>CM053034.1:60065793-60148710 GCA_028564925.1 Lithobates sylvaticus | reverse complement strand
ACAAGGCTTGAAAAAAACGTTGAAACTCATGTAATATGTGTTGGTTATAGAATCTCCAGTGTCTGTAAACAGTTTGGAAACAACCGTCAGACACCGGGAATCTGCTACAGGGTTTGCCAGCAATCTACCATTTTTGTCCCCAGACTCAAACAGCCTGCCAGCCTGTAAGGCAGCATTTGCATGAGTGAGGGAGGTGAGGTGAAGTTCCAGGTTCCTGCGAGCCTGTGCAAGTGTAGAGTAGTTGTCCCCACTGGGGAAGGACACAAACTCAGAAGCTCCAGTAAGGACAACTGAGTTAATGTTAAGTTTTAATGGCGGAGATAAATTGACCGCGGGTAAAAGCTTTAATGGCATTCCACACCAACTGAGGGGATGCAGTGGAAACATTCACCTCCCTGAAGTGGGGGCCCCAGTACTGCAGCAGGTCCTGCACCCTCCCGTTATGTATCCATTTAGAATCCAAGCACCAGACACCTGGGGAGCTACCCACTCCCACCCGCACCATAATTTCCATTGGGGAATGGTCCGAGATGCCAGCCAGCAAGAAGGAAGCACCACTAATGGCAGATAGCATAAGTCTTGAGCCAAACACCAAATCAATGAGGGAGCCAGATTTGTGTAAGGCAGAGTAATGAGAGTAGAAACGGTCTAAAGGCAATTTGTTTCTCCAGATCTCTGTTAAGTCAAAGGAATGTGCTCAGGACTCAAGATCCTGACAGGACGTCCACTGGGGATTGGAGGAATCCAAGTCCACCTGCAAGACCGCATTGAAGTCTCCAGCCCAGATGACTCTAGAGAGCTGTAATGGTGGCAATTTCTCCTGGATGGTATACAGTATGCCAGGAGAAAAGGGCGGTGGGATATAAACATTGACAAATGCATGTTTCACATTACCTATTTCCAAAACCAAGATGATGTGTCTGCCTCCCGGGTCGGAACATACCTGTAACACCTTGTAAACAAGAGATTTATGTAGAAGAATGGCGACCCCCCTGGCATAGCTAGAGTACGTAGCATGAAATGCTTGTTGCACCCATGCCCTAGAATTTTATTCCCCAGGAGGTGCATCTCTTGTAGAAAGAGAATATGTGGTTTGTGGGATTTGAGGAATTTAAACATGAGAGCTCTTTTAACTTTGTTATTGAGACCCCTTATGTTCCATGAGACTAGTTTTAACTTCATGGGAATACCCTAAAAGGTATGTATGTGGGGGCAGGGTACTGAGATGCATAGGAGGGGGCCCGAAATCAGCCCGAGGGAGGTAGAGGGGACCCGCCCTCCAGGGAAGTCTCCACACCCCCAAGTATGACAGCAAATAGGGAAGTAGCCTCTATGAGGACACTCCAGCAATTAAGGATAATCGTTAAGCAAAGCAGTTGGTTACCAAAAGACATTAACCTAGTGAACTTATTAAACATACTAAACATAGCAAACTCCCTACTGACCAGTGACCCCAACAACTATGCCAGTCAGTTTGATACCCAGAACTAACTAAACTTCAGTCTTTCCCGAAGTAGTCCGTAGTGCGGCGGCTGGATCCGCTGAAGCTTCTTTAGGAAGGCAGAACTCGAGGGGTTAAGTGTGGAACCTAATACTTAACTGGTAAGATAGCTCCAGTAATAGAAGGAGAAACAAAAAAAAACTAAAAAAGGGGGGTTATATACCATAACTAGGAGTATAGTGACTGCTTACTACCAGTGCACAGTGAAGAAGGCTTGACAAGTCGAACCAAGAGCGAATGTAGCAGCTCCTGCAGGCCAGCCCATCAACACCAAGGCACCTTGGGGTGTCTTTATGAGGGTAACCAGGAGTCAGTCCAAAACAGGATGGGTTTATGGTGACCAGCCTACTTGAGAACAGGAGCTACAGGAGTAGGAGTACAAACCATTCAAAATAGTTGATCTTAAAGTTAAAGGCCTGTCCCATATCGACTCTAGGAGGCGTTTCATAAAGTTGAATTACAGGTACTGATTCATCGCTAGGTATTCAATCAGTCATCCGCATCAGTCAGGGAGTTGAAGAAACAAACTGAGCCATTATGTGGGACCCTAATGCGGCTAGGGTACATCATGCTGTATTTAATTTTCTTCTCCCGTAGATGCCTACGTACTTCGTTAAAGGTTTTCTGCTTACGTTGCAGCTCCGCTGAGAAATACGCAATAAGAAATCACAGTAGGACAGAGGAGCCGCCATACTGAAGTGTGGGGTGTTTGCGGGCCTCGGAGAGAATCCTGTCACGATCTCTGTAGTTAGGAAAATGAACAAGGAAAGGTCTGGGATTTGCTCCAGGGATAGCTCGCCCCTGTGGGTACCCGGTGGGCACGTTCCACAACGTCAGTTCTTGAAGAACCCCTCCGCAAATTTAGCCTGTTGATCACCCTCCTCGCCCTCTGGGAGACCGTCCGCACCGCTGTTCCTTCATGATTCAGCCCAGTCCCCAAGGAGGCAGGATGAGCAGGATGCGGCCAGGAGCGTAGTGTGTTGTTCCTTAGCGCTGTCTGCATGCCTAGCGTGCAAGATGGTGGCGGATTGCGGGACACCGAGGGACGCGGCCTGTGCTCTGGCCGTTTCACTCACAGATCCTTGGTGGCAAAAGGACTGCAGGATGGAGCTAATAGCCTGGTAACTGTCCGCAGGGGGTGCGGGGTCCGCCACTGCCACGGATGGGCCCCATGCCTAATAACAGTCGCTGCGGACTAGGCCGCAACCACGATGCTCACCGGAGCAGTGCCGCTCAGGAGATAATCACCCAGCTGAGTCGGATGATACGTGTGGCAGCGTCCCCGGGCTTGTAGCCGGCCAGATGGAGATAGATGAGTCCAGACAATGACCGCCGCGGACTAGGCCCCAACCGCGATGCTCGCAGGAGCGGCGGCCATCAGGGAGATATCCACCTGGGGGGATGCACAGCAGCCAGCTGAGTTGGATGAGTCTTGTGGCAGCATCCCTTGGCTTGTAGTCGGCCAGATAAAGACTGAAGAGTCTGGACAATGGCCGCCGTGGACAATGGCTCCCGCGGACTAGGCCGCACCCATGGTGCTCGCCTGGGAGGCCTCCACGCAGGAAATATAATACGTTAGTGATAACCACCTCAAAAGCAGATGGTTCCGAACCTGGGGTGGAGGGGAGGAGAGGACATCAACTATTATTAATAAAACAGTTAATGTCCCACTCCACATTCAAGCCACCAGGTACAAATTTAAAGATCCAGTTGGTTTCGGCCCTGGAGATATTTTGCTTCCCATTGCTCCCACGCCAGTGAGGCACATATTATTCAAGGGCAACGAAGGTGGTACCCCTAGGGTCCCAGTTATGCTTTAGATCATACTGTTTTGAAACATTATGCTTATCAAAGCCTTTACGAATGTTTGTTGATGTGTTCCCACAGTCTGACATTCGTATGGTACGCCCTACATATTCCAGGCCACAGGGGCACCTAAGGAGGTAAACCACACATTTTGTCGTGCATGTGATGAACGTTTTTATGGGGTAGGTGACCCCTGTGCCAGCAGTCTCTTGTGGTAAATCCACACTTTGTGCTTCCAGTGTCCCAAAGCTTATTCCTAATCGGACCCAAATTGGAGCGTGTTCCACCACCTCCCAAATCACAGATGCTCCCCGCAATGCCTATCTGGTGACAGAGTGGAGCATAGCACATAAAGAATGTAAAATCCTTTGCTGTCCATCTGGGCAACTCTCAACTCAGATAAATCCCTTGTACGACACAATCATCAATAGCCAAAGAAAAAGAAAAAGAAATGCTCCAATGGTGTAGCACCATAAAATCACCAATTTTATTAGGGAAAAAAGCTACTCACAAGCATTAATTAAAAACCAGCATATAACATCAAGTGCCTCCAGGGAACATCAGTCGACCTAATATAGATACTGCATGCAACCGCCCAGATCCGAGCAAACAGCTCACATCAACATCCCCTGACCGCACTGCTTCGGTCCTGAGGTCACTTCTGATACATGCAAAACCACACCCCAGTGAGCTTCATCATTTCCCACTTTGTCCAGGGGTTCTATTCAAAATTAAGGTCAACACATGTAATGTGCATTGCCATGTGTTGCAGTTGATGTAAATTGACACAAAACGTAAATCTTAAAAAAAATGTAATATATTGAAGCCTACCTGACTTGGGGTATGGTTGCTGAATTTGTTTGCTTTTTTGCGCTTTTTTCCTTTATTTCCACCTGGTGAAACTGTAAATAACACACTCATTGTTTCTTTCTTGTCTACACGCGTTCCTCCACTGTATCTTTCTAAGGCGCTATGGTTGCACATAGGTTAGACTTTCATAATGTTACCTTTGTTATTCTCCATGTGGTGGATTGATGGGACTAGCAGTTTACACAAGAAGGATTAGGAAGTTAGTGCTTTATTTTTTTCGCTGGCCCACCACTTTAAGTTAGCCAGCCCATTTCTTTTTGTTTTTCTACATAACTATTTATACAACTTAAAGTGATTGTAAAGTCAGAAGGTTTTTTATCTTAATGCAGCAGCCCCACTAATATTTACCTGAGGTCCCTCTAGATCCAACGATGTTGCAGGAGTGTCTCGGCTGCCCAGTTTGAGATAGCAGCGTGGCGCCATTGGCTCCTGCTGCTGTTAATCAAGGTCAGACAGTCGATGAGGAGAGAAAGGGGGCGGACCGGTCCATGGCTCCATGTCTGAATAGACAGAGAGAGCTGTGGTTTGGCTTGAGTGCCCCCATAGCAAGCTGCTTGCTGTGGGGGCACTCTACAGGAGGGAGGGGCGAGGACCACCGAAAAGGGACCCAAAAGGAGGATCTTGGCTGCTCTGTGCAAAACCACTGCACAGAGCAGGTAAGTATAACATGTTTGTTATTTTTAACTAAAAAAAAATTTGACTGTACAATCACTTTAATAGCAGGATCATAGACTAAATGTATAATCAATAATCATTCATCTAACTGGGCGTCCTCTGCAATCAAGATATACACACAACATAATGATAAAGGTCTGAACCATAAATGGCCAATCGGCTTCAAATAGATTTTGTAGCAGCTTCATGATGGAGTGTTACACTGATTTTGATGTGCTATGTTTTCATAGATTAAATAATGAAAAAAGGAGAATTATTTTCGGCCTTATACTAATTTTGGTTTTCTACTGTTGCTGATATTTCCCAAATGTGCAGAGTGGGATAATCTTTGCACAGGGCATTCTGTGTGAGGAGCTGTGTGGTTGTCCCTCTATCCAGCATCCTATTCTGCACATAAATGTTTTCATACAGTGAGAAAAAAAAAATTGGTTAAAAGGATGCAGCATTTGATTTTCTGCATTTATTCAGTACGAAGAAAATAAAATGACCCATGAGACACAGGTGTTTCTGTACAGACGCAGCCAATAGCCTGTACAAATCAATGACAGGCTGACAGATGCTGTGGCTATTCAGATGTAACCACACATTCAAGTCACCCTAGATGCACACTGGTCTGCTCATCTATTCCCATATGAATGTACCTGCTCAGGTGTGGGCTTACATCAACAAAAGAGACCTATCTGAGGAAGAACACAGAATGGAAGTAAAACCCAGGATAAAAAAAAAAGAAGCAAATAATAGAACTAATAATATGTAAAGAGATAGAAAACACTTGCACTACTATGGGGTAAAGAAAGTAAAGGAATTTTTAAAGAAGTTAATGTAGATTTGAAGAAAAAAGAAGAAAAGTTATTAGAAAAAGGGGTTAAAATCTGCACCAAATAAGAGATTAGATAAGACTGTTGCTGTACACCCATTTGTGAGGAAAATTAATAAAAAAAAAAAATTTGGATTAAAGATTGCGCAAAAGGTAAATATAAATGGTAACACATTTACCATTCTAAAAAAAAAAAACCTTCTGCAATGAATGTGTGTATGTATGTTTTCAAAAAAAAGGAAAATTTATTATCAAATACTTACCGTAATTTTCCTTTCCTGATGGACTCCATGGCAGCCTACGTGTGGGTTAACCCCGCCTCCTCTCCAATGCTATAGGACCCCCTACCCTATAAGATTGAGCTCACCTGTACAGACTGTGTTCCGTAACTAGCCTACTCAATAACTGAAGGGTGGGAACTCCGTCTGCCATGGAGTCCATCAGGAAAGGAAAATTACGGTAAGTATTTGATAATAAATTTTCCTTTTTCCTGACAGACTCCATGGCAGCCTACGTGTGGGAAATAACTAGCCAATCCACACGGGTGGGCATGCTGAACAGAGATAATTTCAATTTGACCCGTCAACCGACAGGATTTATCAACCAAAGTTCACAGAAGACAGTAAAGCAATCTCAATACAGTAATGTGACATTAAAGTTCAATTAGAGGACCATGAGGCCGCTTTGCAGACCACTTTTGGAGCCATGTGACGGGCTGCTGGCTATGAACCGCTATACCCCTGGTGAAACGTGCCGGCACTGCCTCCGGAGGAGCCAGACCCTAGTCCTAAAAAGGTTGATGGATGAACTGTGCGATCCAGGCCGTAGTCGTTCTGGCTGCAGCTTGATTCCGTTTGCTATTGTCAAAGTGCAGGACCATCAGGTAGAGAGTGTCTTAACAGCGAGGAAGTAGCCTGCAGGCAAACCTTCAGAGTTTCGCCCCCAACCAGAGGATGAACCTCAGTGGATCCCTGGGTCCTAAATGTAGGTATGGCGACTTCCTAGTTCTCATGGAACCTAGGAGGTAATTCATGAATTGAGCTGAGCATAGAAATAAGGACCATCCGGTCCGGAAAGAAGAACAGACGAGATTCTTCGTAACTTAGGGACGTAACCTTTAAGACCCTCTTAGCCAAGGTAATAGCCACCAGAAAAGGGATTTTTGCCAGAAGGTTTCCAAAATAGGAAGCGGGAAGGACCCCGTATTACTGAGTTCAGACAGTGAGTCGATGACAAGGGAAAGATCCCAATTGGGAAACTTGGTCCCTTTTGAGGGCTGAGTATTAACTGCCCACTGAACAACTGCTGAACTCAAGGATGAACAGCCCATGAAGTTCCAGAGCACGCCAACAAGGCTAAGACTTGGACTCTGATGGAGCCGATGAATAGAGACAAATCTAGACTGGAAGAAAAAAGAAAGCTTAGGATATCGTAAGCTTTTGGATTTCTTCATGATCTGTCTGAAGGTTGAGAACTCTACAGATTTGGCCCATATTCTCCTATTGACCTAATTCGTGCTCGTCCCTGTAGAGCTCATGAGAGTGTAAATCACCCTTAAGCGCACCTGAGCCGGACAAGGGTGCCGATCTGCCCCTTGAAAACGGAAGGTCCAACCCGAGAAGAAGAAGCACTGGATCCCGGAGGCTGAGCTGACTCAGGAGGAGAAATCAAGGCTCGATCGACTGGTAAGGAGCTACCGCCACCACTTTGACCGCTTCCGCATGAGATCTTCATAATAACCTGAGAATTAATGGGGAGTGGTGGAAAGCGTATGCCCTCTTGAAACTCAATCGATCTGTCAGGGCATCCATTCCAGAGGTCTAGCCGCAACAGCCCCGAGCTGTAACACCTCATCAGCTTGAAGTTGCCTGGGAAGAGAATAGATCCACCTCGGGCATGACTCCCAGGAACAGCCACTTGAATGTCTGCACACTAAGAGACCCCTCGTTAGTGTCTAACCGAATACGCAACAGGAAATCCACTCAGACAATCTGGACTCTGGGGATATAGGCAGTTGAAACGCCGGTCAAGCTCTTCTGGGCCCAAGACGTGATGGGCTCGCCCTCACGGAATAGTGTGCAGCTTCGAGTGCCACTATGACTCTTCACAAAAGGAGATCACCATTGTGTCGTCCATTCTTAATAATACTGACTCTCCCTTCCGGAAGATGGGAGAAGGACTGAAGGGCACACAAGGCTGCCCGAAGATCCATAACATTCTAGCCCGGGTTGAGAAGACGCATACCCAACCTTCCTGAGCAAGATCCAAACTGCCGAGGGCTCTCCAATCGGTCGTGACCTTGACCCATGAGATGGGGCAACGAAGTGACAACTGATCAGACTTTGCGCTGAAGTCACCAGAAGAGACTGCTCCTCACCGTTTGATGATACATTAATAGGTTGACTGTAGCCCCTTAATTTCCAATGCTGCAGAAATCCTGACTGGAAAGGGTACAACCTCTGCAGGGACCACTTGGCCATAGGGGTCGCGGAGACCATTGAGCCGATTAGTTTTCTTCTTTTTTTTTTTTTAAATTAGGAACCACCTGAAGCCGGTCGAGGTGGAGATTACCTGTTCCCTGTGAACCAACAGCTGGTCTTAATCCTAGGATAGCCACAGGAGGTCGTCGAAATAGTGATAAGACGATAAGGGCCCCTATGGCCAGAGGAATTCTTAAGACTCGGGTGAGGCTGTCAGCCCGAAAAGGAGGTAGAAGAAGAACAGTAGATGGTCTTACCCAACTGTAACCGGAGGAAAACATATTTTAAGTCGATTGAGATTAGCCCATCGCCCGGCCGTACAGAAGGTCGACAAAGCCTTCCTTTGAATCTTTCAAATTCTATATATTATATACTTGTATAGGTAAATTACACCTACACTAGTCACCATAAACTGTTTCTTTAGTGTTAAGAAGAGGGTTAGGTATACCTCCTGGAATTTCTTGACCCTCGGGATGTGTACAGTAACGCCTGCTTCAGCTCCATAACGGCTGAACTTCTGGAGAGATAAGAATATGAATACCACTCTGAGTCTGGATGCAAAGTGATGTCCACCCTGATTCGGTACAGCTGGTGCAGGCTCTGATCACAACAGAGAGGAAAAAAGGGAAGTCTGGATGGCCGCACTTCAGCAAAAACTTCTTTATTAGGCAAAAGATAAAATCCAAAGTAGTGACACCTCATGCGATACCGCAAAACAGCAACAGTAGCTTACGCGTTTCACGCCTCAAAGGCGCTTAGTCATAGCTGAACTTCTGGAGAACTGTTCCGAAGCTCACCTGGGTACGAAGACTATCTTCTTTATCCAGGCTTCCATAGCCTTAGACATAGCTACTAGAGCCAGGGCAGGGTTACAAACCATACCAGCAAACCCATAAGTTTCCTTGAGGTCTTGGTCAATCTCTCTCAAGCTTGTCTTGCATGGCACAGCATCTTCTAAAGGTAGAGTAACCTGCTTTCCCAAACACAACACAGCTGCATCTATGAGGGGGGTGTTTCCCAGACCCCCCGCTTCTTCTGCCTTGAAGGCATACAATCTGGGGGTATTGTTTGACATCAAAATTTTCTTGTCCACCTTCTTTCACTCCTCATCCGTAAGGAGCCAAAGAGAGGAAAGCGATCTTTCCCCAGGTGCCTAAAGAACTATTTTACTTATCCTGGGGGGTGGGAGGTGGTAGGGCTTCCTTAATCTCTTTGCCCCATGGAGGAACCAGACATATTCTGATACATTCATCACCTTCCAACTTGCTGACCAAAGAATCCAGAGAAGCAGCGTAGGGCTGGAAAGGACCCAAAACCTTTGGACTACGCCAGCCAAGACCCCGGGTGGAATGGACAACTGGCACCATGTGTGGGATGCATCCCATTTCCTTAGAGACTGCTACCTCACACATTTCACAAGAGACTCTATATTCTTGTTTTCCACCTCTTTTATCCCCATCCGTCCAGGCATAACAGTGGTCAATAAAGACTTGTCCTCCAGGACATGTGTCCACATCTCCAGTAGGCTCTGCCATCCAGGCGGCTGATAGGGCGATGCAATGACTGGAGGAGGAATGGCAACATCTCCTCTGGATAGAGGAGGAATGGCAACATCTCCTCTGGATGGAGGAGGAATGGCAACATCTCCTCTGGATGGAGGAGGAATGGCAACAACTCTAGGTGCAGGAGGAATGGCAACATCTCCTCTAGGTGCAGGAGGAATGGCAACATCTCCTCTAGGTGCAGGAGGAATGGCAACATCTCCTCTAGGTGCAGGAGGAATGGCAACATCTCCTCTAGGTGCAGGAGGAATGGCAACATCTCCTCTAGGTGCAGGAGGAATGGCAACATCTCCCCTAGGTGCAGGAGGAATGGCAACATCTCCCCTAGGTGCAGGAGGAATGGCAACATCTCCCCTAGGTGCAGGAGGAATGGCAACATCTCCCGTAGGTGCAGGAGGAGTGGCAACATCTCCTCTAGGTGCAGGAGGAATGGCAACATTTCCTCTAGGTGCAGGAGGAATGGCAACATTTCCTCTAGGTGCAGGAGGAATGGCAACATCTCCCGTAGGTGCAGGAGGAATGGCAACATCTCCCGTAGGTGCAGGAGGAATGGCAACATCTCCCGTAGGTGCAGAAGGAATGGGAACATCTCCTTCGTAAATGTTGTGGCGTGGCAAGGTCTCTGTCGTTCTGGACCACGACTAGCGGGTCCGATCTGAAAAAGAAAAGATCGGGGGGGGGGACACCAACGCAATCTCATCCTTTGAGACTGCAACCTCTGCCCCTCCCCTCACATGCACATACCTTGTGCGTGAGGGTTGGCCGTATGAAGGCAGTGACCTGTCCATAACCACTGGACACAACGTCATCATGACACGCACGGTCTGCAGATAACCCGGAATGCTACACATACCGAGCCAATCAGTGAGATTAAAATATTCATTATTTATATTTATTTATTTTATTTTTTTTAACTCACATCAAAACAATAAAACATAGATGCATAAAAACAAAGTACAAGTGTCTATACGTATCATGTCTTTTTACATTTTCTCTCTTTTTTTTTTTTTTTTTAAATATATATATAAAATTTTATATACCTGAATATTTTTATTTATTTATTACTTTCCCCATTAAGGGAAGAAAATTTAGACAGATAAATGCAGACCAGGCTGGGGGAAGCTGCCGCTCACTGCCTGTGGGAATCCCATCATGACAGGAGATGGCAGACAATCAAATCCCCCGCCTGAAATGACGTCACTGCCCTCCCCAACATCGCGCCTGCGTTGAGGGAAAACAGCCGGACAGCGCATGCGCGGCCGCCGGACATTCCGCCGCTCCGCGCATGCGCGAACCAAGCCTCGCTTCCATGAAGGCCCCGCGCATGCGCAGAACGACGGCGGCGGTCGCGACCCGGAAGCACCGCTGCGGCCTGGAACGCAGAAGCGTTCCAATCGCCATGAGGGACACTGAGGTGCCGGCGATACAGGGAAATACCGAGAGGGACACACACACAAAAATCAACAAATACATGACTGCCATGGAGCAAAGGAAGGAGATGAAATGCAGACCTTGCCAGCCGTTGATGAGCACTGAGCTTGCACCACACAGGTATGCCAGAAGAGAGATCCGAAATCCAACCAGACACGAACAGCATGTGAAGGTCCAATGGAGGAGGACAAAAAAGGAACACAGTCTGTACAGGTGAGCTCAATCTTATAGGGTAGGGGGTCCTATAGCATTGGAGAGGAGGCGGGGTTACCCACACGTAGGCTGCCATGGAGTCTGTCAGGAAAAAAGTGTTTTCTTTTGGTTCTAGAGGCTCTTAAAATTAAAAATATAACTAGTAATAGTATGTCTAAGGAAAACATTAGGAATTACAAATTTGAGGTAATAGTGTAATAAAACCGGCAGTTAAGAAAGAGGGACTAGTCATGGGGGGGGGACAAATATGAAAAAGCAGTAAAAAAAGGCAATTAAGGGATTTTAATCCTTATATAAAATGAAGAAAAGTAATTAACCACTTGCCGACCGCCCCATGTAGATATACGTCAGCAGAATGGCACAGGCAAAATCACGTACCTGTACGTGACATTCTTCCGGCGGGTGGGGTGTCCGATCGGAACCCCCTCCGCCGGCGGGGATGGTCGGCATCGCTTCAGGAGCGATCGGGACGAGGGGACGGCCAGTGGTTTCTGGCCACCCCCTCGCGATCGCTCCTGGCGAATGAAAAGCTTCCCCTTCCTGTCTATTGTATAGACAGGAAGGCGGAAGTGATGTCACGCTCGGTGCGCCGGTCTATGTGACCGGGGACGCCGAGCTGTGAACGTGTAAAGGTTAGTGCACAACAGTACACTGACACCAGTACACATAGGCACCTATTCCACCCCCCTGTCACCCCTGATCACCCCCCAGATCACCCCCTGCCCCCCCAGTCACCGTGTCACTAATTGCAGTGATCATTTATTTACTGATCACTGCATTTAGTGTCAGTGTGACTGTAATAACTGTCAGGGCAGTTAGTTTTAGGCCCCTTTAGGTCCAAGGTAGCGCCCTACCCCCCCCCCCCCCCCAATAAAGGTTTAACCCCCTGATTGCCCCTAGTTAACCCCTTCACCCCCTTTTGCCAGTGTCACTAAGCGATCGTTTTTCTGATCGCTGCATTAGTGTCACTGGTGTCGCTAGGTAACCAGTTTTTTTTTAGGTCAACCGCCATGTTTATATAGGTTCATAAATAGGTTTATAGGTCAGGTACCCCCATATTACAACCTAAATAAAGGTTTTAACCCCCTGATTGCCCCTAGAGTTAACCCTTTCACCAGTGATCACCGTATAAGTGTCACTGGTGACGCTGGTTAGCCAGTTAGTTATTTCGTTATTTAGGTTCCCCGTCAGGTTTTTATATAGCGTCAGGTACCCCCATATATTACCTAATAAAGGTTTTAACCCCCTGATTGCCCCTAGTTAACCCTTTCACCCCCTTTTGCCAGTGTCACTAAGCGATCGTTTTTCTGATCGCTGCATTAGTGTCACTGGTGCCGCTAGGTAACCAGTTTTTTTTTTTTTTAGGTTAACCGCCAGGTTTATATAGGTTCATAAATAGGTTTATAGGTCAGGTACCCCCATATTACAACCTAAAGGTTTTAACCCCCTGATTGCCCCTAAAGTTAACCCTTTCACCAGTGATCACCGTATAACTGTTACTGGTGACGCTGGTTAGCCAGTTAGTTATTTCGTTATTTATGTTCCCCGTCAGGTTTTTATTCAGCGTCAGGTTTTTATTCAGCGTCAGGTACCCCCATATATTACCTAATAAAGGTTTAACCCCCTGATTGCCCCTAGTTAACCCTTTCACCCCCTTTTGCCAGTGTCACTAAGCGATTGTTTTTCTGATCGCTGCATTAGTGTCACTGGTGCCGCTAGGTAGCCAGTTTTTTTTAGGTTAACCGCCAGGTGATCACCTGTATTACTGTTACGGGTGACGCTGGTTAGTTAGCTTGTTTTTTATACTGTCAGGGCACCCGCCATTTATTACCCAATAACGGTTTAACCCCCTGATCGCCCGGTGGGTGATATCAATTAGGTTTTAGGGTCAAATAAGGTCTGCGTCGCCCCAGGTTAGTGCCAGTACCGCAAACACCCACGCGCAAAGCATACACCTCCCTTAGTGGCACAGTATCTGAACAGATCAATATCTGATCTGATCAGATCTATACTAGCGTCCCAGCAGTTTAGGGTTCCAAAAAAACGCATTGTTAGCGGGATCAGCCCAGATACCTGCTAGCACCTGCGTTTTCCCCCTCCGCCCAGCCCAGCCCAGCCCACCCAAGTGCAGTATCGATCGATCACTGTCACTTACAAAACACTAAGCACACATAACTGCAGCGTTCGCAGAGTCAGGCCTGATCCCTGCGATCGCTAACACTTTTTTTTTGTGGTAGCGTTTTGATTCAGTCGCTAACAGTCAGGAGCTTTTTTACCTGTGAATCTCAAAAAAATAAAAAAAACAAAAATAGTTGTCGTTTTATTGTTCTCTCTCTCTCTCTCTATTCTCTCTCTATTGTTGCTCTTTTTTTACTCCATTCTATTCTGCAATGTTTTATTATGTTTTATCATGCTTGCTTTTCAGGTATGTAATTTTGTTTACTGTGTTTTAGTGTTAAGCATTTTTTTGTTTTCAGGTGCGCCATTCAGTTGCAGTGCGGATTTATTTATCTTGACAGCAACAGCGTTTGCTCCCACGATACATAAAGCCGCGACTCCAACGCTGTAGGAGGTGATTTCACCACCACAGTTAAAAAAAAGAGCATATGTGCCGAAGCATGGGGGCAGCAGGGGGGGGGGGAGCGATTGGCTCCTAATGCCACGTACATACGGTCGAAATTCCGACCGTGTGTACACGGCATAACTTTTGCGGGAGGATGCCCCCATGCATCGGCATATATAAATGGTGCATGTATGCCCATCATTAGAAGTGGGTGGATGAAGGGAGGTATTCTAATGGTGGGCATACCCACCAATCAATCTCTTTTTTTTTTTTTCGTTCAGCCAAGAGGCTGCATGAAAAAAAAAAAGATTACAATATATGTCCAGTATGTTGCTGGACTTTGAATGGTTATACCAGAATGATGCCTGCAGGTTTAGGTATCATCTTGGTATCATTCTTTTCAGCCAGTGATCGGCTTTCATGTAAAAGCAATTCTAGCGGGTAATTAGCCTCTAGACTGCTTTTACAAGCAGTGGGAGGGAATGTCCCCCCTCCCGGATATAAACCACGCCATTGGGAAATTGGGAAAGCATTTTATCACACCAATCTTGGTGTGGTCAGATGCTTTGAGGGCAGAGGAAAGATCTAGGGTCTAATAGACCCCAATTTTTTCAAAAAAAGAGTACCTGTCACTGCCTATTGCTATCATAGGGGATATTTACATTCCCTGAGATAACAATAAAAATCATAACAAAGAAAAAAAATGGAAGGAAAACTTTAAAAAAAAAAAAAAAAACCCAAAAAAAAAAAAAAAAAAAAAAAAAAAAAAAAAAAAAAAAAAAGCACCCCTGCCCCCCCTTCTCTTGCGCAAAGGCGTACACAAGCGTTGGTCTGGCGTCATATGTAAACAGCAATTGCACCATGCATGTGAGGTATCACCCGGAAGGTCAGATCGAGGGCAGTAATTTTAGCAGTAGACCTCCTCCGTGAATCTAATGTGGTATCATGTAAAGGCTTTTAAAGGCTTTTAAAAATGTATGTAGTTTGTCGCCACTGCGTGTTTGTGCGCAATTTTAAAGCATGTCGTGTTTGGTATCCACTCGGCCTAAGATCATATTTTTTATTTCATCAAAAATTTGAGCAATATAGTGTGTTTTAGTGCATTAAAATAAAAAAAAAGTGTATTTTTTCCACAAAAAATGCGTTTGAAAAATCGCTGCGCAAATACTGTGTGGGAAAAAAAATGCAACACCCACCATTTTAATCTGTAGGGCCTTTGCTTTAACAATATATATATAGTGTTTGGGGGTTCAACGTAATTTTCTTGCAAAAAAAAAAAAAAATGTTTTCATGTAAACAAAAAGTGTCAGAAAGGGCTTTGTCTTCAAGTGGTTAGAAGAGTGGGTGACGTGTGACATAGGCTTCTAAATGTTGTGCATAAAATGCCAGACAGTTCAAACCCCCCCCCCAAATGACCCCATTTTGGAAAGTAGACACCCCAAGCTATTTGCTGAGAGCAATGTTGAGCCCATTAAATATTTTTTTTTTTTTGTCCCAAGAGATTGAATAATGAAAAAAAAATTTTTTTTACAAAAAGTTGTCACTAAATGATATATTGCTCAAAGATATCATGGGCATATGTGGAAATACACCCCAAAATACATTCTGTTGCTTCTCCTGAGTACGGGGATACCCCATGTGTGGGACTTTTTGGGAGCCTAGCTGCGTACGGAACCCCAAAAACCAAGCACCACCTTCAGGCTTTCTAAGGGTGTAATTTTTTTATTTCACTTCTCACTGCCAATCACAGTTTCGGAGGCCATGGAATGCCCAAATGGCATAAAACCCCCCAAAATGACCCCATTTTGGAAAGTAGACACCCCAAGCTATTTGCTGAGAGGTATGGTGAGTATTTTGCAGATCTCGCTTTTTGTCACAAAGTTTTGAAAATTGAAAAAAAAAAAAAAAATTTTTTTTTTCTTTACTTTCTTCATTTTCAAAAACAAATGAGAGCTGTAAAATACTCACCATGCCTCTCAACAAATAGCTTGGGGTGTCTACTTTCCAAAATGGGGTCATTTGGGGGGGTTTTGTGCTATTTTGGCATTTTATGGCCTTCGAAACTGTGATAGGTAGTGAGGAGTGAAATCAAAAATTTGCACCCTTAGAAATCCTGAAGGCGGTGCTTGGGTTTCGGGGCCCCGTACGCGGCTAGGCTCCCAAAAAGTCCCACACATGTGGTATCCCCATACTCAGGAGAAGCAGCAAAATGTATTTTGGGGTGCAATTCCACATATAACTATGGCATGTGTGAGCAATATATCATTAAGTGACAACTTTTTGAAAAAAAAAATGTATTTTTTATTTTTGTCTTTATTCAATCACTTGGGACTAAAAAAAAAAAAATTCAATGGGCTCAACATGCCTCTCAGCAAATAGCTTGGGGTGTCTACTTTCCAAAATGGGGTCATTTGGGGGGGGGGGGTTTTGTACTTCCCTGCCATTTTAGCACCTCAAGAAATGAAATAGGCAGTCATAAATTAAAAGCGGTGTAAATTCCAGAAAATGTACTCTAGTTTGTAGACGCTATAACTTTTGCGCAAACCAATAAATATACGCTTATTGGCATTTTTTTTACTAAAGACATGTGGCTGAATACATTTTGGCCCAAATGTTTGACTAAAATTGAGTTTATTAGATTTTTTTTATAACAAAAAGTAGAAAATCGCTTTTTTTTTCAAAATTTTCGCTATTTTTCCGTTTATACCGCAAAAAATAAAATCACAGAGGCAATCAAATACCATCAAAAGAAAGCTCTATTTGTGGGAAGAAAAGGACGCAAATTTCGTTTGGTTACAAAATTGCATGACCGCGCAATTACCAGTTAAAGTAGTGCAGTGCGAAATTGAAAAAAGACCTCTGGTCCTTAAGCTGACAATTGGTCCGGGGCTGAAGTGGTTAAAGCAGAATATAAGAAAGTCTTGAAAATATAGCTTAGAGAAGGGAAAGAAAAATTATGTAATAAAATAAGAAAAATTTGATTATTTAAATATAAAGAATACTAACATGTTGGTTCTATATGTTTTACAGAAAGCACATAAAGATGAATTCACCCCATCCGTTTTGAAAAGCGGTATCGGGCATACACTCAATTGCAAGTAGAATTTAGGAGTTTATTTTATTTTTTTTATATTTTCCTTCAGCCATTAGTGATGTAACTATACCTTTTATGGGACTCAAGTGATATGATTAAAGATATGGAAGGTTTTGAGTTTAGTCCAAATATGTTTTTATTTTAATTGTTATATAGCAGATTGTTATATACACTAATTCCCCATAGTAAATCAAAATAATTTATAAAAAGATACTTAGGAGAAAATTCGGCTGTGGAACAAAAGACAAAGTGTTTTTAATCTATTGATTTTACATTGAAATGTAACTACTTTGGTCTAGTGGGGAACTCTACAGCTGGTTATGGGATGAGCTATGAGCAGGCCCGGACTGGGACAAAAAATAGGCCCGGGCAGTTTGGAATGAGCAGCCCATGACATCTTAACCTTCCCCTTCCCCACTCTCCATCCTAACGGATCCCCCGAGAGAGGGGAGGGGGAAACCCGGTAAAGGTGCGGGGGGACAGGGAAAGAGCAGGGGGGGGCAGAGAGCACAGGGAAGAACCTTGAGAACATGTGGTGGGGCGAGAGCACAGGGGGGCTGGAGAGCACTGTGGAGGGAGACGGAGAGCATGGGGGGGGCAGAGAGCACAGGGGAGATGCAGAGAACACAGGGATGAAGAGGAGAGCACAAGGGGACTGGAGAGCATAGGGGGCTGGAGAGCACAGGGAGTGGGGTGTTGGAGAGCACAGGGGGAAACAAAAACACTGGGTCGGGCAGAGAGCACAGGGAGGGCAGAAGAGCACGGGGGCAGAGAGCACAGGGGGGAGGCGGAGATCACTGGGGGGCTGTAGAGCATTGGGGGAAGTGGAGGGCACAGGGGGGCAGTGGTGGGCACAGGGGGGCAGCAGAGAGCATGGGAGGAGGTGGAGAGCACAGGGGGTAGGTGGAGATCGATAGGGGGGCTGAAGAGCACTGGGGGAGAGGCATAGGGCACAGGGGGGCAGCGTAGAGCATGGGGGGAGGTGGAGAGCACTGGGGGGGGCTAGAGAGAACTGGGGGAGAGGCAGAGGGCACAGGGGGCAGCATAGAGCATGGGAGAGGTGGAGAACACTGGGGGGCTGGAGAGCACTGGGGGGGGCTAGAGAGCACTGGGGGGGCTAGAGAGCACTGGGGGGAGGCAGAGAGCACAGGGGGGCAGAGTAGAGCATGGGGGAGGTGGAGAGCACAGGGAGAGAGACAGAGGGCACAGAGGGGAAGTGTAGAGCACTGGGGGGCTAGAGAGCATTGGGGGGAGGGGAAGAGCACAGGGGAGGTGGAGAGCACAGGGGGAGAGGCAGAGGGCACAGGGGGAGAGGCAGAGGGCACAGGGGGCAGCGTAGAGCATGGGGGAGGTGGAGAGCACAGGGGGAGGTGAAAAGCACAGGGGGGCAGCATAGAGCATGGGGGAGGTGGAGAGCACAGGGGGAGAGACGGAGGGCACAGGGGGGCAGCGTAGAGCATGGGGGAGGTGGAGAGCACAGGAGGAAGGTGGAGAGAACAGGGGGACTGGAGATCACAGGGGGGTGATAGAAAGCACTGGGGGGGGGGCTGGAGAGCACTGGGGGAGAAGTGGCAGGCACAGGGGGGCAGCGGAGAGCATGGGGGAGGTGGAGAGCACAGGAGGAGGTGGATATCACAGGGGGGAGGTGGAGAGCAAGGGGGGAGGTGGAGAGCACAGGGGGGCAGCAGAGAGCATGGGGGGAGGGACAGAGGGCACAGGGGGCAGCATAGAGCATGGGGGAGGTGGAGAGCACAGAAGGGAGGTGGAGAGCACTGTGGGGGGTCTAGAGAGCAAGGTTGGGGTCTAGAGAGCACTGTGGGGGTCTAGAGAGCACTGTGGGAGGCTAGAGAGTACTGAGGGGGGGGCTAGAGAGCACTGTGGGGGCAGCAGAGATAAGTAGTATAGGAGGAGAAGTTGGATGGCTGCATATAGAAGAATTATTCTCTCCACCTTCCTCCCGCACTACCTGAAAGCCTGCGAGAGGGAGAGGAGCAGAAGAAGACTGCAGGAGGAAGATGGAGAGAATAATTCTTCTATATGCAGCCACCCCACTGCTCCTCCTATTCAGGTTACAGGGGGGCGAACTTACGCTCTCTGTGATCCGGCTGCAGCAGGCTCCTCTCCCCTTCGTGGTCACGCCCCCCCGGCACCAACGGCTGAACTATACTGGCGGCCGTGGAGAGGTGTCTCCTCTAGCTCCTCCCCCCTTTATGTTTCCGTCCCCCTGGTGCTGATGGCTGAGCCTGAGCTGAACTGGAAGCCGGGCGGCCGCGGAAAGGTCAGGGGACTGACACGGGCTTAAAGAGCAGCCTGCCTTGGACCTGCAAGCAAGGACATGCGGCCCGGTGGCCCTGGCCCACCGGGCAAATGCCCGGTTTGCCCTATGGCCAATCCGGTCCTGGCTATGAGGGAGCAATCCCTCCCCACTTTTTGAATTTGTATGTAGGTAAATTTGATAAACAGAAAATGACAACAAAAAAATAATTATCCAATTCCCCCATCCAATTATAAAAAGTCTTACGGTGATTATAATTATCTTAAAACAAGTGTTTGCCTGTCTTGCTTTCATCACATATGCAAATAACTTTTTTTTAACTCATTTTTTTTTTTGGATAACTACATTTTATATAAGCCATAAAATCATATAAAACATTTGTTTTAAAATGTGCAAAGTTAAACAAAAAGTGAAAATTAGACCAAAATCGTTATAGTTTCCCGTTTATGCCCAGCTAAAATCTCAATCCAAATCATAAAAATAAAATTAGGATACAGCCATCTAGCCTGAAACAGCTGTTTGAAGTTGGGAATAAATCGCTTTGTATTAGGCTGTATCACATTTATCCTCACAACTTGTGTATTGGAGCCTGAATACATCTATTGATACATTTGTAGCGGGATGCCACAAAGAACATGGCTTACTGACAATAAAACATTCCACATTCTAGCATTCTTAATAGCAAAATAGATTAGTAGAAGTAGAAGCAACAATGTTGCAAAGGAAATTTTATTTCAGAGAAAGATACATTTCATCTCAACATTAAAGCGCAGGCCCACCCAAAAATGGAACTGTCGCTCATCCGATTCCTTCCCCCCTCACATTTGGCACCTTTCAGGGGAGGGGGGAGCAGATACCTGTATAATCCAGGTATTTGCTCCCACTTCCGCGCATAGATCACCGCAGGCTCCACGGTGATCTACACCATGTCCGGGGCAAGGTAAGATATTTTCATTTATTATATTATACCTTTAGGCCTAAATGTGATTAGGGATTTAATGAATTACATACATATAATATAGAGATTAATTGAATGTTTATCTGTTTCTATTCTATTTTGCTTTATCCAGGTTGAGGGAAAATAAGTAGATACGTCCGTAGTTTAATTACCTTTGATATAGGAGTATGGTCCCATACTAATAACCGGGTGCAGATAAAGGAAATTTGTCGATTGGATCTTAGATCCTGACAGCCTTGTAAGCTGCAGAAAAATTCCTGTGGGGACACATAAATACTCCTAGATCAAAACCTAAAGAATCCCCTGTTGATACAAAGGTATGGCCTGATAGATTTCCAGGTAACAAATAGAGGACATTTGATGAGCCCTTGTGCTCAATCAGCCTCATATGTTGTGTAAAATCCTGTACATGGCATATAAATACCTTTTTGGATGTATGTGTGTATATATATATATATATATATATATATATATATATATATATATGTATATATAAAAGAAAACAAAAAAAATAAAAATAAAATAAGGAAACAGAAGAAATTAGGTCTTCCCCAGGCAAAGAAATGGCTTGAGGAGGCTAATCGTAGGTTAAAATCATAAAAAGACTATGTTTTTAGACAAAGAGGAGGACAATAATATGACCGTCCTCCGAAGTTTAGTTCAACAAGTATTGACTGAACCAAACGCACCAAACCAAATGCACCCAACAGCCCCTACACACCCTTTAGAAGACTCCCCAACCCCACCGACAGTCGATGCTCCAATTCCCTATACCCTGTTGCAGACCTGCAGTCCCCACCACCGTATGGGACAGAGGTATGCAACAAGTCACCCCGCTGACCCCCCTTACAGCAATCCCAAGGTCAACATAGCTCAATTCAGGGATGGTATCATGGGAATGGTTGCTAGCTATCATCTCAATGGGAGGGAAATAGAGCAGGACACCAGACAGGTCTTGGAACCTGACTGGCATCATGTAGTGGGAGAAATGCTCTTATAGTAAGAATAGAGAAAAGATGGATACGTCAAGCAGACTGGTCCATTATAAATCAGTGTATATGGGGAGAAGAGGAAAAAGTGGATAATTTCATTGTTAGGATAAGGAAGAATTTCAATAACCACTCTGGGATAGAAATCTCAGTAGATGAAGTGAACGATAGCCCATATGAACAACAGCTAAAGAGTGCAATCCTGAAGGGGCTGCTAGCCCCTTTATCAAGTTTTGTTTCAGAACACATGATTAACCATAGGATCTGCAGACCCTGGGAGCTGATCGAGTATGCAAGGCATGCTGAGGTGCACTTCCAACCAAAAAAAAAAGTAAAAAAAGGGAAGGTGTTTATGATAGGTGAAGGTAATAATGTGTATGTGGTTTAGAATCAGAACAGAAGATTGGGAAACACATTCAACATGAGAGGGGGGAGTGTTTCCTGTATGGTAAAAGTGTGTCTGCAGAGAGAGAAGCAGAAGGAAAGGATGGGAAAAATCTGCGATTTTGGATGTGTGTAATGTTGAAACTTGTTTGCATGCTGAAGCCAAGAAATTACCTTGGTTGCAAAGGGTAGTTGGGTAACATTTCTCTGTGATACTGGGGCTTGTAGGACCCAGATACACCCACTGGATATGTCACCAGGGGTAAAGGGAAAAGGTTTGGTATATGTAAAATCTGCAAATGGGTTGAGTAAGGCTTTACTGTGGAAGATCCACAGACAGGTAAAAAGGCCCAATGTAAAATTGTAATTTCAACTAAATGTCCTGTTAATTTGTTGGGTAGAGACATGTTGCATGCTCTTGATATTTCTGTCGTACCAGTGGAGAGGGGCCTCAAAGCCCATCGGCTGTGTGAAAAACAAATCACAGCCGTGGATAATGAGCCCCAATACTGATACAGCTTGGATTTGCAAACTGAGGCATTACAGATGCCCAAAACCCTAACAGAAATAATTGAAGAGCCTGTGAGGAAAGGGTACAAGGTCCAGACGAACCTCTATTGCACTTTGTACTACAAAAAGACCTATGGGCCTGATAGGTCCTATAAGAAACAGTTAATGAGTCTCACTAACACTGAAGTGCTCCTAAGATACCTGTACTGTGATAAGGAAGGAAATAACATGGCTACTTATCTCCTACTACAGCCTATTCTGCAAATATACAGGCAGGATACTGTACCTCATGTTTTGGTCACCCGGAACTCTGAGGTATCATGGCATGAGCTAGAAGTACTTATCACAGACTGGATCCAACTAACAGACGAGGAACTAAAATCCAGAGGGATTCAGAGGTACAGATAAGCGTGGTTTGTTGAATGTACAACCAGAACTCGCGTGATTGAAGTTTTGACAAAAGACAGTGACTGACACCTTTTGACCCAAGGGGAAGGGGATGCCTTAAAAGATGTCCCCGATTTCTTGTGATCAAAAGGAAAGACAGACGTAGGACTAATTAAGACAGTCAGTTCTGGTTTGCACAAGAAACGTTTAATACTTTGTGTCGAGTTGTACCTCCCAGTGGGAGTCAAATTCTCTTGTATGTGGATGACATTCTGGTAGTGACTCCTTCGGAGCGACAATGTAAAGTTGACACCTTGGCTCTGATACATTTCCTTGCAGAACAAGGTCACAAGGTCAGCAAACTAAACTACAACTTTTGAGAAACAAGGTGAAATACCAGGGTTACATTATATCTCATCAAGGCAGACATCTGGATGAGATCCAAAAAGAGGCCATCCTTCAAGCCCCCAAACCACGTAAAAAAAAAAAAAAAAAAAATTATGTCATTTCTTGGCATGGTAAATTTTTGTAGAGCATGGGTAGCTAATTATGCTACGGAGGTGGTGCCTCTTTCTGATCTCATCTATTGTACACAAATGTCTGCAAAAGGTTCCATCCAGTGGAATGATCAAGCAGAGGATCTATTTATAAGGGTAAAGCACCTCATTGTGGGTTCTACTGTGCTTATCCTGCCCAATTACAGAAACCCTTTATCAGACTGTAGATTGTAAAGAGGGGTACGTGACATCTGTTCTCACTCAGGTTTATGGGAACAAACACAAACTAAATGCATTTTACTTAACTAATTTGCCCCACTGTGTACAAGCTGTAGTAGCAGCCTCATTGGCCATACAGTCATCTGCATTGATAGTATTTTTCTACCTCTGGTACTTAAAGGTCTCGCATGTTATTTCAGTGATCTTACTATAAGAAAAAATCTCCTATTTATCTCCAGTCAGGCATTTATCATGCATGATTACACTTCTGGGACAACCACGCATTACAATCAAGAAGTGTACTACATTGAATCATGCTACACTAATGCCAACACCTGGTGACAGAGATTCACATAATTGTATGGCTCAAATCGATGAACAGGTATTTCCTAGGAAGGATCTCACTGATGTTCCCTTTCTAGATGCTGACATTTCCTTTTTTGTTGATGGGTCTTGTAGAAAAAAAACGATAAAGGGATAAATCAAACAGCTTATGCTATAGTAACACATGACCAGGTCATTGAAGCCAGACCCCTTCCCAGGTCCTATTCTGCTCAACAAACTGAAATTATAGCCCTGTCTAGGGCCTGCTGTATAGGGAAAAATATATATATTTATACTGACAGCCAATACGCTTTCTCTACTATACACATATTTGCCCAGCAATGGAAAAATAGGGGTATGATTATGTCCACAGGTAAACCGATCACACATAGAGATCTCATTCTTACCTTTCTAAAACATGTACAAAAACGAGCACAAGTGGCTATTTGGGTTTGTACAGCACATGGAAAGGGAACAGATCCAATTGCCCTAGGGAATGCATTAGCAGACAAGACAGCAAAGGAAGCTGCTGAAGGACAGCAAATAACATACATATGCTATACAGATCTCCAAGTAAATGATGAGGTACGGAAAACTATTGATGGAACATGGTTATCAGAAATGCAAACAACATCACCAGCAGGTGCAAATCAAAAGTGGTTATCTACAGGGTCAACACTGGTCAATGGTATATACACATGTATAGAAGGTAAACCCAACTTATCTACATCACTATTCAGGTATGCTGTGTTATTGAGTGAATTCCTCAAAAGGAGGGGTGGTACATTGGTGTACACAACATATGGGTTTACAAAACTACTCTAAAGGTTTTGTCTCACATGTCCAATTTGTAACAGATACCATGCACAAGGTGCCCTAAGACCCTTAAGGGGTCATTTTCTGCAACCCCCTTATCCCTTTCACACACTATGCATGGATTTTATTGAATTGAACAAATGTGAGAATAAGTATTGTATGGTTATTGTTGACAGGCCAAGGGATCCCCTCTCTGATTTACAGTAACAATGGATCCCATTTTTGTAAACTAAACAATACAATGAATTGATATATGGTACAATATCTGACCTACTAGGGAGAATCACTATTTAGGTTATAACCCCTGGTCAGAACACCCCAGCCCCAGAGCCAACTCCGTTTCAACTTAGTCCTTCCTTGTTTAAAACAGATTTTACCTACAAGGAACAATTACGTATAGAAACAGGATTTGGAGACAAATATGAATGGATAGAATGGGTCAGATACATAACCCAAGCAAAGGGGTTAAGTGATTGTATATTTTGCACAAACCCAAGACCACAACTAACCACCTTTCCTCTCCCTGAAGAGGAAATAAACTTGACTTGTATAATAAGACTGTTTTCAGAAAATATTACTGGGTCAGAATGTGTAAATGAGAAAAAGAGCTACCCTAAGACTAAAATGCAAAGTATTCAGTACAAGCACTACTAGGAAATTTTACTTGTTTCTCTAACAAAGATAAGGATGGTACAAAGGTTGGCACTCTATTTCCTGAATACTGTGTAACTACAACATCAACTACAGACATTAAGTACCAATTGGCTGATGTTTGGTGGCTGTGTGGGGACAAGAAACTAAGGCCCAGACTGCCACCTAGATGGGACGGTAGTTGTGCCCTTACCCGCTTGTTGTTTCCCTTTTTATATTGTTCCTATGACTAACAAATTGATGAGACTACCAGGTAAACACTATTTTAAGTGACTTAAGTGTCCAGGATCATTTGACAACCGGGTGTATATAGACTTAATAGGTGTTACACAAGGAGTTCCGGATGAATTTAAAGCGCAGAATCAAGAAACAGCAGGACTCACCTCACTTTTCCTATGGGTACAGCCCAATAAGAACATTGACTGGATAAACTACATCTACTACAACCAGCAGAGGTTTGTGAATTACACCAGAGATGCTATCAAAGGTATAGCAGCACAATTGGACGCCACCTCTTTGACAGCGTGGCAGAACAGTATAGCATTGGATATGTTGCTGGCAGAAAGGGGCGGGGTATGCAAAATGTTCGGCACCTTCTGCTGCACTTTTATTTCCACCTACTTGCCCAACGTATATCTTTTTCTTTATTCCAAACAATACGGCACCTGATGGAAGTATCACCAAGGTTTTGCAAGGCCTATAAATGTTATCCCAGGAACTAACTGAGAACTCTGGTGTAGAGAACCCCCTAACAGGACTCTTCGAAAAATGGTTTGGTAAATGGGGTGATCTTGCAAAGAGTTTGTTCATCTTTGTTGTCATGGCAGCCACGGTCCTTATGATGAATTTACAGTCCTTTCAAAAGACTTGTCTGTCTAAATGATAATACCTGGTAAAACAAAGAACCTGGATATTTGAATTATTGACATTTTTAGTATAAAAAGGAGGGAGATGTCAGAGAAATTAAGTATTATACCTTTAAATGTCAATTATGAATATGCATAGAAATATAGCTTATCTTCATTAAGTTTAAAATGCTTGGGGCGTGGCCAAGACCGGCATGTGAGAGGACGCATCTCCCACAGCTCCCGGCGTTGATCCTGCACCGATCCTCCCCCAGCCACCCAACCGAGCTCTAAGCGCCCTATGCTGCACACCTACCTTCAGGAGACCCCCGTGGAACCACCACCGGCCCTCTGCACCAGAGGAATGACCCGAAAAAGCCAGATGGACATCGCGGGCCCAGAAATCCAAGATGGCGCCGCCACGCTTACAGCGAAAGGGACGCCACGAGGCCCAGACAAATCAAGCCACAAGGCAAGTAAACCTCCCAAATCTGTGGGGAAAGAAGGCCCAAAGGACATGCTATACTATGCCCAGAGACTGTCAGGGGTGAGCGTCCTGGAGCAGCCGTCCCGCGCCAGTGACCAAATACATAGGCCGCAAAGCCTGCAGCCTATACAAGGCCCTGCATGCTGGGGTGAGGAGGAGGGGGAAGGGGAAGCAGCTCCGGACCCGCAGGCCCAAGACTCCCAGGAAGACCCACAGCCCACCTTGGCAGACATACTTAATGCAGTGCATAAATGTACAGCATCTGTTAACACTTTGAAAGAGCAGTTTGGGGGCCTCAGGGAAGATGTGTCCCTGCTAAGACAAGACATGCAGAAAATCAGGGAACGCACCACTGCGGTGGAAAGTAGGGTCAGCGAAATGGAGGACTATGTGCAACCCATGGCCCAGGACGCTAGAGCTGCCCTACAAATGGCACGAGATGCATTCGATCGTGCAGAAGATTTGGAAAATCGCTTGCGCAGGAATAACGTTCGCATAGTGGGTCTGCCAGAGAAGGTGGAGGGCAGGGACCCCACTGCATACATAGAAGGATGGCTCCTGGAAGTTTTTGGTAAAAATGCATTTTCCCCATTATTTGGGGTGGAAAGAGCGCACAGGGTGCCCTCCCGCCCCCCACCACCAGGGGGCCCCCCCAGGTCGTTTCTTGCAAGAATATTACACTACCGAGACAGAGAGGCAGTACTCCGTCAAGCCAGAGAGAAAGCAAACATCCAGTTTAATGGGGCCCGGGTGTCCTTTTACCCAGACTTTTCAGCAGATGTTCAGAGGCGCAGAGCCAAATTCCAGGACGTTAAGCGTAGACTCAGGACCCTACAAATTCCATATGCTATGCTGTACCCCGCTAAACTCAGAATTGCAGTCAGAGGCCAAGCCCAATTCTTTGAGACAGCCAAAGAGGCCGCATCCTGGCTAGACCGCAACGAACAGGCCCTGCAAAGACGTGCACAGGAGGATGAGGACTGACACTGTTGCAGACACGCTACTTGGTAAACACATAAGTTCACGGATGAGCGAATGCTCCTTCACCTCTCTTGTTTACTAGGGGGATGAACCCCCACATACTTGGTTCAGTTTGCACTCCTTGGCTGGGGGACAATATATCACAAAGCATCAAGAGAGCACTTTGGTTACTACGACGTTAAAGCTTAAAGTGACTATCGCATGCGATGGGCGCCAGAAGGGCGCCAATGTTGTTGTTTACCCTGCCCGGTTGGCAGAGGACCAGGTTTATAGGCCTATTAAGGCCGTAAGTTTTACTAACATTCTACTTTCTGGCTACTGTTTGACATACCAGGTACACCACTTGAAGGAGGAATACCACGATCGACTACACAGAAGATACACTGTAAGACTGGGACACTGGAGTCTAACCACACATTTATCTGATGGACCGTATGTATGCTTACACCCACACATAATCCGCCACAGGACATTCATATTTAGGATACATGGCTAAAATTCCCTTGGTATCTTGGAATATTCGGGGCCTACACTCCCCCTTAAAGAGGACCATGACTTTTATGTGCTTGAAGAAATTTCTACCTGGGGTAATCTGCCTCCAAGAAACACATTTGACCACTGACACGGAATGTTTCTTAAGATATTCATGGGTAGGGAAAGCTTACCACTCTACACATACCTCCTTCTCAAGGGGGGTAAGTGTATTGATACATGCTGCCCTGGACTACCAGGAATTTGAAAGTGTTATAGATAAGGAGGGGAGATTTGTCTTTTTACATTGTAGATTCAATACGTTGATATGTGTACTGGCCTGCATTTACATCCCTCCGCCGTTCACGGCGGCGGTACTCCGGCTCCTCCTGACTTTTCTGGATGGTAGGCCTGATGTGCCGCTGCTAGTGCTCGGGGATTTTAACTGCTGTCTGGATTTGGTGGCGGATAGACACCCCAGCCCTAGACCCTCTGCCCTCTCCAGGGGCACCCCCCTGGCGCGGTTGTTGCAAGAGGTGGGATGGGTTGATGTCTGGCGACACCGTAACCCAGGCGCGAAACAATTTACATGCTTTTCCAAAACCCATGGTTCACTGTCAAGGATAGATTTGGGGGTGGGGAACTTGAGCATGCTCCCGTATGTGGCAGACCTTACTCATAGACCCCGTAGTATCTCTGACCACTCGTCTCTGGTGGTTCAACTTATAGTGGCCCCTCCCAGCAATATGCCTAGAGCCCCCTGGAAATTTAATGCCTTCTGGCTGAAATTATTTCGCTCTCATGAGGAGATTGAGGGGAGCATGCGCGGGTTCTTCGCCCTCCAAGATCCGAATGGTTCCAGAATAATGCAATGGGACGCCTTCAAGGCACATTTGCGGGGAGTATTGATTGCTGAAATGAACAAAGTGAAGCGGGACTCGACAGCTCTACTGCAGGAGGTTGAAACTAAAACTCAAGAGCTAGAACAGACGTACATAGATAACCCCACCGAGCTAAATAAGGAGTCATGGCAGGCTGCACAGAGTGCGTATCAACACCTGCTATCCTCCTCAGCAGAAAAAAAAACGCTTCTTTAAGCAACAGGCGTTCTTTGAGGAGGGGGAAAAGACCGGGCGCCTCTTGGCGCGGATCTCTGCCTCTCATCAACGCTCGCCAGCCATAGGGGCACTTAAGACCCCAGCGGGCACTCTGGTGAGTCAGCCAGAATTGGTAATGCAGGAACTTACTAGGTTTTATGAAAATTTATACTGTTCGGGCCAGGCGTATGCCCAAGAAGACTTGGATATATACCTGAATCAGTTGGACTTCCCGGAACTTTCCGCTAGTCAGCGGGACTTCCTGGAGGCCCCACTTACATCGGAGGAACTACAGGCAGCCGCAGGGACCTTTCCGGGTGGCAAAGCCCCGGGGGAGGACGGACTGCCTATAGAAATTTACAAGCAATATGCTGAAATACTTATACCACAGCTCACCCAGGTTTTCAACGCAGCCAAAACAGGGGGTAACCTCCCCCGGTCTATGTCCAAAGCAAATATAGTTCTCCTACTAAAACCTGAGAAGGACCCCACGGACCCTGGGTCTTACCGTCCGATATCTTTGCTTCAAAGTGATGTAAAGATTCTGGCTAAGGCACTGGCCGTCAGACTAAACGAGGTGGTCACATCTATTGTGCATGGAGACCAAGCAGGCTTCATGCCCAATAAATCTACTGCAGTGAACTTAAGGAGGCTCTACCTCAATATGCAGACACAGGCCGACAACATGGGAAGCAGGGCTCTGCTGTCACTAGACGCCACTAAAGCATTCGACAGCATAGACTGGAACTATCTGTGGGCGGTCCTACTGAAATTTGGGTTCGGCCCCAATTTTATCGCCTGGGTAAAACTCCTATACAGTCAACCCCGGGCAGCCATTAGGGGGTCGGGATCACTATCTAGAGAATTTGAGTTGAGGCGGGGTACGAGACAGGGATGCCCCCTGTCCCCCCTCCTCTTCGCCCTGGCAATAGAGCCACTGGCCATGGGGATCAGGGCCAACCAGAGCATAGTGGGATTCCAATATAAGAATTTACATGAAAAGGTCATGCTTTATGCGGACGACACCCTACTCCTACTGGGGGATACGGATGCCTCACTGAAAGAAGCCATGGCCACTATTACTAAATTTGGGAGGTTTTCCGGACTGTTGATTAACTGGTCCAAGTCTGCGCTACTCCTGCTGGATGGAAACGAGACACAAATTATTAATTCCGCCTGCCCCATACCAGTGGCCACGACCTTCAAGTATTTGGGCATCCACATCTCTGCCAAGCCCAGGGACTTTATACACTTAAATGTTGCCCCAATGCTGATAAGGCTCAGGGACAAAGTTAAAACATGGAAGACACTCTTTCTCTCGGTTGCGGGTAGGGTGAATCTAATAAAGATGATCCTTATGCCGCAACTGCTATACCTCCTTCACAACACCCCTATGGTCATCCCCTTAAAAACATTCCACATTATAAATGCCATTTTCCGCAGTCTCATTTGGAAAGATAAACGCCCTAGGATCAAATTAGAACACTTGCAAAGGCCTAAAGACTGTGGGGGATTGGCAATGCCAAATCCATGGCTCTATTACCTGGCTGCACAGCTGCAGCACCTTGTAGGGATGTTCCCAATACCGGAGGGGGGAGACAGCGCCCCGCCAAGCTCGTCACACACCTTAATGCTGCACAATGTCCGTAGAGGCCCTGTACCTATGGCATTGGAGGCTTTATCCTTCACCAAACCACACAAGAAATTTCCTACCCTTAACCTAATCCAGAAAGTCTGGAATAAGGCCAAATACATTCAAAAGGCAGATGGCTACACGGAATATAGTCCAATTTGGTGGAACAACACTTACACAGAACTGGCCAAGTTACAGTCAGGAGAAAAATGGAGGAGGGCGGGGATCACACACTTGAAACAAATATTCTGCAACGGGATACTTCGCCCGTTTGCAGACCTGCAGAACACATATAATCTTCCAACGTCTATGCAATTCCATTATATTCAGCTTCGCCACGCTGTGGTGGCGCAGAGTGCCTCCTCGGAGTGGCGGCTGTCGCAGGTCCCTGCCTTCCGCCTCCTGGAGGAGGCTGCTTCATCGAAAGGATTTATATCCCAATGCTACTCCATCCTGCTACAGTCTGTGATGGAGCGGCATCCTCTGGGGGTCAGGGAGAAATGGGAGGCTGACGCGGGACCCTTAGATGGGGAACAGTGGGAAGAAATATGCCAGGCGGTGGGTAGTAGCTCTCTAAATATTTCACAACGATTAACCCAATTGTACATCCTTCTTAGAACGTACTATACCCCTCATAGGCTACACTTAATGAATCCGCAACTAGATCCCATATGCACCAGATGTAAGAGAGAACACGGGAGCCTCATTCATATGCTGTGGCGCTGCCCCAAACTACACACTTACTGGAACGCAGTGGTGACCACAGTCAACACTGTGTTCCAAATATCACTCCAGCAGGATCCGAGAGCATGCCTCTTGGGTGCTCTGGGAGAATATGGATGGGAGGAAAGCTGCAGGGAGGCAGTACATAGAGTCTTATTCCAAGCCAGGAAGCTGATTATGGTACATTGGCGAGCAGAGGAACCCCCGACCACAAAGGAATGGATTGCAAACATAGGTAGGACCTTAAGGATGGAAAAACTGATATATCAGCACAGAGGTGCCCCACAAAAATTTGAGAAACTCTGGGAAAAATGGCTGGATACGCCAGGCCTGGCTCCAGAGGATATGGTATTGGACAGACTATTGGGATTACATTAGGATTGTGTATATATGCAGTGCAGTAATGATGAATAAAGGAAAGGGATTTGGAATGGTGAAACTTGCCATGGCACAATGGCCGACTGAAACTGTACTGATAATGATGAAACCTGTGTACTGTATGGACAAACTGTATTGCTACTTTGAATTCAATGTTGCTTCAAGTGTAATGTACCTGTGCAATTTAAATAAACACTTTTGTTGGATAAAAAAAAAAAAAAATGCTTAGAAATATATGTTTTATATAACCCTATGATACTTCAATATGCTGAATAATCATATAACCATTTCTCTTGCATATGCAAATAAATGTCTTAACTTGAATCGAGAGACGGTCTGAGAATACAGATTATTCCCCAACACCCTGTAAAAAAGACATTGGAGCTAAAATGAGAGCTATTTGCAGGTTTGAGCATGCTCAGTTGTGTTGGCACCTAGTTGTACAAAAATGGGGAATATATCTCTTTTCAGACTTTTAAAGATATTTCAGTGTAGAAATCACTTTTTCACACAGTTTAAAAGCAGATATATCTTTTCAGACTTTTAAAGATATTTCAGTGTAGAAATCACTTTTTTTAGGCAATTATATCATGCACTAAACATTATTTCCATGTGCACTACTCCAGGTTTTAGCAGAGTACACACGGCCGAACTTGCCGACGGACTAAGCTCCATCGGCATTTCCGACGGAAAGATTTAGAACATGTTCTATATCTAAGTCCGTCGGAAATGCCGGCAGAAAAAGTCAGATGGGGCATACACACGGTCGGAATGTCCAATGAAAAGCTCCCATCTGACTTTTTCTGCCAGAAAGTCCAGCCGTGTGTACGCGCCATTAGGGTTTGGGCGCTATTTGGTTTCAGGGAACTATAGTAAATTAGATTTTGGGAGTATTTTTTTACCAGCGCTATAGTGAATATCGTTTTAGCACTATTTAGTGCTAATTCGCAGTAATTAGAGCTTATTAGTGCTGCAGCGCTATGGTAAATGACCTCCAAACAGTCCTTGTTATTCCATTTGTAATAAAAAATTTAAATTTAAAAAAGCAAGTATAGTTTATTTACTAAATAAGCTGTACTTTTATTTCAAGCATAATACTTTTATATACTCTGCATTTCACCTTCCCAGTGTAATAAAATTACTTTCAATTTGTAAAACGACTCCACACTGAATTTTCTTCAATTTTTCCCCAAAAAATATTTTTTTACGGCAAAAAAATAGGGAAACGTTTTTCCCATGGCTTCAAATTTTCTGGAAATGTTATTCATCCCTTGTGATAGCAATAAGCTTAATAAAAAAAAAAAAACTTCAATACTGGGCACTTTTACCCCCTTCCTGCCCATTCCTATGTGACTTTTGAGAACTACCACAACCATCGCCTAAGATTCCTATGGAATCTGTTATAAACCATTTCAATATTGGACACTTTCACTAGCCCTTTATGCCCCTGGCCAATTTTCAGCTTTCAGCACTGTCACACTTTGAATGAAAATTGCACGGTCATGTAACACTGTACCCAAAATAATTTTTTTCACACAAATAGAGCTTTCTTTTGGTGGTGTGTAATCACAGCTGGGTTTTTTATTTTTGCTAAATAAACAAAAAAAGATCAAAAATCTTGAAAAAATATAAAAAAGAGTTTTTCTTCGTTTCTGTTATAAAATTTTGCAAATAAGTAATCTTCATGAATTTAGGTCAAAATGTATTCTCCTACATTTCTTTGGTGACAATAACCAAAATCAGTATTTATTATTTAATCTGTAGAAAAATACCACAAACGATGGTGTATATATACTGTATCTGAAAATTGATCAGTCCTGATGTACTGACACCCTATCTCATTTCTTGAGGCCCAAAAATACCAGGACAGTACAAATACTCCCCAAATGACCCCTTTTTAGAAAGTAGACAGTCCAATGTATTTAGTAAGAGGCATGGCAAGTTTTTTGAAGTTGTAATTTTTGTCACAATTATTTCAAAAATTAAGAAATAAAAAATAAAATAAATTAAAATTTATTATATAACTGGTATGGCGGTGATCAGGGACACTGTGATTGGTTAGATGTGTGTGTGTCGCTCAGACTCGGTGAATGGGGGGTATACAAGTAGGTGCCTCTGCAACTGCTGCTGAGATTGCCTGCAGGGGATGGTGCCCTTCCTGGCTCCTGCATCAGCTCAGAAAGAGCAGGGGAAACCATAACTAAACTCCAGGGATCGGAGCAAAACACATTTGGGGCATGGCCTGGTCGGATTCCAGGCTACGGTTGCCACTCCACTTCTTAAATGTGTGGCACATAGGGGTTACCCCTCTTCTTTCTGATCAGGGAAACTGAGTGGTGACAGCATGTAAAAAAAAGAAATACATTTTTATACATTTAAAAAAAAAAAAAAATCTTCTTTATTACTGTTTTCTTTTTTTTTTTTTTTTTTTTTTTTTTACGATTTTGTGTTTCTAAAACACTGTGACCAGAGCAATACAGTGTTACCATAGTAACACTCTACTACTCTGGGGAAGTGATCAGGATTTTTCTTTTTTACACATTATGATTGCTTATTCCAAGACTCGGCCGATCTCGACCCCTTACCACATGATCAGCCAATGACAGCTGATCACGTGATGTAAACAGAGCCGGTAGTCGGCTATATTTTTCGTTCACACTGACAACGATCACCGGCTTCTGTTATAAAAATTTCATTTGGGTACAGTGTAGCAATATCGCGCAATTGTCATTCAAAATACGACAGCGCTGAAAGCTGAAAATTGGCCTGGATAGGAGGGGGGTTTAAGTGCCCCGTAGGCAAGTGGTTAGGCTAGGTTCACACACGTCCAGCTTTGGTTGGCAGTCCGGAGTCTGGTGCGGTTTTGTTCACCAGTTGCGATTCAGGTGCAAATTGTATTTGAATTCACACCTGAACCGGACCTAAAATCACACAAGACTTTTCAAAAATGGACCGCAGCAACCCCGGACATGTGTAAACCGGCTCCATTGAAAGCTGGTCGGTACCCATGTAATGCGAATCGGATGCAGATCAAAATGCACCTGATTCACATATATGTGGACTAAGCCTTATAGCAGGGGGGGCCCAACCAGTGGCCGGCGGAGCCCTCTGATGTGGCCCGCGACCTCCTGCTCTGGGATAAAATAGAATAGAGTACTGTTATTATAGGTCAGTTTTATTAATAAAATCACTGGGTATATATGAGCATATCTATTCTGCAGTGGTTACTGGTAAACAACAAAACACTGTTTCTTTGGAATGTTACTTATTTATTAAAATGTATTATTTCAAAATTGTGAAACTGAACTATGCGTATGATATGACCTACATGTCCAAGGCGCAGGTGCTGGTACATTAATCATTACCTGTTTTGTTAAAAGCTTGGCAATGTAAGGGCTGAAAGAGGCTTCATTCACAAGATTTCAGGGAAGAGTAAAGGGAAGAAAGCTTTAGGAAGGAGATAAGAGTAAAATTTAATCTTGTAATTTTGTGACATAATATGAAGGATCAAAGACATGAATATTTGTTTGACCATTGCCTGACTACTACAGTTTCTTTTTAACCAGTACCAACATTTCAATTGAAGAGACTGGAGCTTTTGGACTTTTGTAAAATAGAATGTTGCTGTTATACATCTATGGCCTGAGCTTCACAAACTTTTTTTGTTTATTTAAACAGCAGAAGGAGTCACCTTTGACATATTTTGCATACATTGGCCTCAAAATAGCTGAAAGTATTTGACAAATATGACTGATGATCACAAAAGTATCTTATGTAGGTTCCTTCCAGGTGGAAGGGAGGCAATGTTTTCACCGGAGACTTCAGAGATTATTTCCTTTAAAAATTGATATTAACATTAGTATGTTCTTAGAACTGGCTTCCGTAGTAGGGTATAAAGATCTTTGGGCTATAATGAATCAAGAAATAGATCTTGCTACTGACCTAAAGTGGAACTAAACCCTCCTATTCTTTGCAGCCAAGAAAGCTGCAATCTTAAGCCCTGTACACACTATAAGAAAATCAGGTGAACATTTTTGCCCGAGGAATGATCGTACGATTTTCTGATAGTGTGTACACAACTTTTGATAGCCGATTCTGACCTCCCAAATGAAATTTCTGAAGGGACAAACTCCAAAAATGTTCTTGTATTGGAACAGAATGAACGATTTTCATTTAACCACTTGCCGACCAGCCACCGTCATACTGCGGCAGGTCGGCACGATCCCGTGAACTGTCGTAGATGTACGTTAGCTCCTTTAAGCAGGATAGCAGGCGCGCTGCATTGCGGGGATACCGATGCTCATGGTCGCCACTCATGATGACCGCTGGCCATGCGCGATTGCGGGCACAAGGCAGAACAGGGACGTGTGTGTAAACACACAAATCCCTGTTCTGTGAGGAGAGGAGAGGCAGATCGTGAGTTCCTAATAGCTAGGAACCACGATCTGTCATCATCTATAGTAAGTCCCCTCCCCCTACAGTTAGGACACACAGTCAACCCCTTGATCGCCCCCTAGTGTTAACCCCTTCCCTGCCAGTGACATTTACACAGTAATCAGTGCATTTTTATATAGAGACCAACTGTTCGAGTTACAGACCGATTGCCTTTATAAACGCTGATACTAAAATTTATGCTAAAATCCTGGCCACCAGGCTAAAAAATGTAATACCACTTTGGATAAACCCTGACCAGACCGGGTTCGTACCGGGTAGAGAGGGGAGGGATAATGCAATAAAAACAATTCTAATGCTGAGAAAAAAAACCTGAATGAATCCCCAGCTCTACTCCTGTCAATAGATGCAGAAAAGGCATTTGACAGGGTAGACTGGGGATTCATGATGGATACTCTGAGGTACCTTGGAATAGGCCCAAAGTTTATACCAGGGACCAACTGGGATGGTGAAGGTGAATGGGAAATTGTCTCCAGTGTTTGAGATGCACAACGGAACACATCAAGGATGCCCGCTATCCCCACTCCTATACGTCCTGGCAATGGAGCCTTTTCTTGAGACACTATGAAAAAAACAGGACGTGGGCGGGGTGAAGGTAGGCACAGAAATACATAAAATAGCTGCTTACGCAGACGATGTTTTGCTGTACGTGACAAACCCAAGATTGACACTACCAAATGTAATAAAAGAAGTTAAAAGATATGGGGAGCTCTCAAACTTCAAAATAAACCCAATTAAGACGGAGATATTAAATATTGGGGTAAAAAAATTTGAAATGGAGTATCTGCAGAAAGAATTCCCATTCACATGGGTAAAAGAACTAAAATACTTGGGGATCAAGGTAACCGCAACATACGAAAAATGATACGCTACAAATTACATCACACTACTTAATGAAGTGAAGGCGGACATAAAAAAACTTAGTATACAACCATTATCCTGGATGGAAAGAATCAACGTGTTCAAAATGGTAATCTTACCAAAAATATTGTACAAACTCCAAATGTTGCCAATAAAGATCCCACAAACGTTTTTCAAAATTATGAAAAAAATGTTAATCAACTACGTCTGGCAAAATAAGAGGTCAAGAATAAAATATGCACTAATTACCAGGAATAGGATACACGGGGGGCTGGTCACTCCAGACAAGTAGATATTACAAAGCAGTAATTTTAGCACGTATGATAGAATGGACAAATGAGCACAGTGAGAAAAAATGTGTGGAAATAGAAAACACTATAAGCAGAAGTACACTACACAAAAATATCTGGGTACCACAAAAGTTTAGGGCATTAGGACAAGACACTCACGAGATAACTAAAAATGTTTTTACAATATGGGATACAATACACAAGAGAGGGAAGTGGGAGTATAATTCACCTTTTATGCCCCTCACAGAAACAAACTTATTTACACCAGGGGAAGAGATATTTATGGCACACAAAATAAAAAATCCACAGATGAGAGACATTACCACAAAAGGGAAGATGAGAACACAACAAGAAATAGAAATATTAAAAGGATGGAAGATAAGCAAATGGAATTTGATGCAATTAAAACATCTGGTAACAACACGCCCAAGCCCAATCCGAGATGAAGGAGACTTGGTCTTCTTGGAAAAATTCTGTTATGCACAAAAGTCGTTAGAAAAGGGAATTTCAAAGATATATGAATTACTGACAGATCTGGAAGGGCAAGGAAGACCCGCCTATATAGAACAGTGGGAGAAGGAGCTGAATATAAAACTAGATGACCATCAAGTAGAAAAAATGATAGGGGCAATGTACAATAATAATTGGGATATGAGAACCATCGAAATTAATTACAAATTACTAGCAAGGTGGTATCTGACACCAGAGAGGACGCATAAAATGCGGAAGGAGGGATCATCACTATGTTGGAGGAACTGCAGCCAAAGGGCAACAATGGCCCATATCTGGTGGGAGTGCCCAGCAATAAAAACGTACTGGCAAGAAATAGTGAACACTATAACAGACATAACGGAGGAGAAAATTGAATTAAATGCACAGGGGTGTTTGTTTCACGGCTCTAAAACTCCCAGGAAAAAATATAACAACTGAATGGTTCCAAAACTTTTAAATGCGGCGAAAGGGCTAATCCCAAAGAAATGGCTGCAAAGCGAAATACCTGACATAAGAGAGTGGTATAAACAGATAGAGTACTACAACAAAATTGAATATTTAGGAAGCAGAGAAAAAGGGCGATTCCAGAAATATATCACTGCATGGGAATGCTGGGAAAAATTAAAGACATCTGATAAATACCTAGAAAAGATGATGGAAATAAGAGGTCCCTAAATAAATAAATAGAGAAATAGAAACCTACTAACAACTAGGGGGGGGGGGAGGAGGGAAGTACTTAGGGGGTAGGAAAAGGGTATTATATGGATATAAACGAGACTTACAAGCAATGAGTATTTTCAATAATTATTATGGTTTTTGTGTTTTTACATTTTTGAGAGCTGAAGGCGTAAAATAAAAATTTAATTAAGAATAAAATAGTTGAAGAAAAAAAACTCGACAATGATGTGAAAACGAGAGGGGACATTGTTGAGCTGTAGAGTTTGAAATAAGTCTCTCGAAGAAGTGCTCACTGACGTGGAAAAAAAAAAGAAAAAAAAAAAGTAATCAGTGCATTTTTATAGCACTGATCGCTGTATAATTGTCAATGGTTTCAAAAATGTGTCAAAAGTGTCCCCCATAATGTGTCAAAAGTGTCCCCCATAATGTCACAGTCCCGATAAAAATCACAGATCGCCACCATTACTAGTAAAAAAAAATAATAATAATAAAAATGCCATAAATCTATCACCTATTTTTTAGACGCTATAACTTTTGTGCAAACCAATCAATATACGCTTATTGCGATTTTTATTACCAATAAACAAAAAATTGCTTTTTAAAAAAAAAAAAAAATGGGATATTTATTATAGCCAAAAATTGTGTTTTTTTTTTTTCAAAATTGTCGCTTGAAAGCTCTATTTGTGGGTACCATTTTAATACAATTTTCGGACGAGAAATATCAGATACGAAAGACTGCACATGATCAGAAACAACAAGTAACAAAAAAAAAGCCATTTTCGTGCAAGAATTTTCATATATTATTTCTATCATCGGTTAGGTCATCGAGGAAAACTGGCCAATCGTTCGCCTGATTTTCTCATAGTGTGTACTGGGCATTAGTCTCAGTTGATCTGGAGTTGCTATGGTGATGCACATGTGATCAGTTATGACTCCAGCCATTTATTTGATGGTTTGACAGTTTGGTTGGTAGCACAGCCAATGTGACAGTTAGCATTCTCATCATGCTGGGAATGTAACATATTTTTTTTTTTTTAAACTGTAGCACACTGAAGCTCATAAACGTCAGTTTTTGGGAGTTTGGGCTTTTTCTTTTAGATAAATGGATGAGGAAAAAAGCCTGGGTGATAACAAATTGCCTAGAGTTGTCGCTCAACGACTTGAAAAGCGGCAACCCATTTCTAATATTCCAAGTAAAGTTTTATCTGTGTACAAAATTGGCAAATTCTTTTTTATAATCTTTCACTCTCAGAACCCAAATAGGAGAACACTATTGTAATACAAATAATCAAAATGTCAAGCACATCTATAATGTGACATGTCATTTTAGAGATTATCATCAAGGTGATTCAGGGGAATAGAAAGGCTTTCACACTTCACAAGAGAGGAGGAAATAGAGAGAGGAGGCTTTTGGATTAAAGACTAGATCTCCTCAAGGGTTAAACTTGAGATGAGATCTGCACCTGCATGTACAGTGCCTTGAAAAAATATTCATACCCCTTGAAATTTTCCAAATTTTGTCATGTTACAGTCAAAAACGTAAGTGTATTTTATTGGGATTCTATATGATAGACCAAAACAAAGTGGCACATAATTTCAAATAATTTCAAAATAATAATTTCAAAATTTGTTACAAATAAATATGTGAAAAATGTGGCGTGCATTTGGATTCAGCCCCCCTGAGTCAATACTTTTTAGATCCACCTTTCACTGCAATTACAGCTGCAAGTCTTTTTAAAAGTCTCTACCAGCTTTGCACATCTAGAGTGACATTTTTGCCCATTCTTCTATGCAAAATAGCTGAAGCTCTGTCAGATTGGATAGAGAGCGTCCGTGAACAGCAATTTTCAAGTCTTGCCACATATTCTCAATTGGATTTAGGTCTGGACTTTGACTTGGTCACATGAATATGGCTGTATGTTTAGGGTCGTTGGCTTGCTGGAAGGTGAACCTCTGCCTCAGTCTCAAATGTTTTGCAGACTCTAACAGGTTTTCTTCTAAGAGTGTCCTGTATTTGGCTCCATCCAACTTCCTATCAACTCTGACCAGCTTCCCTGTCCCTGCTGAAGAAAAGCATCCCTACAACATGTGTCTGCCACCACCATGTTTCATGGTGGGGATAGTGTGTTCAGGGTGATGTTCAGTGTTAGTTTTCCGTCACACAGAGCGTTTTGCTTTTATGCCAAAAAGTTCAATTTTGGTCTCATCTGACCAGAGCACTTTCTTCCATGTGTTTGCTGCATCCCCCACATGGCTTCTCGCAAACTGCAAACAGGACTTCTTATGGCTTTCTTTCAAAGATGGCTTTCCTCTTGCCACTCTTTCATAAAGGCCAGATTTGTGGAGTGCATGACTAATAGTTGTCCTGTGGACAGATTCTCCCACCTGAACTGTGGATCTCTGCAGCTCCTCCAGAGTTACCATGGGCCTCTTGGCTGCTTCTCTGATGAATGCTCTCCTTGCCCGGCCTGTCAGTTTAGGTGGATGAGCATGTCTTGGTAGGTTTGCAGTTGTGCCGTACGCTTTCCATTTTTGGAGGATGGATTGAACAGTGCTCCGTGAGATGTTCAAAGATTTGGATATTTCTTTTATACCTAACCCTGCTTTAAACTTCTCCACAACTTTATCCCTGACCTGTCTGGTGAGTTCCCTGAACTTCATGATGCTGTTTGTTCACTAAGGTTCTCCAACAAACCTCTGAGGGCTTCACAGAACAGCTGAATTTATACTGAGATTAAATTACACACAGGTGGCAATTGGTTCCACTAGATTTTAGTTAGTCGCATCAGAGTAAAGGGAGCCAAATACAAATGCATGCCACACATTTCACATATTTATTTGTAAAACATTTTTAAAACTATTTATCATTTTCCTTCCACTTCACAATTATGTGCCACTTGGTGTTGGTCTATCACATAAAATCCCAATAAAATACATTTACGTTTTTGGTTGTAACATGACAAGATGTGGAAAATTTCAAGGGGTATGAATACTTTTTCATTAGGTTGCCTCTCTTCCCGTTTTCCTCCTCTCTGTACACAATATCAGTATGTTTCTGTCTACTATCTCCTTACCTCTTCCTTTAACACATAACCATCTAATCATACTGCTATTTATTCATTTTTATTTCTATGTTTTTGCCCACTATCTCTCTATGTGATCTGTTTGTGAAGTATGGTGGCGTCTACATTTGGCTCCTCTGCTATTGCATCAGATGTTCCAGTTTTTTGCAATTATATCTATCAATGAATCCAATTAGTAGGTGGAGCCTTTGTTATCTTAGCCACTATATATCTCAAAGTTTCATGTCTTATCGTAGTTATGATTAAAGCCGTGTAGGCGGAAACGCGTCAATTGACTGCATTTGCGTACTGTACACTGTGGTTTCCTGAATAAAAGCAAGATTTTAGAGCAGAAACAGTTGTGCGGATCATCCTTATGGACTAAAACACTGTGAATGCATTTTTAGTGCAGAAAGAAACGCACGGAACTGCATCTGGTGTGAACTAGAATGAAAGAAGCTGTCAGTGCTGGGGGGAATCTCTTTGCAGGTAAGTCTGTCATAACTAAAGCTCCTGGGGCCCTCTAAGCCCCAGATTTAAATCAGCTTTAACCTTTATTACCAAACAGAACCACTATTTACTATAAACAGCCCAACATGCTTAGTCACCAAGACACAAGCAGGAATATCTTCAGGCTCGGTTCACACTGGATGCCAATGCGGCTCCCAGCAGGGGTCCTGGTTCACGTTTCAGGTCCGATTTGAGCCTGTATTTTGGGCTGAATTCGGACCTGAAATGGACCAAAAGACAGACAGGGCTCTGCATTGGAGATATGTGAACCGACTCCATAGAGAGCCGGTCACATTATCCTGTTATTGCGAATTGGATGCAGGGATACCGCATCCAATTCGCAATAGTGTGAATACCTTCCAAATTTTTGAGATGGGAATGAGGGACATCTATACAAAGTACAGTATGTAGGCATAGGACATACCCCCATAAAGAAAATGTATACACAAAATTATTAGTTGAACCCACGTGTGCTTTTTTTTACCACTGCTATTCCTTTATACTGGCTTTTTACATTAAGGCCCCTTTCACACTTATACGACTTTTCCCACGATTTGGGACTGCAAAGTAGCATGACAAGTTGTTCCCCATGATTTCCAATGACAGCCATTCATATTAGTACGACTTCAAGTGGTTCCGACTTCAAAGTAGTCCCTGCACTACTTTGGTCCGATTTTGATGCCACTTACAAAGGCATTCCTTGTGGCCGCGAATCGCGACAAGTGTGAAAGGCACCTTAGGCTGGGTTCACATATGAGCACGCAGCAGCTCACAGCAGGAGTCCGGTGCATCCTCATTCACTGTTTCAGGTCTGACTTCAGCCCTTATTTTTAGCTGAATACGGACCTGAAACGGACCAAAAGATGCACACAGGCGCTGCAGAGATATGTGAACCGGCTTCATAGAGAGCCGGTCATCTCCTGCTATTGCTAATTGGATGTGGGGAACCCTCATCCAATTCGCACTAGTGTGAACCCAGCCTTACAAATGGAGGAATTTAGAAATTGGATGAAAGGTTTAGCACTGGGAAACACTTTTTGAAAGATAAATAGTGCATTTTATATTACAATTATATAGATCAGACCAAAATGAGGGAAAAATGTGGAGGAAAGAGGGACAGAGGGACTTCAAAATCAGGGACATTCCCTTTGAAATCAGGGACAGTTGGGAACTATGTATCTTACACAAACCAAATAACAGTTCACCAACCACTGTCTACACACAAAGCTGGCATTATTTTCGCTTGAAGATTGACTGCATTGAGGGAAAATAATGCAAAGGGCAGGGTGGGCAGGGGAGCAGGTCAAAGGATCCAAAAGAAAGGCTGAAGATAATCCAGAGGTGAGTCCAGAGGACCGACCTGAGGTAACTCCCGACCCCGCCCAGTGACAGAGGTGAATTCACAGGTGAAAGGGTACAGTCATTGTCTAGCTGTATTCCCACCAAAAGATTTGTCACCAATCCAGCACTCGGCTTTCTGAAGATTTCTCCAGCAGCTGAGGTAAATCATCCTAGCAACAGCAGACAGATTGTAACCTGCAACACAAAACAAAAAGAACCAGCAAAGCCGCCCCAGAGGAACCTGTGCTTAACAGTCACCATAGTCCTCTATTAAAGTGAAACTAAACCCACTGATTTGACCATTTCCCAAAACAAATAATAATAAGGCATACCGTAAATGATAACTGTCATAGTTGCTTGTGCTCTCAACTGCACTGTCAAATGGCTTGTGTCATTACTCATCACATGTGCAGCATCATCAACTGCGGATCAAACAGAGGCTAAGATGGCAGCTTTCTTGGCTGTAAAGGATAGAAGGGTTTAGTTCTGCTTTAAGAATATAATTAATGTAAAAACAAATGGGTGATAGGAGTGACAATTCCATTGAGTCACTTTTGTAGTTTTCTCTTTTTCTCATTTTTGCCTAGGGAAGAAAGAAGGCGGGGTGAGTAAAAAATAAATATATATTTTTTGTGGAGAGGTTGCAGGGGGGAAAGTCGGTTTTAGGAGTGAAGGTCCACTTTAACTTTATTTAAATGTCACAAAATCTATGCTTCATAGCAGGTTGCGACATGCTGCAGTTGCGCTGTGTGAGAATGCAGACATGAGGCAATTCAATGCCTCATGCACAGTGAGCATTTTTGAAGCTACTTCTAGCGTCAGGGTTTTTGTTACTGCCGCTAACCTGCCCTGCATGTTATCCTATGTGTTCATGCACTCATAGCCTTCTAACAGCATTTTCAAGCAGGAGAGTTTAGTGGCAGGAAAAAAAAAACACTGCCAGTGCATCCTGGAGCACCTGCATTTTGGTAGGTGCTCCAACGCTAGGCACGTTTAGCGCTTGAGTGTTAGTTTATTTTAATGGCAAGAATAAATGATTTAATCTGGTCATTGAAATTAACCCCTTCCCGCCTGCGTTATAGCCAAAAGAAGGCTACAGTGCGGGCTTACTTTGCCGTTCATGGATGTCCTCCCATGAGCGTGCTGCCCGTGCGCCCCTCGTGGTGCATGGGCGGCACGCTCTGCGATTGCGGAGTCTTTCAGGCTCAGCTGATCACAGATTAGTGAAGGAGTAAAGGACCAATCACAGCGGCCCTTTACCAGGTGATCAGCTGTGTCCAATAACAGCTGATCACGGATGTAAACACAAGCTAGTTATTGGCTTTCCTTTCCTCACGTTGACCGCGTGAGGACGGGAGAAGAGAGACAATAACCAGCTTCTGGTAAAGGGACATCTACACTGATAATCAGGGCACTGATTATCAGTGTCCTGTTTATGGGTGCAGTCCCAACAGTGCCCAGCAGTGCTGCCAATCAGTGCCCAGCAGTGCTGCCAATCAGTGCTCATCAGTGCTGCCAATCAGTGCCACGTATCAGTGCCCATTAGTGCCGCCGTATCAGTGCCCATCAGTGCCATCTATCAGTGCCATCTACCAGTGCCACCTATCAGTGCCCATCAGTCCCCTTCAGTGCCCATCAGTGCCATCTATCAGTGCCCATCATCAGTGCCACCTATTAGTGCCACCTATCAGTGCAGCCATCAGTGAAGGAGAAAAATGGGCCTGTTTGCAAAATTTTATAACAAACTATAAAAAATATATATATATATTTTTTTTAATTGTGGGATTGTTTGGAAAAAAATAAAAAAGCCAGTGCTGTTGTGCTGTTTAAATGCCACCAAAAGAAAGCTCTATTTGTGTGAAAAAAATACAAAAAATGTCATATGGGTACAGTATTGCATGACCGCACAATTGTCATTCAAAGTGTGAAAATTGGCCTGGGCAGGTAGGGGGTAAAAGTGCCCAGTAGGCAAGCGGCTAAGTAACGCCCAAAGCCTGACGTGGGTAAACGCTGTACACACTTAAGCCCCATACACACGGTCGGACAATCCGCGGACCAGGTCGGTCGGATCCTGTCCGTCGTACTTTGTCCGATGTTGGTGTTGCGTACACACGGTCGGACTACGTTGTCGGAATATCCGGTCTGCAAGAACGTCGTGACGTAAGTCGTCGTGCACGAGATTAGAAAAGGGAAGTTCAGCACCACGTCAGGCACCCGTTGGGCTCCTTCTGCTGATCCCGTGTTTATCGAGAGTTAGTCGAAGTTTGGTGACTGAAGATTCGCGCTTCTCAGTTTTCTGACTCAGATCGTTACTGCTCTTCAGTTTGTGCTTGTCATGCGTATCTGTTTATTAGTGCGTGTAGTCAGTTCGCATTTGTTGGTCATTGCGGCCTATATCTTGATATAGGACGCTTTGATTTGCACTGCTTATTGTCTGCTCGTTTCTGGTATTCATTTCGTTCTTTCAGGCCTTGCTGTTTATCGGTGCTTTCTTTTTGTCCGTTCTGACCAGCCGACTTTTGTGACCTTGTGAGCGATGTTTCCCGTGCGTACTCGTCGCCGAGTTCGTGCTGTACGCGGAATTGGTGTCGGGCTTTTAGCTTTGAGCGACAGGGAGAAGTCTTCAGATTTGAAGTTCTCTTCAGGTATCTCTCCCCAGGGAATCATTATTCCAGAGACCTGTTCTGCCATCATCCAGGTCCTGCAGGAGGACTATATTAAGGTAACATTTATACTTTACTATTCCCTTCTATGTATGCTCTGTTTGCTAATGTCTTCTATTTTTGACCTCCTTCCCTAATTACCATGATTGCAATATGTTCTAATATGCTGTGCCCCTTTTCTCCTTCATGCATTTTTCCCTTCACTTACCTCACCAGCATGCTCTTCTGCCCCAATAGACACCATGGCCTAGTCACTTAAGCAATGTATTTTGTCTGCTGCATAGTATTGTTTGCCCCCAAACACCCCTAAAAATATGCACAAATGTTTGCTATCAGTGTCCATCATAATGTCACAATGTGCTTTCCTTTTTTTTTGGGGGGGGGGGGGGGTTGAAATGTTAGTTTAGCTTTCCTGGGGGCTGCCAATAGTGTTAAGTACAGAGGGTGCCTCATCAGTCAGCACACTAGTCCCGCACACGGAGTTCTACTGGCGTCTCCAAAAAGTCTGTGCTTGCCACCTCCAGAGGAGAATGCAGAAGGACTCCCCTTCGTCTTTGTCGCAGACGAAGCGTTTGCGTTGACTCCCCATGTGATGAGGCCGTTCCCGATGAGGACCCTCACCCAGACCAGAGGGTCTTCAACTACAGGCTGTCCAGTGCCACCTATCAGTGCCCATCAGTGCTGCCTCATCAGTGCACACTAGTCCCGCCTCATCAGTGGCCATCAGTCCTGCCTCTACATTGCCACCTCATCAGTGCCCATCAGTGCAGTATTTGCAGCGGACATCAGTGAAGGAGAAAAATGGGCCTGTTTGCAAAATTTTATAAAAAACAAATCTCTATTGCAGACCATTATCTCCCGATGAGTACGTGGGCACTCTTTTTGTTTTTTTAATTGTCGGATTGTTTGGAAAAAAATAAAAAAGCCAGTGCTGTTTAAATACCACCAAAAGAAAGCTCTATTTGTGTGAAAAAAATACAAAAAATGTCATATGGGTACAGTATTGCATGACCACACAATTGTCATTCAAAGTGTGAAAATTGGCCTGGGCAGGTAGGGGGTAAAAGTGCCCAATAGGCAAGTGGCTAAGTAACGCCCAAAGCCTGACGTGGGTAAACGCTGTACACACTTACAAGCATCAGGCGTTTTTTTGGGCCAAAATGCTGCTGCCGGGAGGAGGCTGGGGAGTTTATAAAAAAACACCAGTGTGCATGAGGCCTAATGCCCCGTACACACGATCCGAATTCTTATCGGAAAAAGCTCTGATGGTTTTTCCGTCGGAATTCCGACGGAATTTAGTTCAAACTCTCTTGCCTACACACGGTCACACCAAATTCCGACGGTATTTCAATAACACCGTGACATACAACGCGTTCGACGGCACTATAAAAGGGAAGTTTGTTGCTTCCGAGCATGCATCGAATTGTTTCCGAGCATGCGTCGGAATTTTGCGTGTCGGAATTGCATACGCACGATCCAAAAATCCGATATCCGAAAGGTTTTCCATCGGAAAAATTAAGAACAGGCTCTCAATCTAAAGTCCGTCGGAAATGCCGACAGAAAAAGACCTATGGGCATACACATGGTCGGAAAATCCGATGGAAAGCTCCTATCGGACTGTTTCCATCGGAAATTCTGGCCGTGTTTACGCGGCATTAGGAGTCACCTGGCACAGAGGCCCATACAGCATGCAGAAGGGATGTGTTTATGCTCTCGGCGGGGACAAGTGCTCTGTTCAGCTCGTTAAAAAAATCAATGACAGATGCAGTGGCTGTGCATACCTTACCATATATCTGAACATTTACACCCATAAGCCCCTCTCACGAGTTTTTCCCATGGGATCAGGTCCGCCTGTCAGTTTTTCAAGCGGAGCCGATCAGAAGCTCCATGCAGATCTTTGGGCAGACAGATGTACATGGGCTTTTACATCAGCCTCCCTCCAAGTCCGTTCAGGTGGACAAAAAAAAAAAAAACAGAAAAGAAAAAAAGAAAAAAACTGAAAAGAAAATAAGGCCCCTTTCACACTGGAGCGTTTTTCAGGCGGTACAGCGCTAAAAATAGTGCCTGTATATCGCCTGAAAAAAACGGCCCCATTCACTCCAGTGTGAAAGACCGCCGGCTTTCATACTGGAGTGAATGGGGCCGGTTTTTTCAGGCGTTATACAGGCACTAATTTTAGCGCTGTACCGCCTGAAAAACGCTCCAGTGTGAAAGGGGCCTTATTTACTTTTCTGTTTTTTTAACAGATAACATGCAGGGCAGGTTAGCGGCAGTAACAAAAACCCTGACGCTAGAAGTAGCTTCAAAAATGCTCACTGTGCATGAGGCATTGAAATGCCTCATGTCTGCATTCTCACACAGCGCAACTCACTGCAGCATGTCACAACCTGCTATGAAGCATAGATTTTGTGACATTTAAATAAAGTTAAAGCGGACCTTCACTCCTAAAACCGACTTTCCCCCCTGCAACCCCTCCACAAAAAATATATATATTTTTTTTTTACTACATCAGATACCTGCCCGGGTCACAGGCCCCTCCTTTCTCCTCTCCACTGTATACATTGTCACTGACACTCGAGAGAGTACTACAAGCCCCAGGGAGATCCCGCTGCCCACACAGGCACCATAGAGCTGCTGATCACCGCCTTCCACCTCCTCCCACCTCTCCCCACTGCACTCTAAATGGCCAGCCAGATGTGCAGGGGGGATGATGGGTCTTGGGGCTCCCCACACAGGGGCGGATCCAGAGTCTTGTCTTGGGAGGGGCACTGCCAGAACATTTTGCGGGAAATTTGTCGGGGCAGTGGCTGGTGTTGGCACTTCAATCATCACAGTGCCATGGTTGATATGGTGTCAGGATTATTGAAGCGCATTATTTCTATTATTACATTGTAATATAAAATTATGTAGTCCAACTCACCATAATGCAGAATCAGTGGGATCCCCGAGCGTGTCACTTGCAACCGTCGCCTGCCACCATATGTAGCTTGTCACTTGCCACTGTTGGCTGCCACCAAATGCAGATTGTCATTTGCCATGTCACTTGCCACATCTCCTGCCACCAGATGTGGATTGTCACTTGTCAATGTCGCCTGTCACAAGATGCGAACTGTCACTTGCCAATGTCGCCTGCCACAACATGCGGACTGTCACTTGCCAATTGCGCCTGCCACAAGATGCGGATTGTCACTTGCCAATGTCGCCTGCCACAAGATGCGGACTGTCAATTGCCAATGTCGCCTGCCACAAGATGCGGACTATCACTTCCCAATGTCGCCTGCCACAAGATGCAGACTGTCACTTGCCAATGTCGCCTGCCACAAGATGCGGATTGTCACTTGCCATTGGCTGTGTCCCAAAATGAGGGTGGGCAGTGAGAGATAATGTAATCTCTCTGCTGCCCACGCCTGCACAGTGATGGCGGTGTTCTGTCAGAAGCTGAACTGTGGTAATGCAGGGTGAGAGATGATGTCAGAATATGCAACCAAAGTAATGTTGCATTGTTGCCAACTTGGTACAACCCCACTTGTCTGCAGTAAGCCTAGTGTTAGAAGTCGGCAAGCAGACACCTTTATACACCCCCCGAAGTCTTGCTTTTCACAGTTATTTTTAACAGTAAACTCTAGTGAAATTTAGTGAAATATAAGTTGAGTTTACTGTTAAAAATAACTGTGAAAAGCAAGACTCTGGTGTGTGTATAAAGATGTCCGCTTGCCGATTTATAACGACAATGAATATGAACAACAATTTTACACAGTGAAGCTACAAGGGAGCTCCCCCTACTTTTATAGCTAATTGCGAGATCTCATTAAAAGTACACAGTCTTTAATCTTCTTGTCTCCTGCTAGCTATGATGGTTTCTTTTAAATTGTAATCCAAAAGGGTAAAGAAATTAGGATTGACTTAAAGGTGATCCTGTTACTGTAAATGTTCCAGATAGTGTTTCCTTAAGTATAGTACAATGCTTAAGATGCAATAAGAATTAGGCCTTATGCCTGCCTAATGATAGTTACTGTAATCCTCCTCCATGGGACTACAGGTCCCAGCAAACACTGTATATGAGTCTGACTGGATGCAAATGTGTAATAAAACTGTGGGCCGCAACCTGCTCACCAACTGGATCGGAAGCTCTGTACAGTAGCTTTGGTCCGGTGTTTGTGGCTTGCTTCAATGCTGACCGGCTCCGTCACACCGCTCTGCTCCGCTTAGTGAACCAAGTCTTCTGATGCTCAGACAAGTGTCTCTGGATCTCTCCCAATCCGGTCACTGTGTCAGATCGCTCACACAGCCTGTTTGAGTTGCGCTCCGCAATGGCTGTAGGGCGCTCCTTCTGGAAACCTCCTCACAGGTCCTCACAGGCAGGCCATGCATCCAAAAGAGACCTAAGATGGCCGCTCGGGGTCCTTTTATGTCCTACCCAGCATGCAGTGCAAGAGAGGGTGTCCATGGGTAGGTCATCTGGCATTCTGGGTAAATAGGTCAACTCTCCAAAGTAAATAACAGTCACTTCCTGTAATTAGTCCAGTGCTTTGTGAAAACAAAAGTCATCCCAGTCCACTTTCTGTATTAGGCCGCTAGGTGGCGCCAATGACTAAACTATAGAATTGTCCATAGAATTTCATTATAAAAATATTGACCTTGCATTAATAGGCAAAAATATTAGCGCTACATAGGCATACGTGGGTTTTTTGTATTGATAAAGTCTAAGGTGTCCCTATCAATTGAGCCCTCCCAGAATGCTCCAATGCAAAGGCCCTGGAATTCTTCAATGTATTGCTGTATTAGTCCATCCTTAATAGGTCTATACCAGGTGGAATTTTGTAAAACATCTAGGCACACTTTTTGGTATTGAGGATGTGTCAATTTATAATTTGTAGTTTTTATTAAAGTTTATATCTAAAAACAATATACAAAACAGGACAACTACCCCAGTTTTTAAATTTTTTTTAATTTATTTTTTTATGATTGTAGTTTTAATTAAAGTTTTATCAAAAACCAGTGTAGAAAAAAAAAAACTACCACAGTTTTTTTTTATAATTGCACTTTTTATTAACGTATTATCTAAAAACAGTATACAAAACATGCCAACTACTCCAGTTTTTTTTTATAATTTTAGTTTTTATTAACCACTTTCAGACCGGACCATTTTGCTGGCTTAAGACCAGACCACTTTTTGCGATTCGGCACTGGGTCGCTTTAAATGATAATTGCGCGGTCGTGCGACGTGGCTCCCAAACAAAATTGACGTCCTTTCTTTCCCACAAATAGAGCTGTCTTTTGGTGGTATTTGATCACCCCTGCGGTTTTTATTTTTTGTGCTATAAACAAAAAAATTGCGACAATTTTGAAAAAAAAGCATTATTTTTTACTTTTTGTTAAAATAAATATCCCCCAAAAATATATAAAAAAACATTTTTTTCCTCAGTTTAGGCCGATACATATTCTTCTACATATTTTTGGTAAAAAAAAATCGCAATAAGCGATTATTGATTGGTTTGCGCAAAAGGTATAGCGTGTACAAAATAGGGGATAGTTTTATGGCATTTTTATTAATATTTTTTTTTTTTTACTAGTAATGGCGGCGATCAGCAATTTTTATTGTGACTGCTACATTATGGCAGGCACATCGGACATTTTTGACACATTTTTGGGACCATTGTCATTTATACAGCAATCAGTGCTATACAAATGCACTGATTCCTGTTTAAATGACACTGGCTGTGAAGGGGTTAACCAGGAGGTGGCAGTGTAGGGGTTAAGTGTGTCCTAGAGGCGTGTTGCTAACTGTGGGGGGCGTAGCTGTGTTCTGCACATCACTGATCTCTGGTCCAATCACATGGAGCAGAGATCAGTGTCACTTGTTGCTAGGCAGAACAGGGAGATGCTGTTCACATCGGCCCCGCGGCGATCGAGTTTGCGGGACCCGCGATCGGGCTCAGGGAGGTCCCGGCTGGCCGCATGCATGCCATGGCACGGCGGCAAATTCAAAGGGACGTACCTGTACACCCTTCTGCCTGTCCGTGCCTGTCTGCCGACGTACATCGTCGTGTGCCGGTCATGAAGCGTTTAAAGTTTTGTCTAAAAACAGTATTCAAAACAGGACAGCTACTGCAGGTTTCCCAACACACTTACCAGCTAGCCTGCAAATAAAACAAAATGGCACAATCTAATAATTTACATTAAAAACAGAGGTCTTAGTTGCACACATTTGCAAATGGGGAAGCCGCACTTCTTCGCCAAGGCTTCTCTGTAAAGTGAGGTCCTAAGGCCTCATTCACAAAAGACGTATGAATCCATCCCCTGTGTGAGGGCATTGGGTACAGGCCCTCCGTGCATCCCCATGCAGGCAGTCACATTGTACACATTTGCAAATGTATGTGGAAGCTGCACTGCCTCGTCAAGGCTCCTCTGTACAGTGCAGTTTTCTTTTGTTTGTTTTTTTGTATGATTATCCAGACCCCACAGTTGATGTAGAGGAAGGTGAGAAAAACCCTGATGAAGCGTTGCTCCAACAGGGAAAAAATTCCTTCCTGACCCCCAAAGGCGATCGGATTACTCCCTGGATTATACATCTATAGGTGGACATCACAATATCTTTTGATGTTTTTCAGTTTAAAACTGCTTGGTTGTTGAATATCAAGAAGTATTGTCCAAAAAAGAGGAATCTTTGTTCATCTGGATCTTCTGAAGATGATATCAATGTCTTTACAGATGAAGTGTCCTCTCCAAATTTCTCATGAATATATCAGTATATAGGTCCAATCCGGGTATTATGTCACATCAAGAAGAATTGTCCAAATATGAGGAATCTTCATTATCATGTCCGTCCACCCCTGTAAGGGGACGCAACAGCTGGACAAACACAATCCGGGTCCTAGTTTGACAGGTGTGCAGGCGTGGATGAATGCACACAAATTAGGACATGTGGCTGTGTTCCCCGACTGCCCGGCTGCTCCGTTCCTTAGCATAACATAGGCTGACTGCAGACAGCTGCAAGCTGGGTGGACATCACAATATCTTTTGATGGTTTTCCGTTTAAACCTGCTTGTTTGATGAATATCAAGAAGTAATGTCCAAATATGAGGAATCTGTTCATCTGGATCTTCTGAAGATGATATCAATATCTTTACAGATGAACTGTCCTCTCCAAATTTCTTATGAATATATCGGTAGACGGTGCAATATGAAGGTTGACAGCGTGGAGGTCTTACTTGAAACTGGACAATTCGATTTCCTGCTGTGACACGTTCTATGTCACAGCTTGGGGGAGTCACAAGAGGTGGGACTTCCGCTGCCACATTTTTCATAGGCTTTCTAGCTGGTGCTGCATTTTTCATTATCTTTCTAGTTTCTGCAACATTTCATTTTTAGTGTCACAGCTTGGGGGAGTCACTACAGATGATCTTGTGTGGACTTCATCCCTATTTTTTTTCAGAAAGCCATTATAGAAAGAAATCTCAGAGAGCTCAGAAAAACACATCTTTACTCTTATGCCGCGTACACACGGTCGGAATTCTCGTCGGAAAAAGCTCTGATGGTTTTCCCGTCAGAATCCGATGGAATTTCGCTCAAACTGTCTTGCCTACACACGGTCACACCAATTTCCGACAGTCAATAACACCGCGGCATACAACACGTTCGACTGCACTATAAAAGGGAAGTTTAATGCTTCTGAGCATGCGTCGAATAGTTTCCGAGCATGCGTCGGAATTTTGCGTGTCGGAATTGCATACACACGATCGGAAAATCCGATAGAAAGGTTTTCCGTCTGAAAAATTAAGGACAGGTTCTCTGACATGTATATCCTCATGTCAGAGATGTGAGGCTGCTGGGTCATATGATCTCAGCCAGTACATTTGTGGGTTTCAAGTGTCAATTTAATAATTTTCTCTATTCTGTAGGGGAGGGGAGGAGGAGATTACCATTCAGGTTTAAATTTCTGCAATAAACAAGTTTTTTCTGTTTTACTTTCCATTGATAAATGTCAAATTCAGATGTGTGGCAAATTACAAGAGACACGACCCCATCCATGAAATGTGCAATCCTCATATTGATAAAAAAAACTAAGATAACACACCAGGACAAGGATCCTTTTTTTTTTTTTTAACCATGTCAGCTCCGGAAGGTTTTAACCCTTTCATGACCGGAGCATTTTTGCTATTTAGCACTGTGCTACTTCAATTGGCAATTGCATCATTATGCAAAACTGTATACAAATAAAATTGACACAGTTTTTTTCCCCACAAATAGAGCTTTCTTTTGGTGGTATTCGATCTCCACTTGGATTTTTTATTTTATATAAATGAAAAAAGACTGAGGATTCAAATAAAAGAAAACACTATATTTTTTTATTTTCACTTAACCGCTTCCCGACCGCCTCATGTAGATATACGTCAACAGAATGGCACGGGCAGGCAAAAGCACGTACGGTACGTCCCCTTTAATTTGCCTGCCCGGGGGGCGCGCGCGCGCCGCCAGCGGCGCGCGCGCGACCCGGTCGGGAGCTCCGTGACCACGGCCGCGGGACCAGCGGACCCGATCGCCGCTGGTATCCCGCGATCGGGTTACGGAGCTGAAGAACGGGGAGAGGTCTATGTAAACAAACCTCTCCCCGCGCTTCCTACACTGACTGTCAGTGATCGGCGGTTCCCTGTCATCGGGAACGCCGATCAATGACGTCAGACGTACAGCCACACCCCCCTACTGTAAAAAAAAACACAACACGTCACACTGACTCCTCCCCGCCCCCTAGTGGTTAACCCCCTAACTACAACTGTCATTTACATAGGAATCAGTGCTATTTAAATAGCAGTGATTGCTGTATAAATGACAAATGTCCCAAAAATGTGTCAAAAATGTCCGATGTGTCCGCCAAAATGTCGCAGTCACAATAAAAATCGCTGATCGCCGCCATTACTAATAAAAAAAAAAATATTAATAAAAATGCTATAAAACTATCCCCTATTTTGTAAACGCTATAACTTTTGCGCAAACTAATCAATAATCGCTAATTGCGATTTTTTTTACCAAAAATATGTAGAAGAATACGTATCGGCCTAAACTGAGGAAAAAAAATGTTTTTTTATATATTTTTTGGGGATATTTATTATAGCAAAAAGTAAAAAATATTGCATTTTTTTTTTAAATTGTCGCTCTATTTTTGTTTATAGCGCAAAAAATAAAAACCGCAGGGGCGATCAAATACCACCAAAAGAAAGCTCTATTTGTGGGAAAAAAAAGGACGCCAATTTTGTTTTGGAGCCACGTCGCATGACCGCGCAATTGTTAGTTAAAGCGACGCAGTGCCGAATTGCAAAAAGGGGCCTGGTCCTTTGGCTGCCAATTGGTCCGGGGCTGAAGTGGTTAAACTAAAACTAAAAAAAAAAAAAAAAAACGAATTTCTTCATACATTTAGGCCAAAATGTATTCTGCTACATGTCTTTGGTAAACAAAAAGAAATAATAATAATAAAAAAGACCTAAAATTAAAAAAAAAAATAACTAAATAAAATACTTTTTTTCGGTTAAAAAGCATATCCAATAAAATAATTTTCAAAACAAGAAAGGAAAAAGATGACAGCCGCTACAAATGCACCTCTCCCCTTATCTCAGCGCAATAGTAACTAAAAATAAAAATGCAAACAGTAAATAAAATCTGTAGGTTGCCCTATAGCACCCGCTTACGTCAAAACATGTATAATGATTGTTAATGGTAAATAGATTTCATATTCACATAGCCTTTTTGAAATTCTTTCACCATTTAGCAGCGCTCCCCTGGGTTATTATATGACTAGATAAATGTATACACTAAAAATCAAAGATTTGTATATGCATATAAAACACTATTGTGCTGTGGGAGTCCACAAAACAAATCACTGGCAATCTGATATATTGTTACATCATTAGTGTCATGGTGTTTAGGGGGGGGGGGGGGGGGGGGGGGGGGGGGGTGGGGGGGGGGATAGGGTTGCCACCTTTTCTTCAAGCGAAACCCGAACACTTTAGAGGCGCACGGCATGGCACCCAAACCACGGTGCGATTTTGCCGCGGTTGTCACCCGACAAATCGCGGGAAAATCACGTAAACAGAATTGTGGGATGCCTGTCACCCAAAATAAGTTTTGCTTTGTGATTGAGGTGCCATTATCCCCATTCTCTCCTATTACAAATCTTATTCCCCTACCAGCACAAATCCTCCTCCTTCCAATACCCCCATGGCAGCCGACAGGGGGTATCACAGGGCCCCAGTACACAGGGGGGTCCAGACAGCAGAGGGTTCGGAGTGGGGGACAACTACAGAGGAGGGGGAACAATTACAGAGATTGATGGGGGCAATTACATAGGAGGGGGTGCAAATACAGAGGAGGGGTAACTACAGAGCTAGGGGGCAATTAGAGGGGGGCAAATACAGAGGAGGGGGGACAATTACAGAGGAAGAGGAGTACAAATACAGGAGGAGGGGGGGCAAATACAGAGAAGGGGAACAATTACAGAGAAGGGGGTGACAAATACAGGAGGAGGGGGGATTACAGAGAAGGGGAACAATCACAGAGGAGGGGGTGACAAATACAGGAGGAGGGGGGGTGGCAAATACAGAGGAAGAGGATGCAAATACAGAGAAGGGGGGAAATTACAGAGAAGGGGGATGCAAATACAGGGGAAGAGGATGCAAATACAGAGGAGGGGTGACAAATACAGGAGGAGGGGGGATTACAGAGAAGGGGAACAATTACAGAGGGGGGGGTGACAAATACAGTGGAGGGGGGGGGTGCAAATACAGAGAAGGGGGGAAATTACAGAGGATGGGAACAATTAGAGGAGGGGGTGCAAATACAGGAGGAGGGGGGTGACAAATACAGGAGGAGGGGGTGGCAAATTCAGAGGAGAGGGTGGTAAATACAGGGAGGAGGGGGGGGGCAAATACAGGAGGAGGGGGGGGCAAACACAGGAGGAGGGGGGCAAACACAGAGGAGTCAAAACATAAGGGAGAGAGAGGCGACAGGCAGCTGCTGGTGCGGAAGTTTTTAATAAAATAAATGTTTAAAAGCAGTCCACTCACTCTTCATGTCAGAGCTGTATATGTCAGTCTGTGAAGTCGGCTGTCCCATCCTCCCCTCCAATCCACACTGCTGTTATTACTGAATCGGAAACTCATGTGAACTCTCAGCCTCTGATGATGGAGGAGTGGTTAAGCCTCCAGAACGCTCTGATTGGTCACAGCAAACCAGGCTGACTGCTCACTGCAGTCTCCCCGCAGCTCTGTGTTATTGGCTTCCTCCAGCGATTCAGTAATAACAGCAGTGTGGATTGGAGGGGAGGATGGGACAGCCGACTTCACAGACTGACATATACAGCTCTGACATGAAGAGTGAGTGGACTGTTTTTAAGCATTTATTTTATTAAAACCTTCCGAACCAGCAGCTGCTTGTCGCCTCTCTCTCCCTTATGTTTTGATTGCTCTTTAATTGCTCCCCCTGCCCGCCGCTACAATCCCCCTGTTGTCCGGGACCCCCTGTGTGCTGGGGCTTGTAAAAGGCGGCCCCATAGTACCCCCTGTGAGCTGGAAATGGTGTCCGGGTGTGAGGCAGAGGGAAACCCGGGCACAGCCTCCTAAACCCGTACTGTCCGGGTCAAAACCGGACAGGTGGCAACCCTAGGGGGGGAGTTTAAAAAGTCCACACATTGAAGAAAAAAGGAGAAAGCAATGTTGACTGTTGATAGTGCACACTTCCACCAGATTACTTCACCCGTGCTCCACACTCCCCTCTGGGGTTTAAACTCACCGCAATCCTTAGTATTATCAGCATTGAGTCAAACCTCCCAAGGCACAATCTCCTTAGATCGCTCTCTTGTACACCATCACCTCCAATTTCTCATCAGTAATCAGCCAGTACGTTATCAGAATTGAAGTGAAAGCTCTGTTCTTGGGCAGCCACGGAGGACTTTGCTTTGCCTTTCAGAACCTCATTCACATGATATTTAGAATCTTGACAACCTTATAGCGGACACATCGGACATTTTTGACACTATTTTGGGACCATTGTCATTTATACAGCGATCAATGCTATACAATTGCATTGATTACTGTGTAAATGACACTGGCAATAAAGGGGTTAACCCCTCGGGGGCAATGAAGGGGTTAAGTGTGTCCTAGGGAGTGATTCTAACTGTTAGGGGGCTGGGCTTCAACACACATAACAGCAATCACTGCTCTCGATGAGAGAGAGATGTGATCACTGTCCTGTCACTAGGCAGAACGGGGAAATGCATTGTTTACAAAAGCCTCTCCCTGTTCTTCCTCTCTGTGACACGATCGCAGGCACCCGGCGGACATTGAGTCCACGGGAACCATGGTCACGGAGACTGCGGCGGGCATGTGCCCACGCCACCAGGCACGAGCGTGCCGCCGGCCATGGGCACGTGCCTGTGATGCCGCTTCTTAAAGGGGACATACCTGTACGCCCTTTTGCCTACCAGCGCCATTCTGCCGACGTACATCGTCATAAACTTAGACCAATATCTGCTACATATTTTTGGTAAAAAATCCCAATAAGCGTATATTGATTGATAATTAAAAAAATCGAGTTTCTTCATAAATTTAGGCCAAAATGAATTATGCTACATGTCTTTAGTAAAAAAAAAAACAAGTGTATATTAATTGGTTTCTTAGTTATAGCGTCTAAAATATTTTTGGAAAAAAAAAATACATGAAAAAAGACTGAAAATTAAAAAAATAACTATATTTTTAATTTTCGGTTATAAAACATATCCAATAAAATAATACATTCCACATGTAATATCTAATGTGGAATGGAAGACTACACCTCGGGAAGTCTGTCACAGCAATGGTAAGCACAGCAAGCAGGGCTGGTGCTACTCAAAAGTGCCTATTCAGCGTCCTCAAAATAGCTTAGAGTATTTGACAAAAATGACTGATGATCGGGGCCAGTGCTACCACTAGGCAAACTAGGCAAACTGCTGCCTAGGTGCGCCCGGCCGCTGGTTTCCCTCCACGTCTGCATGCTCTGCAGGCTGTAGCATGTAACTAACTCAGTCTCAGGCAGCTGCTTTGTCCGACCAGCAGTGTAACTAGAGGCGCAGCACTCGAGCCAGCGCTAGAGGAAGCAGAGCCGATGCTTCCTGTATAGAGTCACCTCCTGTCACATGGGCAGGGCAAAGGGGGTGGAGTCAGGGGTGGATAAAATGGGGGCGGCAAAATGAGGTTTCGCCTAGGGCAGGGATATGCAATTAGCGGACCTCCAGCTGTTGCAGAACTACAACTTCCATGAGGCATAGCAAGACTCCGACAGCAACAAGCATGACACCTAGAGGCAGAGGCATGATGGGACTTGTAGTTCTGCAACAGCTGTAGGTCTGCTAATTGCATATCCCTGGCCTAGGGTGTCAAAAATCCTTGCACCAGCCCTGGGGGGGGGAAGGTGACACCATGTTTTACCGCACCAGGTGACACCAACCCTAGTGACGCCCCTGCTTTTTATTACCCATCATCGTATAAAGGTGACTTTGTATATTTTGGGGGAATGTTGTCACCTCTTATGCCCCGTACACACGGTCGGAAAGTCCGACCACAAAATCCGTCAGATTTTTTCCAACGGATTTTGTCCGACACTGGTGTTGCATACACACGGTCGGACAAAGTTGTCGGAAAATCCGATCATCCTGAACGTGGTGACGTTCGTTGCGTACGACGGGACTGCGTAGAGGCTAGTAGCCAATAGCTTTGGTCTTGTAATGTGATCTGAGCATGCGTGGCACTTTGTCCGTCGGAATTAGCTACACACGATCGGAAAAAGTCTGATAGGACTTTGTTGTCGGAAAATTTGAGAGCAGGATCCCAAACTTTTTCCGTCAGAAATTCCGACGGAAAAAGTCCGATGGAGCCCACACACGGTCGGAATTTCCGACAACATGGTCCGTCGGAAAATCCGACCGTGTGTACGGGGCATTAGTGTGTGTGGGTGGAATGTTCTGTATGGTGGAATGTTCTGTGTGTACTCCTGAGTCCTGACAAACCCAGTTCTCCCAAACTCCAGCCAGTCAGCTCTAACAAGCGGGATAACTTGCTAGTTGAGCTGTGACTGGAGGAATCGTCCTATGTAATGGTGCGGGGGCTCCTCTATAGTAATGGTGTGGGGGGCTCCTCTATAGAAATGGTGTGGGGGGCTCCTCTATAGAAATGGTGTGGGGGCTCCTCTATAGAAATGGTGTGGGGGCTCCTCTATAGAAATGGTGTGGGGGCTCCTCTATAGAAATGGTGTGGGGGGCTCCTCTATAGAAATGGTGTGGGGGCTCCTCTATAGAAATGGTGTGGGGGCTCCTCTATAGAAATGGTGTGGGGGCTCCTCTATAGAAATGGTGTGGGGGGCTCCTCTATAGAAATGGTGTGGGGGGTCCTCTAAATAAATGGTGTGGGGGGCTCCTCTATATAAATGGTGTGGGGGCTCCTCTATAGAAATGGTGTGGGGGGCTCCTCTATAGAAATGGTGTGGGGGGTCCTCTATATAAATGGTGTGGGGGGCACCTCTATATAAATGGTGTGGGGGCTCCTCTATAGAAATGGTGTGGGGGCTCCTCTATAGAAATGGTGTGGGGGGCTCCTCTATAGAAATGGTGTGGGGGCTCCTCTATAGAAATGGTGTGGGGGCTCCTCTATAGAAATGGTGTGGGGGCTCCTCTATAGAAATGGTGTGGGGGGCTCCTCTATATAAATGGTGTGGGGGGCACCTCTATATAAATGGTGTGGGGGCTCCTCTATAGAAATGGTGTGGGGGGCTCCTCTATATAAATGGTGTGGGGGGCACCTCTATATAAATGGTGTGGGGGCTCCTCTATAGAAATGGTGTGGGGGCTCCTCTATATAAATGGTGTGGGGGTTCCTCTATATAAATGGTGTGGGGGCTCCTCTATATAAATGGTGTGGGGGCTCCTCTATATAAATGGTGTGGGGGGCTCCTCTATATAAATGGTGTGGGGGGCTCCTCTATAGAAATGGTGTGGGGGGCTCCTCTATATAAATTGTGTGGGGGTTCCTCTATAGAAATGGTGTGGGTGGCTCCTCTATATAAATGGTGTGGGAGGCTCTATTTAAATGGTGTGGGGGCTCTTCTATATACAGTGGTGTGAAAAAGTGTTTGCCCCCTTCCTCATTTCCTGTTCCTTTGCATGTTTGTCACACTTAAGTGTTTCGGAACATCAAACCAATTTAAACAATAGTCAAGGACAACACAAGTAAACACAAAATGCAATTTGTAAATGAAGGTGTTTATTATTAAAGGTGAAAAAAAATCCAAACCATCATGGCCCTGTGTGAAAAAGTGATTGCCCCCTTGTTAAAACATACTATAACTGTGGTTGTCCACACCTGAGTTCAATTTCTCTAGCCACACCCAGGCCTGATTATTGCCACACCTGTTCACAATCAAGGCATCACTTAAATAGGAGCTGCTTGACACAGTAAGGTCCACCAGAAGATCCTTAAAAGCTACACATCATGCCGAGACCCAAAGAAATTCAGGAACAATTGAGAAAGAAAGTAATTGAGATCTATCAGTCTGGAAAGGGTTATAAAGCCATTTCCAAAGCATTGGGAATCCAGCGAACCACAGTGAGAGCCATTATCCACAAATGGCAAAGACATGGAACAGTGGTGAACCTTCCCAGGAGTGGCCGGCCGCCCAAAATTACCCCAAGAGCGCAGCGACGACTCATCCAAGAGGTCACAAAAGACCCACAACAACGTCCAAGGAACTGCAGGCCTCACTTGCCTCAGTTAAGGTCAGCATTCATGCCTCCACCATCAGGAAAAGACTGGGCAAAAAATGGCCTGCATGGCAGAGTTCCAAGGAGAAAACCACTGCTGAGCAAAAAGAACATCAAAGCTCGTCTCAATTTCTCCACAACACATCTTGATGATCCCCAAGACTTTTGGGACAACATTCTGTGGACCGATGAGACAAAAGTGGAACTCTTTGGAAGGTGTGTGTCCAAGTATATCTGGCGTAGAAGGAACACTGCATTTCAGAAAAAGAACATTATACCAACAGTAAAATATGGTGGTGGTAGTGTGATGGTCTGGGGCTGTTTTGCTGCTTCAGGACCTGGAAGACTTGCCGTGATAAAAGGAACTATGAATTCTGCTGTCTACCAAGAGATCCTGAAGGAGAATGTCCGACCATCTGTTCGTGTACTCAAGCTGAAACGAACTTGGGTTCTGCAGCAGGACAATGATCCTAAACACACCAGCAAGTCCACCACCGAATGGCTGAAGAAAAACAAAATGAAGACTTTGGAGTGGCCTAGCCAAAGTCCTGACCTGAATCCTATTGAGATGTTGTGGTATGACCTTAAAAAGGCCGTTCATGCTCGAAAACCCTCTAATGTAACTGAATTAGGACAATTCTGCAAAGATGAGTGGGCCAAAATTCCTCCAGGACGCTGTAAAAAGCCTCATTGCACGTTATCGCAAACGCTTGGTTGCAGTTGTTGCTGCTAAGGGTGGCCCAACCAGTTATTAGGTTTAGGGGGCAATCACTTTTTCACACAGGGCCATGATGGTTTGGATTTTTTTTCACCTTTAATAATAAACACCTTCATTTACAAATTGCATTTTGTGTTTACTTGTGTTGTCCTTGACTATTGTTTAAATTGGTTTGATGTTCCGAAACACTTAAGTGTGACAAACATGCAAAGGAACAGGAAATGAGGAAGGGGGTAAACACTTTTTCACACCACTGTAAATGATGTGGGGGCTCCTCTATATAAATGGTGTGGGGGCTCCTCCATATAAATGGTGTGGGGGCTCCTCTATACATATGGTGTGGGGGCTCCTCTATATAAATGGTGTGGGGGATCCTCTATACATATGGTGTGGGGGGTCCTCTATACATATGGTGTGGGGGCTCCTCTATACATATGGTGTGGGGGCTCCTCTATATAAATGGTGCGGGGAGGCTCCTCTATATAAATGGTGTGGGGAGGCTCCTCTATATAAATGGTGTGGGGGGCTCCTCTATATAAATGGTGTGGGGGGCTCCTCTATACATATGGTGTGGGGGCTCCTCTATATAAATGGTGTGGGGGCTCCTCTATACATATGGTGTGGGAGCTCCTCTATACATATGGTGTGGGGGCTCCTCTATAGAAATGGTGTGCGGGCTCCTCTATAGAAATGGTGTTGGGGGCTCCTCTATAGAAATGGTGTGGGGGCTCCTCTATAGAAATGGTGTGGGGGCTCCTCTATAGAAATGGTGTGGGGGGCTCCTCTATAGAAATGGTGTGGGGGGTCCTCTATATAAATGGTGTGGGGGGCTCCTCTATATAAATGGTGTGGGGGCTCCTCTATAAAAATGGTGTGGGGGCTCCTCTATATAAATGGTGTGGGGGTTCCTCTATATAAATGGTGTGGGGGGCTCCTCTATATAAATGGTGTGGGGGGCTCCTCTATATAAATGGTGTGGGGGGGGCTCCTCTATATAAATGGTGTGGGGGGCTCCTCTATAGAAATGGTGTGGGGGGCTCCTCTATATAAGTTGTGTGGGGGTTCCTCTATAGAAATGGTGTGGGTGGCTCCTCTATATAAATGGTGTGGGAGGCTCTATTTAAATGGTGTGGGGGCTCGTCTATATAAATGATGTGGGGGCTCCTCTATAGAAATGGTGTGGGGGCTCCTCTATATAAATGGTGTGGGGGCTCCTCTATAGAAATGGTGTGGGGGGGTTCCTCTATACAATAGGTGGGGGGGGGCTCCTCCTATAGAAATGGTGTGGGGGCTCCTCTATATAAATGGTGTGGGGGGCTCCTCTATATAAATGGTGTGGGGGCTCCTCTATACATATGGTGTGGGGGCTCCTCTATATAAATGGTGTGGGGGATCCTCTATACATATAGTGTGGGGGGTCCTCTATACATATGGTGTGGGGGCTCCTCTATACATATGGTGTGGGGGCTCCTCTATATAAATGGTGCGGGAAGGCTCCTCTATATAAATGGTGTGGGGAGGCTCCTCTATATAAATGGTGCGGGGAGGCTCCTCTATATAAATGGTGCGGGGAGGCTCCTCTATATAAATGGTGTGGGGGGCTCCTCTATACATATGGTGTGGGGGGCTCCTCTATACATATGGTGTGGGGGCTCCTCTATATAAATGGTGTGGGGGCTCCTCTATACATATGGTGTGGGAGCTCCTCTATAGAAACGGTGTGGGAGGCTCTATATAAATGGTGTGGGGGCTCCTCTATATAAATGGTGTGGGGGGCTCCTCTATACATATGGTGTGGGGGCTCCTCTATACATATGGTGTGGGTGGGGGCTCCTCTATATAAATGATGTAGGGGGCTCCTCTATATAAATGGTGTGTGGGGGCTCCTCTATAAATATGGTGTGGGGGTCTCCTCTATACGTATGGTGTGGGGGCTCCTCTATATATATGGTGAGGGGGCTCCTCTATACATTCTATACATATGGTGTGGGGGGCTCCTCTATAGAAATGGTGTGGGGGGCTCCTCTATATATATATATATGCTGGGGGGGCTCCTCTATCTAAATGGTGTGGGGGGCTCCTCTATACATGTGGTTGGGGGCTCCTCTATAGAAATGGTGTGGGGGGCTCCTCTATACATATGGTGTGGGGGCTCCTCTATACATACGGTGTGGGTGGGGGCTCCTCTAAATAAATGATGTAGGGGGCTCCTCTATATAAATGGTGTGTGGGGGCTCCTCTATAAATATGGTGTGGGGGCTCCTCTATAGAAATGGTTTGGGGGCTCCTCTATACGTATGGTGTGGGGGCTCCTCTATACGTATGGTGTGGGGGCTCCTCTATATATATGGTGAGGGGGCTCCTCTATACATATGGTGTGGGGGGCTCCTCTATATATATATATATATATGGTGGGGGGGCTCCTCTATCTAAATGGTGTGGGGGGCTCCTCTATACATATGGTGTGGGGGGCTCCTCTATATATATATATATATATGGTGGGGGGGGCTCCTCTATCTAAATGGTGTGGGGGGCTCCTCTATACATATGGTGTGGGGGCTCCTCTATATATATGGTGGGGGGCTCCTCTATATATATATATGGTGGTGGGCTCCTCTATATATATGGTGTGGCGTCTCCTCTACACATATGGTGTGTGGGGGCTCCTCTATACATATGGTGTGGGGGCTCCTCTATACATATGGTGTGGTGGGGGCTCCTCTATATAAATTATGTAGGGGGCTCCTCTATAGAAATGGTGTGTGGGGGCTCCTCTATATATATATGGTGTGGGGGCTCCTCTATAGAAATGGTGTGTGGGGGCTCCTCTATACATATGGTGTGGGGGGCTCCTCTATACATATGGTGGGGGGGCTCCTCTATACATATGGTGTGTCGGGGCTCCTCTATACATATGGTGTGGGGGGCTCCTCTATACATATGGTGTGGAGGGCTCCTCTGTACATATGGTGTGGGGGGCTCCTCTGTACATAGGGTGTGGGTGGGGGGCTCCTCTGTACATATGGTGTGGGGGGCTCCTCTGTACATAGGGTGTGGGTGGGGGGCTCCTCTGTACATATGGTGTGGGGGGCTCCTCTGTACATATGGTGTGGGTGGGGGGCTCTGCTATATATATATATATATGGTGTGGGGGGCTCCTCTATACATATGGTGTGGGAGGCTCCTCTATATGATGGGGGGCTCCTCTATACATATGGTGTGGGGGCTCCTCTATATATATGGTGGGAGGGGGCTCCTCTATACAAATGGTGGGGGGCTCCTCTATACATATGGTGTGGGGGCTCCTCTATACATATGGTGTGGGGGGCTCCTCTGTACATATGGTGTGGGTGGGGGGCTCCTCTGTACATATGGTGTGGGTGGGGGGCTCCTCTGTACATATGGTGTGGGGGGCTCCTCTGTACATAGGGTGTGGGTGGGGGGCTCCTCTGTACATATGGTGTGGGTGGGGGGCTCTGCTATATATATATATATATATATGGTGTGGGGGGCTCCTCTATATATATATATGGTGGGGGGGCTCCTCTATATATATGGTGGGGGGGGGGGGGGCTCCTCTATACATATGGTGTGGGGGGCTCCTCTATATATATATATATGGTGTGGGGGGCTCCTCTATACATATGGTGTGGGGGGCTCCTCTATATATATATATGGTGTGGGGGGCTCCTCTATATATATATATGGTGGGGGGCTCCTCTATATATATGGTGGGGGGGGGGGGCTCCTCTATACATATGGGGTGGGGGGCTCCTCTATATATATATATGGTGGGGGGCTCCTCTATATATATGGTGGGGGGGGGGCTCCTCTATACATATGGTGTGGGGGGCTCCTCTATATATATATATGGTGTGGGGGGCTCCTCTATATATATATATGGTGGGGGGGGCTCCCCTATACATATGGGGTGGGGGGGCTCCTCTATACATATGGTGTGGGGGGCTCCTCTATATATATATATGGTGTGGGGGGCTCCTCTATACATATGGTGTGGGGGCTCCTCTATATATATATGGTGTGGGGGGCTCCTCTATATATATATATATGGTGGGGGGGGGCTTCTCTATACATATGGGGGGGGGGGGCTCCTCTATACATATGGTGTGGGGGGCTCCTCTATATATATATGGTGTGGGGGGCTCCTCTATATATATATATATATATGGTGGGGGGGCTCCTCTATATATATATATATGGTGGGGGGGCTCCTCTATACATATGGTGTGGGGGGCTCCTCTATATATATATGGTGGGGGCTTCTCTATACATATGGGGGGGGTGGGGGCTCCTCTGGTGTGCTCATTAGTCTCTCCTCAGATCTCTTATCTCCTCACACAGGACACATTGGGGAGGGCTCTCCTCTTAGAGGTCATATGAAGGACACAGAGGACTGTCTGCCTCACATAAGCGGAATATTTCTCTGACAGACATAGCGGATCAGCTGGAGGAACTGGCCAAGGTCACCGGCGGCGTCATTGACGAACTTGTGACCGGCGCGGGAGGGGTTAATGTCGCCAGAGGTGACAATTGCCAACTAAGTGTGTGAAGGTGACACACAAGGACATTGTATGCGGAGTGCGGGAGAACTCTCCGTATGTGGTGAGCACTGAGCCCTGAGCCTGTAGGCGTCACACTGTACACAGCCCGGGCGACGGGCGGCTCTATTGGCGTTCATTGGATACGGGTCCACCACAGAGCGCACCGCCCGGGCTACCAAGCAATGTGCTCGCCGAGCCTGCGGTTCTACAGGCCCCGCCCCTTCCCTGCTTGTCAGAGGAGGGGGAGGAGCCAGGATAGGAAGTGTGTCTGTGTGTGAGTGTGTGACACGGGGTTAGTGTGTGTGAGTGCGCTGTGTCCTCTGCCGTGTCCTACAACCAATCTCCACCGCTACCGGGCATGTCACCTGTCCCGATCCTGCACGTGATCCTCGTGTGAACACACACCGTCCCCGGTACACAGGGACCCGGGCCCCTCCGAGCCCAGCGGCGGGATGACAGCGGGACCTTGACGTGAGTTGGGGCAGTGTGGTGGGGGATGTGATGGGACACTATGGAGGGGGAACTTTGTGTATACAGATCGCTGCTGTCACTGCTATTTATACGTGTTGTCTATGATCGGCCACTTCTCATAGAGATCGCTCATCATGGACACACATCACACACATAGCTGTCATTGGATTGTTGTCATGTAGGGATCCCCATCCGGTGCACAAGATCCCCACATCCCCAGGTCACCAGGGGAAAGTTCGAGGCTGAGGGATTGCAAATGATTTAGGGGCTCATTTACACCAGATGCACTCAGGCGTGATTTAAAACGCGGTATAGACGCCCAGGCAAGAAAATCAAATGTATTCCAATGCGCCATTGTACACCGCTGTGCCGCTTTTATGTGCGATTTAAAAAAAAAAAAGTTGCAAACTGCATCTTTCTGAGCTGTAAATGTGCAATGTGCATGAGCATATACAAATGTGTGTGTGTGTGTGGACATGTGTGTGTGTGTGTGTGTGTGTGTGTGTGTGTGTGTGAGAATACTTAGTAGAAAAAAAAACGTTATGAAAATGCATGGACATGCAGAAACGCACAGTAAACGCAGAGATTGAGGGGTCAATTGGAGAGCTAGAGAGCCAACGCTCAGCTTTCTACTCATCACACCCTGTACACAACTTTACTGATGTGCACTGTATATAGATCTATATATATATATATATAGTGTGTGTGTGTGTGTGTGTGTGTGTGTGTGTGTGTGTGTGTGTGTATATATATATATATATATATATATATATATATATATATATATATATATATATATATATATATATATATATATATATATATATATATATATAATTACTCCTAGATTGTAAGCTCTAACTAGCAGGGCTCTGATTCCCCCCCCCCCCCCCCCCCCCCCCCCCCCCCCCCCCCCCCCCCCCCCCCCCCCCCCCCCCCCCCCCCCCCCCTCCCCCACCCCCCCCCCCCCCCCCCCCCCCCCCCCCCCCCCCCCGTATTGAGTTGTAATTGTATTGTCTGCCCTATTGTTGTAAAGTGCTATATAAATCCTGTATAATAAAAAATAATTTTTTTTTTCTATATATATATATATATAATTAGTATTAGCTGATACATCATATCGTGCCATGCGTTTGTATTTTTCATCTACTTGGCTCACGCTTTACTCCCGAAGAAAGAAAAAAAAAACTGTGCTGACTTTGATCCAAGGTCATCAAGATTTTGGAGGCACAGGACGAGTGTTCTTCCGTAAGGCTGGAAGATAGGAAATCCATCAGATCTATACCCAGCTAATGTTCTTGTGTGTGTACATATACACACATAGTTCAGTCTACATTGTGCATGTATCGCTACAAATGTACACAATCAATTCCTAATATTTTCAGTATTCCAGAGTATTAGAGCATAAAAAGACGAAGGTAGCCTTCTGATCTAAGACAACTCTATATATGAAGTTAGGATTGTCTCAAGGCCCCTTGCAGACTGATCAGTTTTTAAAGCGCCTTTGGTGCAGAACAAAAATGTATCTCTTTAAATCCTATAGAACTGTTTACACCAAGGTGTTGCGGGTGCATTTTTGGTACGTGTTTAAAAAGTGGACCAAAAAGGCACCTCTGTATTGAAATTAATGAAGAGAGCACATCAAAAATTCTTTTTTGGTAAGTTTTTTTGAGTCACATGTCCAAGTTTCACAGATGCATGCTGGGAGTCATTGAAAACACCTCAAAGATGCAATATGTGTTTTTACGCTTCCTAGTGTGAAAGGGCCCTTACTCTAAAAAATAATCCATCTGTCACATATTGGCAGATTGTGTGTCTGTGTGTACCATGGTGTTCAGTGTGTTCATATTCTCATATTTCTATCTACAGGTGATATCATTGTTGTAAGCGCAGTGTTTGAATCTCCACCTGGGTGTCAGTGATTCCACCGCCGCCAAAAAGAGCCACATTGCTTGCCTGCCTTCATGTGCATCTCCCTGTGAGTGTCTGCCATGCTGTGTACTTTGATGTCTTTCATGATCTGAGATAAAGCTTGTGACTGTAATTGCCCGCGCTATAAACTGTGTGGCCTCAGCCCAGGAACTGTGCTCGGTGAGCTGAGTAATTAGAGAGTGTCTGGGGGATGAGGCAGGTCAAAGGGTAAACTGACCAGCCGACAACTTTCTACACCAGCTTCCTGCCCTGCACCTTTTTGCTATTCTTACACTGACCCCCTTGACTTTAACAGAACTTAACTTCCTTAAACATGTCTCTAGGTTACACCTCAAACTTTCCTGAACCAAGTTTGTTGTGCTATCAACAACACTACTGCCTAGTACTCACGATGAGAAAATCGGACAGAAAATACTGCTTTCAGAGCGATCGTACGATAATCTGATCGTTAGTACACAGTTTTCGAGAGCGAGACACTATAGTTCATGCAAAATTTATCAAAAGGGACAAATTTTTCTCGTACGATCTTCATTTAATCAGTACAGTATTGGTCAGAAAAAAATCAAGTGACCAAGACCACGCATGTTAGGAAACGAAAGAATACAATACAACACATCACTTCCGACGATATATTCTGTCACACGAGAATTTTCAAAACTTCAGTAATCTTTTTGTTTTCGATATGAGACTTGCATGCAAAAAAAAAAAAAACAGGGCAATCATTCATCCAATATTCTCATTGTGTGTAGGAGGCTTTAAAGCGGGATTCCACCCTAAAGTGGAACTTCCGCTTTTCGGAACCCTCACCCCCTCCGGTGTCACATTTGGCACCTTTCGGGGGGGGGGGGGGGTGCAGATACCTGTCTAAGACAGGTATCTGCACCCACTTCCGGGCATAAACTCCCACGGGAGTTTACACAACTTTCTGTCCCGGCAGACAGCGCTGACGATCCTCATTGCGCTGCACGACTCGCGAACCGGGAAGTGAAGCCGCAAAGGCGACACTTCCTGATTCCCTCACCCTCACCGAGAATGGCGCCCGCAGCAGCAGAGAGCCGATCAATTGATCGGCCTCTGCTGCCGACATCGCTGGAACATGTGACAGGTAAGTGTCCATTTTTTAAAAGTCAGCAGCTGCAGTATTTGTAGCTGCTGGCTTTTAAAAAAAAATTTCAGGTACAGTCCCGCTTTAAGCTGCCTACACACATCAATGATTTTATTTATTTTTTTTGTTTGTTCATCCTGTGGGCTAAACAAAAAAATCTAACAGATTCCTCCATCCACACGCCAAACAGCTCAGATGGACGAATCTTTTGCTGCTGCCATTGTATTCTGGAAGTTGACTCTGCTGGCTGTAAAAATACCCGAAGTGTGCCCTCATCTGATTGGATGCAGCACTGTTCAGCTGACAGCTTTTCTGCCCAGCTCCTTCAAGTTTTCAGTCAAAGGATGTTGAGTATTTCGGCCACCCATGGAGCAAATTTTGACTGGTTTATAAGGGACTGGATGAATGTTGCTCCCTGTATGGCCAGCTTAATAAAACCACATAGACAGTTTGGCCTCATTCACATTGGTGTCGACAAACATACGTTTATATGTAATTTCTAAATGCATATGACGATTTTTAGGCTTCATGCTCATCTGTGTCCAGATGCGTTTGGAGCTAGTTTCTTAATAAACCTGGAAGCATATAATGATTTTCCATGGCTGAATGCACACTAGACATTCAGCAGCATACAGGTGCATTTAGTCTAGCTGCATTTACATAAACACGTAATTTGCATGTTTAGCCTGGCTGTAAAAAGTTAAACACATGTAAACGCAAGTACATTGTTATCTCCATGCTGCCGTAACGCATACTTGGAAGTGGGTGGGCCCTAACACCCAGCCACTGCACGTATGTATCCATGGAAGTCCAAGGTTATATGCTGAAAGCTTGCTCTCTGCACGCTGACCAAGCTGTTACCGACAGGTCTCAGTTTCTCTTTTTGATTGGGTGTAAGTGGGACGGGCTCCTGGTCACATGACTCTATGAGAGCCAATAACAGGATTGAGACACAGCCTTGCTTCCTGATGTTAAAGCGGAGGGCCACCCTAAAATAAAAATTTCTATTAAAAATAAAACATAAAAAAAAAAAAAACATTTTTTTTCTTACCAGAAACCCCTGTTGCTAGGCAGTCTTCCTAATCTGCCTCTTCCTATTCCGCAGCGCTTCCTCCTCTTCGGTGAGCTGCCCCGTTGTCTTCTGTGCGTCTCTCGCATGCACAGTATGAAACGGGCAGTGAAGCCGCAAGGCTCCACTACCTGTTTCCCTTCGTTAAGATGGTGGCGCTGGCAGCCGATCCAATGGACGGATCGACCTCGGGGGGCCAGCATTGCGGGCTCGCTGGACAGGTAAGTGTCCTTATTAAAAGTCAGCAGTTACAGTGTTTGTAGCCGCTGAGAAAAAAGAAATAAATAAATAAAACGCGTCTGGAACACCGCTTTAGGACCAACTTAAAGGGCCGGGAATGGGTTAAACTGAACTCCAGGAAATAAAACTATTTTTGACGTGTAGAAATAAATGTCCTCTATGGATGTCTGTCCCATGTTTGGTAAAACGGTTACTTTAATTCAGCCTCCTCAGTACTGTAAGTGGTGAATGTCCGGAGCTGAGATTTATAGTTCTAGTGGTAGTACATTAATCACAGCAGGTCACTCTTTGTATACCTCCTCCATTCAGCAAAAGCCTTGTATTTCTTTTCACTGACTGCAAGGCTTTATATGATTTGAAGGAAGGAGATTGTGGTGTTTGTCCACCCCTTCTCCAATCACAGTGCTACGATCAGTGTTCTATCAGTGGGAATAGGAGGCCTTTGTGCATAAGTTGTAATGGTAAAATTCACACTGTGCATTTAGATCGGGGGTCTCAAACTGGCGGCCCTCCAGCTGTCGAAACTACAAGTCCCATCAGGCATTGCAAGGCTGACAGTTACAAGCATGTCTCCCGCAGGCAGAGGCATGATGGGACTTGTAGTTTCGCAACAGGTGGAGGGCCGCCAGTTTGAGACCCCCTGCGATGCATTCAGTTTAGATGTGTTTAGAGAAAATTAAAATTCAGTGCCTCCAGTATCGGATCAGATACTCCTAAATGCATCTAAATATGTGTAAAGGTAAATACATCTAAACGCAGGAGAACTTGATCTGGGAAGTATAAAGTTTGATTTGACTTCTGGCATTTAAACAACCTAAACGCAGGTGGCTAGTGAGAATGTATCCTTTACATTATGTGTATAGTATTTTCCATTGATCATTAGGGAGATGTTTTATTTGTAAACGCCTGTTATAAACATACAAATTCTTATACTTGACTGTCATCTGCTTTTTCATTATACAACAAGAACAGGTAAAGGTGGTTCTGATGCTTTTCGGTTTTGGTAGACGTTGTTATGTTGCTACAACTGCTACTGTGTTGTCCTTTATACCCTGAGGTTATTGCTAAACCAGTCTAACTAAACTGTATAGGCTTATGCAGTGCAAAGGTCACTATCTTCATTGCCTTGCTTCTCCTATTTGTCTTCCTTGCTGTTCTGTTTCTATGTCAATGACTTAAACATATGCAAGTCATTGAAAGTTGTTGTGTTTTTTTTTTTTTTTCTCAGGCTGCATTCACATCTGTGCATTTCCTAAATGTACAACAAAACACACAAAAATGTACGTTTCAGAAACACACCACAAACTCGCTGCAATCACTGGTCACACTTGCAGTGCCATTAATTGTTAACGGCACACCAAGTGCAGATGGCAGGCATGTGTTTTGCTATGCGACAAAATGCGCTACAAACACACCAAAACATGCACTGAAAAAACGCCTGACAATCCACGATCGAAAAGGTCTTGGAGCTACTTTGGGATGTCTGTTGTGCATAGGGCAGCCCATTCAAGAGAATGAGCTGCCCTAGGTGTGACGTGCAATAATGCCTGAAAGACATGCAAAAAAAAAAAAAAGTGAGCCGGAACGCGCATTTCCACTAAGCTCACTTGTGAATGGGGCCTCAAAGTAGAAGGAATGACATTGCAACAACTCAGCCATTAAACGTTGAGTTCCCTCTGCTCTGCACCTCTCTGCATACATTTTTAAATAAATCTTTCTGAATCTTCATGGGCAGCACAGTGGCTAAGTGGTTAGCACTTCCGCCTAGCAGGGCCGTTTGAATCCCAACCACGGCACTACCCGCTTGGAGTGTGCATGCTCTGCCTGTGCTTGTATAGGTTTCCTCCCACACGTGTGTGTGTGTGTGTGTGTGTGTGTGTGTTTATTTGTATATATATATATATATATATATATATATATAATATATATATATATATATATATATATATAAAAAGTTGGGGACCGTAGATCAGGGATCCTCAAACTACGGCCCTCCAGCTGTTGCAGAACTACACATCCCATGAGGCATTGCAAAACTCTGACATTTACAGACATGACTAGGCATGATGGGAATTGTAGTTCCTGAACAACTTGAGGGCCGTAGTTTGAAGACCCCTGTCTTAGATTGTAAGCTCCTTGAGGGCAGTGACTGTATAATGATGTGCATTTTTAAACATTTCATTGTCTGATGTGCTAAGAATTAGGTTTGTAATAATTTGTGATATTTTATAAGAATAGAAGAAAGGAATAAGGCCCCTTTCACACTGATGTGCGGTTTGATTGCACCGCAGGTATAGTGCAGTGTTTCCCTGCTGGTTTGGTGCAGGTTAGCTGCGCTTTTCCACAGAGTTCTATTCTGTCCCGTGGTTTTGGTGCACTTTCTGAAAGCACACTAAAACACCTGCATGCTTTCAGAAAGCGCACCAAAACCAAAGGACATAATGGAACGGGATAGCACAGCAAACCCGCGGGTACACTGTGCTACACTTGTGCCATCAAACCGCACCTCGTCAGTGTGAAAGGGACCTAATAAGTGCTTCCAAATGCAAACACTTAGATTTCTGCTCTTCAATCTGGACTGGAAGAATCCCAACTGAAATCCAAAACTAGTTTCTGTGGGCAGTATAGATCCTTGTCTCTTTATCACGTATCCGTGCCATGCCAGTATGAGGGCTAATCATTCACAGCTGAACAACAAAAAAGCACATTGGTGGAAATGGAAAGTGGAGGTGTTGCCCATAGCAACCATTACATAGAGGCTGGATTTAACAAAAATCTTGAAAAAATGTGGTAGCAACCTTTTAAAGGGTATTTCAGACATTTTTTTTTTTTTTTTTAACAAACTTTGGATAGGGTAAGAATAAGAACTACTATTGGGTTTTGCTGCTGTTTGGGTCTCCATTTGAAAGATTTTTCCATACTTCCTGCTGACAATGGTTTCAATATACAAAAAGTGAGGTGCAAATGTGCAACAGGGACACAGAAAAAAAACCTGAGAGGGGTTCTAGCCTACCCCTATTCTACTAAACAAAAGCATTTGTATATCTGTCTGTTTCTCTGTCTGAGACACACATAGCCAGCTGTTGAAGTATGGCTTCCCTGAATGGGGTGGTGTTGCCCTTTTGTTTTGATTTTTATGCCATTAATATTTTCTTTGTTTTTTTTTTTTTTCAGAACTCCTCTATATCATGTCTTCTCGTGACAGACGTCCCGACCTGTGTATTAAAGCAGAGCCAGGGACCCCAGAGAGCATCGGCCGTAGAAGTCCAAGTGGCTCCAGCGACAGCAGCGGTCATGGACCCGATACACAGGGCCCTCGTTGTTGCCGAGATGATGAACAGGAAGACACTGCTGGGAGGGGAAAATATGTTCTAAATTCTATCCCCAAGAGGCTGTGTCTTGTGTGTGGTGATGTTGCCTCAGGATACCACTATGGAGTGGCTTCATGTGAAGCTTGCAAAGCTTTCTTCAAACGTACAATACAAGGTGAGGCTTTAGTTTCTCTAAATAAAATTCAGGTAAAAATCTTGTTTTGTTAATAAAAAAACAGTTATCTTTTTAGTTTGGCAAGCTCTTCTTTTTTTTTTATTACATTTTTTTATGCTACAGATCTTTAGCAGCATTGGTACTAGAGTTTGGTTAGTTGTAAGCTTTGCCAGCACAAATAAAACAAAAAAATGTGGAAGCATCTGCTTTTTATAGCTACCTGATGTATATGTAAAGCTTTTTTAAGTTAGAGTTGGAAAGGATTAGAACCCCTACCAGGTTATTACTGCTGTCACTGCACCATTAAAGAGATGTTTACTGTCTGGGGGGGGGTCTAATCGAGGAAGAAGGAAGTCAATAATTTTCCTCCCTCCTCCTCCGTTCTCTGGGGAATATCTCTTCTCTCCCCGATTCTCCGCCTCTGGGCTGGAGAATCTGGGAGGGAGAATTCTGACAGATCGCCAGTGAGGTACTGAGATCGCAGCTTCATAAACTGGCGATTTCAGTCAATGACCAATTGTCTGTGTGCTGAGATGATCAGCAGAGAACATGTTCTCCCCTGAACATCTCAGTTTCATAAACTGCTAATGATGTGAGATGAGCTGCGATCATCAGAATCGCAGCTCATCTCGGTTTCATAAACGGACACCAAAGTCCCTAATATCATATAACTGCTGGAATGAGTGGTTGCATGAAAAGAGTCTGCCGTTGATTTGTACAGGTAGTTGTGCCGCTGTTGATTGCACATACTAGGGTCGATTTACTAAAACTGCAGATGTGTATGGTAGCCAATCAGCTTCTAACTTCATCTTGTTTAAGCATTGACAAAAAAAAAAAAACCTGGAAGCTGATTGGTTTCTATGAAGAGTTGCACCAGATTTTGCACTCTCCAGCTGTAGTAAATCAACCCCAGTGTATGAAAGGGTATGTTTCTCTGCTGGCAAGAATCTGTGTCTGTGCAGTGTCTTTGCCGGTGGCCATTCCTGGCAATCCATCCTTTGTGAAAACAGGGTCTGTGCTAGGGTCTGGTGTGAGATTTCCCCCTCCCTTTTTTTTCTTTCTTTTTTTCTGGTGAAACGGTTATTTCGCAGGGAAAGTGAATGAAAATCTCTAATAGAGACCCGAATAGCAGCAAAATCTGACAGGGGTTCTGATTCTTTCCACACTATCCAAAACTAAAATTGTGTAAACACAGTGCACCTCAGTGTGAGCAAGTAGGTCTCTAATAGCCTTGTATGAACTGCACTGTGACTTTTTTTTTCTCAGCAGCTGTCAGAACACCCTTGTGTTTTGGACGTGTTATATCTGCTTAAATGGACATCTTCATTTCTATTGCTTTGAGTGTCAGTTGCAGTACATCAGGACACATAGGCGTATGGAAATTTTGCTTGTCTGAATAAAGTCCTAAAGTGACCCTCTTCTATACCCATGCAGGACAGAGCAACGGATTCATTCAACTGCCACCCTCCCCAGTTATACATACTTTTCTTTATTCCCTTGCTGTTCCATATGACCGCCAGGAGTATGGACTAATATGGACTAATAGGAGTATGGACTAATACTATGTACTTTCGGGTATGGGGAGCATGTGACTCGCTCACCTTCCATCCACACGACAGTGCTGGTTCTTAGTAATTGGCTGTTAAGGGACCCATGACTGTCACATGAGAGCAGGAAGAGATTCTTTAGCCCTTTTGTAAGCATCAAATCACGGCTTTCAGCTTACACAGGGCTTCATCTTTCACTTGCAGCGGCCCAATAGATCGGTGGGGGAGATAAAAGAAAGATGAGTGTGCTGGTCAGGAGGGTGGAAAATAAGGAAACATGTTGCATTGCCCTGAATGGGCAAAAAAAGTGGTTCAGTTGAATGTTTTTATTTTGCAGTTTTTCCACCACGGGGCGCTCTCAGCAGTGTTTAGCTTTGTCTATCAAGAGTCTACCTGATCTACTGGAAGAACATAACATATGGGAGTTGTCGTGTTGTGTTTATTTTTTTTTCCTCTACATACGAATTGCCAGCACTTGGGATCCCAAGTGGTCACTATAATAAAGCCTAATAATGAAATTAAAGAACTACAGTAAAAGAGGAAATAAAAAAAAAAAAAAAAAAATGTATGTGCATGCAGTTTAACACTTAAAAAGGCTTTCCATAACTGAGCTAGCCCACAATGTGTTGCAGTAGCAGACCGATTTATTTTGGGGTATACTAATATTTCTTTGATATGTTTTTCATAGGAAATATTGAATACAGCTGTCCAGCCACTAATGAGTGTGAAATTACTAAGCGAAGGCGGAAGGCATGCCAGGCTTGTCGTTTTACCAAGTGCCTTCGTGTGGGCATGCTTAAGGAAGGTGAGTCTATCATTTTCCAGTTGGCCTCTAGGTTCACTGGAAATATTTTTCATTTTGGGTAAAGAATAGGATATGGTTTGAATCCTATCCGTTTTTTATTTGCTTTGTCCTGTTAGTGAGATTTCCTTTTAATTTCCTGTCCCAAAGACACAACTGTAAATAGAAGAACATTTCTCAAAAGTGAGGAACATATGAGCTTTGGCATGTATGAAGAGAAAATGCATTGGTAAAGCGGTAGTTAAAGTGTTTGTAAAGTCAGTGAGTGCCGTTCCTGCCAGCCCCTCTGTTATAACAAAGTATAATACACTGTCAATGTTTTTGTAAAATGATGCTGCTAAATACCTAATTTCAGAGCGCTGCTGTGCAGTCACGTGACCACCCGCCCTCTTTTCCCCCAGATATAGCGGGAGGGGCTGAGATTCCCCTCTGACGTCAGTGGGGAGGTCACGTGACTGCTGTTTTCAGCTCAAGCCCCTCTTGCATTAGTCCTTAGATCAGGGGAAGAGCGCAGCGGGATGTTGCGTGACCGCACAGCGGGGCTCTGAAATAAGGTAGTTGGCAGCATAATTTAAAAAAAACATTGACACTGTGTATTCTACCTTGTTATAACAGAGGGGCTGGCAGCAATGGTACTCGCTGACTTTACTGCCACACAAAATAATGGCATGAGGGGAGGGTTTGGAGATTGTTTACAACTAGGAATTGACAGGCAGGGAGGGGGGAGGAGACACTCTAACAGAGTTATGCACATCGTAGTGCTCTGGCCTCAGTATGCCATCATTTCAAAGTGCTGTGCGCTAGTGGCATCACCGGCAGCAGAAATAGAGAATATCTCTAAACGGTGCATGTTCATTGTACATACAGGTAAGTTTCAAGGGGATAAAGCGTAAGGAAATGTGTGTGTATTGCAGAGATGAGCAAAATATGTTTTGGCTTGACATATGGTTTACAGACCGGTAATTCTGGGAGTGCTGGCTGTCATTTTGAACAAGCTATAAGCGTTTTGTTATAACTTTTATAAGTGCAAAAAATCTTGTGAACTGATAACCTCTTCTTGTGCACAGGAAGTTATGAAGACGAGCAAGAGGTCTGTGCTGTTTGAAATCTATCAGAAATGAAGTAGGCAGGGCTGACAACACATGATTAGGCGTTGTCATGTAATTAGGAAGGTAGAAGCACTCTATATTTCTGGCACATCAATAGTTATTTTTCTGTTCTTGCAGAAATTTTTAAAACAAACAGATCTCAGCAACCTAGCATTCTGGTAAGAGTGCAAATGTAAGTTGATTTTTGGGGTCATGTATGTGTAATATTCACATACTGCATGTTCCACCCTAAACATGGGTGTCACATGGGGAGAAAGGTAAACTTTCCCTTTAAACCTGCTCCCACCCCCCCCCCCCCATTCTAGCTACCCTATGAAAGGCGGATGCTTATACTCACCTGGGACAGTCAGCTATTGCATTATGATCCTTGTAGAACCTCATCAAACTGTAGCTGTAAAGGCTTCAAAAGGTTGCTTGAAGCCTATTTTTTTGTTTTGTTTCTGGCCTGACAACTGAATGTGAGGGTCTGTTTCTGGTATGATCAGATGGTTTTTATGTTTCTGACATCAGATAAAGATCTTGTACTTGTTATGCCGCATACACACGGTCGGAATTCTCGTCGGAAAAAGCTCTGATGGTTTTCCTGTCGGAATTTCGCTCAAACTGTCTTGCCTACACACGGTCACACCAAATTCCGACGGTCAATAACACCACGCCTTAAAAAATGTTCGACTGCACTATAAAAGGGAAGTTTAATGCTTCTGAGCATGCGTCGAATTGTTTCCGAGCATGTGTCGGAATTTTGCGTGTCGGAATTGCATACACCCGATCAGAAAATCCGATAGAAAGGTTTTCCGTCGGAAAAATTAAGAACAGGTTCTCAATCCAAAGTCCGTCGGAAAATTCCGACAGAAAAAGACCGATGGGCATACACACGGTCGGAAAATCAGTTGAAAAGCTCCCATCGGACCGTTTCCATCGGAAATTCCGACTGTGTGTACGCGGCATTAGATGAAACGGCTCCCACCACAAGCTGCTGTATTACAGCTTGCACCGCATGGAGATCAATACTGAGTATTTCAGGCCCGCACAATGCCTTCTGAGCCAGTACTGCACCACCAAGTGGTGAAATGCACTCACTGCACTAGGAGCTCTGTTCATCTGCTATAAGAACTGACTCTATACATAGTCCCTTCTAAATATTCAGATTTATACTTCCCTTAATGTGTTTGTTAACCCAAAAAATGGACCCTGCTCCTTTAAAGCATGTTATACAACACAGTGCTTGTGCTGTGTCATTTGGCCTGTATCGCCTGAAATACCTGGCTGATTCTGCCAGTTTCTACCCTACCCTCTCTGTACGCTGACCATGATATATCAGTGCTCCTGAGCCCTGACACCGTGGTCAGTTTACGTGCCCCCGTCCATCCGATGCTATCTGCAGCTCTCCTGTGTCTCCCTCTGTCCTCCTCCCCCCCCTTCCCTCCCTGCCTGTCAGCTCTCACTAGCTTTGCTCCTCTCCCTGCTGCTTCAAAACTATCTCATCTTTATATCATCTCCTCTGTTAGATAAAAAGCGGTATCCTAGTGTCTGTATTAAACAAAAGCCAATCTCTACCTGCTTTAACAGCATCTCCCAGCATCCACATGACTCCAGACTCTCTCCTCCTCGGCTTACGTCAGCAGAGGAATCTCGGGCCCGCCGCTGGAGCTATCAGACAGGGAGAGCAGAGAGCCTAGAGTCACGTGATCACTGGGAGATGCTGTGAAAATGGGTAATCGGCTTTTATTTTTATAAAGCACAGGCACTAGGATACAGCTTTTTATCTGAAATGGGGATGATATAAAGATGACAGTGGCTTAACATCCACTTTAATATCTTGCTTATAATGTGTCATCTTTTTACTTCTACTTTGGTTGTCTTTACACAAAAAATATATAAAAATCATTAAGAACATATAAACCTGTAAGGAACATGCCAGCCTTAGCACATGGCATATTCTCTCTTTTTGTCTAAAATAAAAGTGCCATCATTTCTTTTTTTTTTTTTTTTTTTACCACATGCATTGTGAGTATTCTAAATCATTCAAGACTGCATAGATCCTGTTGTTTTTAATTAGGAAGACTTTATCATTGAAAAAACAGGATCAACAGAAGGCAAAGCCTGCTTGTGCAAAAGCACACACTTGGCATTTGCTTTTGTCCTCTGAACGGCAGAACTCCGGACAGGAGAAAAGCTGCTTAAATAACGCGTCTAAAGCCGCATATTGCACGTGCGTTTAGGTGTGTCAAGTGCTTAAGCACTAATGAATTACATGTGCGTTTCTATTGATACACAATGTAGAGCTCTAGTCCCTACATGCAAGGGTGCCTCCATAGGAAACTACAAGAGAAAGGAGCCACCTTAAAACAGGAACCAGCTTAAGCTGGAGCATAGGCAAGGATTAACAGATAAAGAAGCTGCATACTCAGTAAGTGAATAAATCAGCTGCTGAAAGTGTTTAAAAACTGGGGGTTTAGTATCACTTTAAATGTGGACAGCAACAGTGTCAGGACTTATGACAGAATTTCTCTGGATCTTCAATGTTGAATTGTAGAATATTTTGTAGTCACCATTTCAGCAATATTAATTTAGGGAAACTGTACCTTCATGATTGGTATTAATATGCAGGTGTGCGATTGGACCGAGTCAGAGGTGGCCGGCAGAAATACAAGAGACGACCAGAAGGAGACATTCTGCAGTATACCCCTGGGGGACAGTCCCATCAAAGTTCAACAACAGGAGTCAAAAAACAAGGTTGGATAATTTCTATAATAATATTAAAGTGATTGTAAAACAACCTTTTCCATTTAAACTAAAAGGCAAAACATTTGTGTATAGATACAAAACAAGTTATACATTTTTTTTTTTTCCCCCATTCCCTCTGTTGCAGAAGAGCTGGGGGAGGAGAAGCAACAGTACACTGATCTTCCCCGTTTAAAGGCTGTGCAACAGGGGAGTGTGTTAGGACAAGTCTGATCATTGGAGGAGAGCACATAGAGTTCCCAGCATAGCTAGAGAACTGACCATAGTGTGCTCTCCTACTTAGTGTGGTCAGTTTTTAACAGGGAAAGCAAGGGGACTAATAGGAACACCATGGATTTCACACAATGGAAGCAAAACAAAGGGAACAGGATACTTTCTCATACAAGTACATGGTACAGCAGGCACATGAAATGTTGGGGTAACAAACACTTTTAAAGGGGTGACTTGGTGTTGGAAAGAAATGCTCACTGTTTTGGGCATAGTCTGGAACAGTGCTTTTTGTCCCTATACCCCCCCCCCCCCCCCCAAAATGATACCATCAGTGTAATATAGGAATATGCTCCTGATGGGCACCTGTGATTCTGGAAGAACAGAGGATACCTAAGCACTATCACATGTGCCAAAGTCCTCTGCTGCTTCTGCTAAAAAAAAAAAAGCATTCAGTATATACCCAGGTATTTAATGTCGGTGTGTTCTTTGGTCATAATATTTGGGGTCCTTTACAAAAACACTACAACCTGCCTTGTTGTATTATTTTAGGTTAGTGTTGTCTGCTGACTTTTCCTCATGTTGTAATATTTGTCAGTGTTTCTCAACTTAACAATGCCCTGTCATAGCAGTTTCTTCTCATGACAGATTCTCTGTGAAGGAAATATAGCTTATCCTAAGAGTTAAGTTGAGGGTAGGGGGAAGAGGGTGTTAAATGTTAGACACCCTTTAAGTGTTAGGTAAAGTGTACGGCCCTGATCTGTCCATTTTTCAGGCAGACCCGATCAAAACCTCCATTCTCTATGGAGCAGTGGGTGTAAACGGTCATGTCCGTTTACACCCGCCTACATCCAACTCGATCTGCCAAAAAGAGACAGATGGAGATCCGTTCCCCCTCCATCCAGTGGATCAGATCTGATGACAGTTGGGTGTAAACGAACAAGTGGTCTGTTTACATCCCTCCGTCCATAGGGGAGAGTGGTCTGCATCTGCTCTGCATAAACGGAGCGGACACGGACCTGTCATCCACCTGCTCAGTGGGGAATAGCGGACAGATCCCCTGCCAAGCAAGAGGGCCGCAATCCACCCTGTGTGAAAGGGGCCTGAAAATTAAAGAGTAAGGGCTCATTTTGAGGGTTACGTTAAATGTTGGGGAGGGG
>CM053034.1:59791461-60065334 GCA_028564925.1 Lithobates sylvaticus | reverse complement strand
TGTAACCTCAGGATCCACTGGCTCCACCTGCTGGGAGAAAACAAGTACGCCACACAACTGGATACTTAACCAGAAATATATTTTACTGTTAAAATATATAAAGAGGTGATTATAGTAATCGTGCTATCATCCCAACATAGGACGACAGCACAATGGATTTCAATATAAACAATTTCAAACAATGTATATATATATCTATATATACCGGGAGCTCCCCCTACTTTTAAAGCTATGCGTAAGATCTCACTTAAAGTACTCAGTCTTTGGTCTTCTTACCTTCGCTAGCAAAAGTAATTCCTTGTGATTTGTAATCCACAGGTTAAAGTGAGTTCAGGATTAAGGGTAAAGGTGCTCTGGGTGTAACTGTCGTAACTATTTTACAAGCTTGGGACATCAAAGTAAATAGGCCTCAACCTGTTCAGTGTCAGTTGCTCTGCTCCTCCTCCGTGGAACTATAAATCCCAGTGAGGCCTGTGTATGTGTCTAACTGCGTGTGAAAGTTAACAAAATGTGGGTCGTGACCCGCTCACCCACTGGATCGTAGCTTGGGTCCGGTGACTGCAGCTTGCTTCTCCGTTAGCTAGGCCCGTCGCTCTATTCCACTCTGCTGGGTGAGCCCTAACCTCTGATGCTCGGATGAGTGTCTCTGGATCTTTTCTATCTGGTCTCTGTCTCTCAGGCACCGTCAGGTCACTTGCACAGACAAACAGGCTGCGCTCCGCAATGGCTGTAGGCCGCTGTCCCCGGGAGGCCTTTGCGTAGATCCTCACAGGCAGGCCATGCGATCCCAAGAGATCTAAAATGGCCGCTCGGGTTCCTTTTATGTCCTACCCAGCATGCACTGCTAGAGAGAGTGTTCATGGGTAGGTCACCAAGCCTCCTGGGTAAAAAGGGTCAACCCTCTGACCAAAACAACAGTCACTTCCTGTATCAGTCTTTTGTACTTATTCTAAAGTAATAATCTGAAGTTCAATACCAGTATTTGGCCGCTAGATGGCGCCAAATACTAAACCAAAAAAAATGTCCATAGACTTTTGATTATAGCATGAAACACACATTAATAAGCGAGGATCTCAGCGCTACACACTCCCCCTACTTTTTCTCTTTGGTCCCCAAAGAGGTTCAAAATGTTACCTCTATCCTGCATGTTGCCTATATACGGCCATACAGTTCAAACAGAGGAGCTTCCCACCAATTGTCATGTGATGGGGAGCTATCCTGTGCACTTACAGCTGATGCTACTGTGTCTGGTACAGATGTGCCAAGGGGTGAGGTGGGATTGTCCCTTACTGAATCAGAATTAGAGGGACCAGGCAGTTCAAGGCTTCGTTTGCTGACAAATTGAGATGCTTCAGAGCATTCGCCCAATGTATCATAAGTCAGTCTATGTGGTGGGCGAATGTCTCTCTTTGTTCTTTGCACTTTCGGGGGAATCCATTCCTTTTGGACAAATGTCTTCATTCCTCCTCTCAGTGGCTAAAGATGGAGAGTAAATAGGAGTACTGGGCTCTTCTGCGTGATGAGTTGCCGGCACAAATTCTGGGGCCTCTGCCCTAAGAGTTCCATTATTATCCTCTTCTACTTCTAAGGAGATATCAGCATCTCTCTCTGAAGTTTCCGGAGGCCACAGCCAACTCATCTCCGCTTCCTCATCTTCATCTGTTGAGGGTGCAGGCTGAGATCTGGTTATTGGCCTACGCACATCGGTGGATGTGGATGGGCATTCCTCCTCTGTACTTCCTGACTGCCTCTGTGAGAGGTAAGAGGTGATTCCGATGCCAGGTTTTCACTGGCCCAGTGTTTCCTTCTGGCTTGATTTCATACACTGGGAGCCCTGGAAGCTTCCTACACACAACATAAGGCTGTGATCTCCAGCGATCAGCCAACTTATGCTTGCCTGGGATGCCTAGATTCCTCAGCAAAACCCGGTCACCTGGTTGAAGATCCTGAACTCTTACTTTCAGGTCAAAGTTCCTCTTGTTCCTGTTTTCTCTGGAGTTCGAGGTGGCTTGAGCCTGCTCGTAAGCTATCTTCAAGTTCCTCCGCAGCCTGTCCACATACCCTCGATGGGAGGTCTCTGATGTGTGATCCAAAAGAGGTACCAAAGGCTAGGTCCACTGGTAGTCGGGCTTCTCGGCCGAACATCAGTCTGTAAGGCGAATACCCAGTGGCGTCACTTTTGGTACTGTTGTAGGCATGAACCAGTGCAGTGATGTGTCTACTCCAAAGGGGTTTCTGTTCTGCAGTTAACGTCCCCAACATATTCAGGAGGGTCCTGTTGAACCTTTCCGGTTGAGGGTCCCCTTGTGGGTGATGGGGAGTAGTCCTGGACTTTTGTATGCCTAGTAGATCCAACAGTCTTTTTATCAACGTGCTCTCAAAGTCTCTTCCTTGGTCCGAATGTATCCGTTGAGGTAGGCCATAATGGACGAAGAACTTTTCCACGAGAGTCTTTGCCACTGTGGTTGCTTGCTGGCCTCTAGTAGGGAATGCCTGGGCGTAGCGGGTGAAGTGATCTGTTACCACTAAGATGTCCCCTTGCCCACTCAGGTCAGATTCCAAACAAAGAAAGTCTATGCAGACCAGGTCCATTGGTCCCTGGCTCTCCAAGTGACCCATTGGGGCAGCCCTCTGGGGCAGAGTCTTCCGCTGTATGCACCTGAGGCAGGAATGACAATAGCTCTCCACTTCTTTCCTCATGTGAGGCCAGTAGAACCTGTCCCTTACTAGCTGAAGAGTCCTCTCGGCTCCCAAGTGACCATGATGGTCGTGCAGAGCGATCAGCACCCTCTCTCTGTGTTTCTCCGGCAGGAGCAATTGCCACTTCTCTTCAGGATCATCACAGGGGCCCCTTCGGTAGACCACCCCTTGTTGCAACTGCAACCGATCCCATTCTTTCAGTAGCAGCCGGGCTTCTTTCTTGGGGCTCTTCTGCAGCACATCAGACTGTTGGTGCTCCAATGCCTTCAGTACCAGCCCAGACAGTGGATCTTCCTCCTGATCTCTACTGAGATCCTTTCTGGATAGCTTGAGGAGACCCTCTTGTGCAACTTGGGAGACATTGCAATAGCACCTGGGTACTCCCACTGAAGACACTCCTACTTCTTCAGCTCTGGCCCCACCGTTCCCGTGTTGACTTACCCCTTCACAAAGGGCTCTCACCCCTTCAGGAGTAAGCTGAGTCCAGTCTTCTGAAGGATTTTGGGGGTCATGAGGCCTTCTTGACAAAGCATCCGCATCTCGGTTACCAACCCCTGGTCTGTACTTCAGGCTGAAGGTAAACACCAAGAGAGCAGCCAGCCACCTGTGGCTGGTGGCGTCCAGCTTCGTGGTGGTGGGCAAGTAGGTGAGGGGGTTGTTGTCCGTCTTTACTACGAATTCAGCCCCGTAAAGGTAGTCCTTCAGCTTGTCTACCACTGCCCACTTCAGAGCCAGAAATTCAAGCATGTGAGTCGGATAGTTTCTTTCGGCAGGAATCAAACTTCTGCTCACATAGGCGATGGGCCACAGATGCCCTTCATACTCTTGATAGAGCACTCCTCCTTGTCCGTCTCGACTGGCATCTACATGTAACTCGTAGGGTTTGGCAGGGTCTGCATAAGCCAAAACCGGAGCAGTGGTAAGGCTCCACTTTAATTGTCTGAAGGCTTCATCACACTCTGGAGTCCACTGGTCCTGGATGGACTCTTTTTTCTTTCTGGGCCCTTCTTTTGGCTTCCCGACTGATCTGGGTCTACACTAGCTTCTTCCTGATTCTTTAGAAGCTCAGTGAGTGGGTGGGCTATTTTTGCGAACCCTTCTACGAACCTTCGGTAGTACGAGCAGAAGCCTTAAGTCACGTTGGTGGGCCTGGGCCAAGAAGTGACAGCTTCTAACTTCTTGGGATTGGTTGCCACTCCCTCTTCAGACACAATGTGTCCCAGGTAATTCACTGAGGGTTGGTAGAACTGGCATTTTTCCATAGAGAGCTTCAGGCCTTCATCATGAAGTCTCTTCAGGACCTTCTCCAGGCGTTCTTCGTGCTCCTCCAACGTTCTTCCAAACACTATGACGTCATCCAGGTAGACCAGTACTTCAATCAGGTTCATGTCACCCACTGTCTTTTCCATCAACCTTTGGAAAGTTGCTGGGGCTCCAGACAGGCCTTGCGGCATCCGGTTGAACTCAAAGAAGCCCACCGGGGTGATAAAAGCGGTCTTCTCTCTATCTTCGGGGCACATGGGGATCTGATATGTCCAGCACACTGAACCACTTGGCCCCGACAGGCTCTGTAAAGCATCCTCTATACGAGGTGTGGTGTACTGGTCTGGAATGGTCCTCCGGTTCAGGGTCCTATAGTCGATACATAGTCATAGGGTCCCATTTTTCTTCCTGACCACCACTATTGGGGAGGCATAAGGACTCCTGGACTCTCGGATAATGCCTGTCCTTTTGAGTTCAGCCAGTTGTTCCCTCAAGTCTTCAAGATCCCCCAGCGGGATTCGCCTAACTCTCTCCCGAAAGGGCTTGTCTTCCTCTAGCCAAATTTGTTGGGTGGCACTCTTTTCGCCGACCCCACATCAAACTCACTTTTAGAGAAAGCTGCCCTCCATCTCAGAAGTTGGGCTTTAGCTCTTTCCATCCATGCAGGAGTAAGAGGCGTGTTTTTTGGGCAGAATTCTTCCTGAGGGATCTCTGCTGCTTGTCCTTCCGCCAAGTCACATGCCGAGACAGGGGTGGTCGGGCTGACCTGTCCTAACAGTGTTCTGGCTGGCCCCCCTTATTGGCACCGCTGCGGTGTTGCGAACACTGACGGAGATCTTGCCTCTCTCTCTCTTTAATGCCTTGGTGGACAGGACTTCAGGGATAAGTTCCAACCCTTCACTTCCATCTTGGTCTGAAGGCTCAAGGACGATGAAAGGACCCAGGTTTTTCCAACTTAGCTTGATGGAGGCTCTCAGACAGAGTACTTCCCCTGGCTGGACCAGTCTCTCCCTCCTTTCCAGCAACCAGATCTTTCCCACCCCCTCCTTTGGGGCTTCTTCCTCTTGTTTAAGATCTCGGTAGACTTGGGCCAACATGGGGTGCATTTTGGCAAAGGCAGGATTCTTCCCTTCAGCACCAGAGGGGTAAGTAGTCTCCTTACTAAGTCAGTGTTTGTCCATATGATGAGAGAGCTCTTGTCAGCCCCTGGGGGACGAGGGCACACCACAACCAAGGTGTTGAAGGTCTCAGCCTCTCCTGCTGTACTTGGGTCAAAAGTGAGTTTGACCGGCAGGTAACCGTCATATGGGAAGTTCTGGGTACCTAACCCCCATATCTCTAGGTCCTCCAACTTCTGTAACGGCAGGTGCTTGAGATGTATGTCGTAGAAGTCCCTGTAGAGCAGTGTCACTTGGGCTCCAGTGTCCAGCAGGGCTTTTGTATAAATCCCCTCTACTTGGATAGGGACAATTGGGGAGGGTCCCACTAGCTTGGGAGGAAACCCACTGAATGTGGTACTTTTGGTCTACTTGGTGGTTTGTACCTTTGCCTTTGGCTTTGGGGGCCTCTCCCTGTTCCATCTTGGCTTTTTGGCAACTCCAGAGGTCTGAGGCGTATGAGTTGGTGTGGAGTTAGCTATGACAACTGGGCGCCCAGTTGACTCCTTCACGGGGGCCTTCTGAAGTTTTCCGCCGGATTTGGTGATTTTGTCCCCGTTGCTCTTGGGCACACCCGCTTAAGATGTCCAACCCCTCCACAGTTAAAGCAGGCTCTGGTTTCCTTCACTGCCGTGGGACTTGTCAGTTCTTTTGGTGCTTGAATTCCTCTATCGGTGGGAATGGTGTTCCGGGCAGTCAACAGGGCCATCATTTCCATCAACTGTGCCACCTGCGTCTGGAGAAGTTCTATTTGAGGGTTGCCACATGTGGCACTGGCCGCCCTGATTTCAACCACGGATTTCTGACCTTGAATTTTATCTCTCTTTCTCTCAAGAATGGCCTCCACTTCCCGCACGGTCCGGATCAGATCAGAGGTATTTTAGGATGCCACCGTCTTGACGGGCCCTTAACTGGAGCATGATGGGGTCCAATGGTTAGGCACCCTTCAAGACTTGCTTTGCCCTTGTGTCATCCACTTCCCTGGGACCTAATAATTTCTTCAACAGGATCTGATGCAGGACTTTGTCCAACTGTTCTATGTACTCTGACAGTTTCTCTCCCGCCTGTTGATAAATGTGTTCTAATTGATAAATTAGGTAGGAGACCTTCTCTGTCTGCCCGAACACATCCTGTAGGATATCTAAGTAGTCCTGAGCCACGCAGTTCTGCTTGCTGAGCTTCAGGTTTCAGATAGCTTCTGAAGCAGGCCCTCTCAGGCTCTCAGCAATCCTCTGCTTTTTGTGTGTTTCAGAGATGTCCCACTCATCCAGGGCTTGGGTAGTCTCCTCAAAATTCCTTTCCTATAAGGGTACAGGTTGCCTTCCTGAGCAGATGCTAAGTTTCTGGTAGGAATTTCCAGAGTAGGCAGGGTTCCCCTTGTTGCACTTCGCCACAAAGTCTCCTAGTGCTGTAAGGAACTCCGGCTCAATTGTGGCTGAGTGTGACCGAGAGGAAGCTCTTGCCTTTGTCTTCTCCTGGTTGGAGCTGACAGGACCTTCACCTTGCCTCTCTGGGTGTGTCAGGCAGAATTTGGGTCTGTCAGACAGTTTCACGCTGGTACCTTGGAAACTCTTGGGGACACCTTTCCTCCACTCCAGTAGTGTGTAAGTGCGATCAGTCCCATGGTCTGGTCTTACTGCGACCACCCAGGCCTTCCCGTCTGGGGCCAATGCTTGCACAATCTCCTTAACTTGTTTTTCTCCCCAGTCCTCTCCTGGGAGTTCAATGGCCACACTCGCTTCTGAGCATATGCCTTCTGCTTCGCACCATTGGACCACTGTGGTGGGGTCCATAATGGCGCCAAGGGGGCGGGCTTGCTTGCACAGTGACAGGATCCCGGACGAGCCCCCATGTGTAGCACTGACCCCCCAAAGGAGCTGCTGGTTTGATTTGGACCTGCACACTGTCAATAAACCCCACTAATTTGGCTCAATCTCCTTGGCACAGCTGTGGTGCAATGCAATACAATGCAAGGTACCTGTACCACAACTGGATACTTAACCAGAAATATATTTTACTGTTAAAATATATAAAGAGGTGATTATAGTAATCGTGCTATCATCCCAACATAGGACGACAGCACAATGGATTTCAATATAAACAATATATATATATAGATATATATACATATATATAATATATATATATATATATATATATATATATACCCCCAGGGAGCTCCCCCTACTTTTAAAGCTATGCGTGAGATCTCACTGTAATCCACAGGTTACAGTAAGTTAAATTGGAATGCTTGGAAAGCTTGGAATGTCAGAGTAGATAGGCCTCAAGCCTGCTCAGTGTCAGTTACTCTGCTCCTCCTTCTGTGGAACTATAAATCCCAGTGAGGCCTGTGTATGAGTCTAACTGCGTGTGAAAGTTAACAAACTGTGGGCCGTGACCCGCTCACCAACTGGATCAGAGGTCTGTGTAGTAACTTTGGTCTGGTGACTGCAGCTTGCTTCTCTGTCAGCTGGGCCCGTCGCTCCGCTGGGTGAGCCTGTGTCTCGGGATCTCTTCAATCCGGTCACTTGCACAAACAAACAGGATTTCACTCCGCAATGGCTGTAGGCCGCGTCCTCCAGGAGACCTGCTTACAGATCCTCACAGGCAGGCCATGCGATCCCAAGAGACCTAAAATTGCCGCTCGGGTTCCTTTTATGTCCTACCCAGCATGCACTGCTAGGGAGAGTGTCCATGGGTAGGTCACCAAGCCTCCTGGGTAAAAAGGGTCAACCCTCTGACCAAAACAACAGTCACTTCCTGTATCAGTTTTTTGTACTTTTTCTAAAGTAATCATCTCTTAAGTTCAATACCAGTATTTGGCCGCTAGATGGCGCCAAATACTAAACCAAAGAAAATGTCCATAGACTTTTGATTATAGCATGAAACGCACATTAATAAGCGAGAATGTCAGCGCTACATATCTATCTATCTATCTATCTATCTATCTATACACACTGTGGATATAAAAAGTATACACACCCCTGTAAAAATGCCAGGTTTTTGAGATGTAAAAAAAAAAATCAAACCAAGATAAATAACTTCTTTTACACCTTTAAGGTGACCTATAATCTGTGCAATTAAATAAAAAACAAGCTGAAATCTTTAAAGACAGAATAAATAAAAAAAAAAACTTACAATAACATGGTTGCACAAATATGCACACTCCTAAACTAATACTTTGTTGAAGCACCTTTTGAATTTATGACAGCATTCAGCCTTGTGGGGTTGGGGGTCTATCAGCATGGCACATCTTGCCTTGGAAATATTTGCCCACTCTTCCTTGCAAAAGTTCTCCAAATCTGTCAGATTGTGAGGACCTCTCCTGTGCACAGCCCTCCCTAGGTCCCCCCACAGATTTTTAATTGGATTCAGGTTTGGGCTCTGGCAAGGCCATTCCAGAACCTTGATCCTCTTCTGCTCGCCATTCCAACAGTGATTTGGAGGTATGCTTGGGTCGTTGTCATGCTGAAAGGTGAAATTCCTCTTCATCTTCAGTTTTTTAGCAGAGGCCTGAAGGTTTTCTGCTGAAACTGACTGATATTTTAAGTTCCTCCACCTTGACTAAAGCCCCAGTTCCATCTAAAAAAACAGCCCCAAAGCATATTGCTGCTGCCACTATACCTCACTGTGGCTATGCTTTTTTTTTTTTTTGGTAATGCGCAGTGTTTGTTTTGCGCCAAACATACTTTTTGGAATTACAATAATTCCAAAATACGATTAAGCCCAGTTGGGGTGAAATGCATCAGTGGGGCATGGCCTAAGGCCGTGTTTTTTGTAGCCAGCTACCTAGAATAAAGCATTACTGTGTGATTTTAATAGTGTGTGACTTTTTCCAACTACTTCACATTAGAAGAAATTTGTAATAGGAGTTATTTTTAATAGCTAGCAACTGTTCTTTAGTGCACTGTATGTTTAAGTCATTTAATATTTCAGAGAGAGTAGGTGGAGTAGGAGTCTTCCATTTTCTAGATATATTCAGTTTCGTAGCCAGCAATAAGTGTACTATTACTGTTCTATAGAGGGAATTGACATTTTCAATGCCTATAGATTGAAGGGCTGCTTCGCTAGAGAGTATTAATGGTCTAGTGAAAATCTTTGATATAATAGAATTTATCTTCCAATACAATACCACATTATATGATCTAGGGGGGAAATTGCTCCACATTGTCCTCAGCATTGGGGTGAAAGGGATAATGTCAATTTAGATGATTTATATGGTGCAATGTTACACCTATGGGTTAGAGTAGTTCTATAGTTAAACATTTATTTACTTTAATGCATTTCCTGCATTAAGGTAAAAAAAGTTTTACCACTTGTTGTGAGCCCCTCTTCCCTAAACACTTACCTGAGTCCTCCACAGAGTCGATCCAGAGCTGTGTCCTGCTGCATTGATTCTCTCTTCACTCCTTTCTCTCACAGCAGGTTCTGAGAGTAGTGGGAGCTGTGGCAGTGCCCCCAAAACATATGGCTTGCAATGGGGGCACATGCAGAAGAGGAGGAATGGAGCATGCCGGTGGGGGACACCAGAAACTGAGGTAAGGGACCACAGGTAAGTATACCATGTTTATTATTCTAATTAAAAAAAAAATTCATTTACAACTGCTTTAGTGTTAAAGTTCAGACCGATATGTGCAGAACAATGTGAATATTTAAAGGAGCTTCAAACTGCTCCTTGCCACTTACTTGCTAAAAAGGGGTTCCTAAATTAGTTTCCCATGTTTCCATGATCTGAGACTTGATGAATGTATTTGAAACACTTGTGTGTTGATAGAACAGAGAAATTCCCCTAGAATTTAGTGTGGGGTTATAATTGATGGAATTTTGTTCCCATAAGGCCGGCTTCACACTGGGGCGGTGCAGGGCGGTGACGGTAAAGCAGCGCTATATTTAGCGCTGCTTTACCATCGTTTTACCCACGGTATGCGGCCGCTAGCGTGGTGGTTTCAACCCCCGCTAGCGGCCGAAAAAAAAAAGGGTTAAAAACCTCCGCAAAGCGTCGCTGCAGCGGCGCTTTGCCGGCGGTATCCCCGCGGTCTCCCATTGATTTCAATGGGTAGGAGCGGTATAGGAGCTGTGAACACACCGCTCTTTCACCGCTCCAAAGATGCAGCTAGCAGGACTTTTTTTACCGTCCTGCTAGCGCACCGCTCCAGTGTGAAAGCCCTCAGGGCTTTCACACTGGAGACACAGCAACAGCTGTTTCGGGTCGGTTTGCAGGCGCTATTTTTAGCGCAATAGCGCCTGCAAACCGCCCCAGTGTGAAAGCAGCCTAACACAGAGTGGATTACAAAGATTTCTTGTCACAAAATGGAGAATCCTAGTATATTTGTAAAAATATATAGAAAAAGAATATACAATATTCCCCGTGGGGTTTTTTGGCAGCAAAGGAAAACACTATCTTGAAAAAATCAACAAATTTTAATAATATAGTATCCAAAACACCATACATGTAAATTTATATTATTAAAATGCGAGCTCTGGTTTACATTATACAATCTATCTAGGCAAAAAGAGGTACATGCAAGAATCTATATAACAATATTTTGATTCATAAAACAGCTGTGGTAAAGTAGATATCAGGGAAAAAGATTTGTCTGGCGAAGGTGCACCCCATTGCCCCAATGCATTTCGACCATATTTGTGGTCTTCTTCAGGGGGGAAAAAGAGGGGGGGTCACTTTATTGCATTTCTGCGAAGCATCAGAAAAAAGATTTTAGATTTATAATTTATTATCAATCATTAGTGCATAGTCTATTGCAATTGCATGCATGTCATAGTTACCCATTTGTCAAGATATGTAGCATGGACCAGAGACTTGTTTAAAAACCAGAAGCTTTTTCTTTCTATCTCATGAAGATCCGCACCGACTCCGTCAACCTGAAGTGCCTCCTCAATTCCCAGGTTATGGGAAGAGAAAAAGGAAAAACTCCCCCATGTCAAACAGGAGGGGTTTTTTTTTAATCACGGGCTATCAGGGGACGGCACTGGAATAGCACTGTCCACCTAGGAGGGAGGAAGCGCAGCCGAGACACCCACCTGGAAGCAATAACGATTGTTTTTTAGTGGCAAAGTATTTGTATAGATATCGTATTATTAGCATAAAGGCCCGTACACACGATCGGACTTTTTGACAACCAACATGCAAATGAGCTGGTTTGGACCAACATCCGACCGTGTGTACGCTCCATCGGACCAACTTTTTCCAGGTTTCATCTGACTTTTGTTGGCTGTGCGAATGGACCAACTTTCTGCCAACAAAAGTCTGATGGACCAAAGTCCGACCGTGTGTACACAAAACCAACGGACTTTTGTCCAAAGTACAAACACGCATGCTCAGAACCAATGCAAAAGATCAGACAACAATATAGAAGTTGACCAAAGGTGGCGCTGGAGTATTCGAACATCCTCTTTTAAAGTGTCGTCAGTACGTTGAAACGTCACTACGTTCGTGTTGGTTGCCTAAAAAGTCAGACCGTGTGTATGCAATACCAACTTGGGGCCAACGCCATTTGGACAACAATCCACGGGAAAGTTGGTCCAAGGTCCGATCGTGTGTATGAGGCTTTAAGGCCCATACACACGAGCGGACTTTTTGACAACCAACATGCAAATTAGCTGTTTTGGACCAACATCCGACCGTGTGTACGCTCCATCGGACCAACTTTTTCCAGGTTTCATCGAACTTTTGTTGGCTGTGCAAACGGACCAACTTTCTGCCAACAAAAGTCCGATGGACCAAAGTCCGACTGTGTGTACACAAAACCAACGGACTTTTGGACAAACCAATGCAGAACCAATGCAAAAGATCAGACAACAATACAGAAGTTGACCAAAGGTGGCGGTAAAGAGCAGAAAAACCAAGTGATTTGGTGAAAGTTGGCAGAAAAAGTCCTGCTGTGTGTATGCAATACCAACTTGGGGCCAACGCCCTTTGGACAAAAATCCACGGGAAAGTTGGTCCACGGTCCGATCGTGTGTATGAGGCTTTAGACTGACTAAATCTCATGTAGGGAAGGGATCGTAATTATAGATTGTCAGAGTAAGTTATGGTGTTATCAGATATAGTGTGTAGTGAAAATAATATAAATTTCATCAGTAAAGGGAGTGACAATATATGTGGGAGGTAATTACAGGGATTAGTAGTGTAGGAAATATATAATGAATGAATATGATATGAGTGTAAAGAAATATTAGTGTGGTATAAGTGATCATTAATGTGCAATGGGTTGACTAATTGGGCACAGTGTGCAGCAGTGAAAGAAACACAAGAGAAAAAAAAAAAAAAAATCTAACTAAGATGATATTACACATACTAACATAACATATTGTAACTTATAGGTATCCTCTAACCTGTATACATCCACTCAAGTAATAAATGTATGTATTCTATAATTACTATGTATTTTATAATTACTATCCTTCTTCTTCTCCACATGAAGCTGTGTCACTGACTTGCATCCTTTAAAATTGACTGTCACGTGCTTCACGGCAAGGTAAGAGTATGGGGAGAGATATCATATATCACCCCCATTCTCTGTGGCCCTCACAGAGCATTAAAGCTGCCTGTGTAGTAGGCACTATCCTTGCAGGTGGCGTCCCGCGATCGCCGCCGGACGGCGCGGTATGCGCAATGCGCATGCGCGGCGGGGCGCACCGGCGCCCCACGTCATGTCATGCGCAGTTCAAAGGAGGCGATGGGAGTCCCAAGGCAGGACAAGCCTTCCGGGACGCCGAGGGAACGATGCTAGGGCCTTATCATGACCCTAAAGCACTCACTCTGACAGGGAGGGCGGGACCGACACACCTACACCTGGAGGCAATTTAACAATTAACGTTAGGCAGAATTTCCTATAAAGGCTGCCTGCACATATGGCATTTCAGCCTGACCTCTGGGAAGTGCAGACATACACCATTGGCAACAATAGGTAAGACAACTACCCATCGTTATGAACTTAACTATGGGATGAACCCCCCCCCCCCCTTTTTCCTTTCCCCTTGGCCTTGCATGCCCTGAGGGAAGGATTAAGTAGGTTTACCCACTGACTCCCATGCCTTTCTTTTCAAAAAATGAAGACATTTTCACTAGTTTATACTTTCTTGCAGACCTTGTCTGATCGCTGACAAATTAACCACTACTACCCATCCCCCCTCTTGGATGCTAATTTGATATCACAATACTGTCAGGTAAATCAAAGTTTTAATGACTGTAGACCATCACACTTGTATCACTTAATTTTAGCACACCACTCTGCCATTGTTACCACATTATTTATACACATTGCTATTTTATCATTGTTTTGTAATTTCATACTCCTCTATTTTTTACACCAATTCACTTACTCTTTGGTAGTTTTTTTTTTTCTCTTGTGTTTCTTTCACTGCTGCACACTGTGCCCAATTAGTCAACCCATTGCACATTAATGTTCACTTCTACCACACTAATATTTCTTTACACTCATATCATATTCATTCATTATATATTTCCTACACTACTAATCCCTGTAATTACCTCCCACACATATTGTCACTCCCTTTACTGATGAAATTTATATTATTTTCACTACACACTATATCTGATAACACCATAACTTACTCTGATAATTTATCATTACGATCCCTTCCCTACATGATATGTGATTTAGTCAGTCTAATGCCGCATACACACGTGCGGACTTTTGCCGGCGGACTTAGTCCAGCGGACAATCCCGCCGGACTTTCCAGCTGGGTCCGCTGGACTTTCCGAGCGTGTGGACTTGCCCACACACGCACGGACTTCTCCGGCGGATAATCCGCCGGCCAAAGTCCGCGGGACTTTTGAAAATGAACGGACTTGCCCACACACGGAGCAGTCCGTTCATTTCGAACGTAACTTCAGGTACGTAGCTAGCGTAGGCAGTAAATGCCGGCGCGCCAGCTCCGTCACCTGGCATGGATTTAAAGGGAATCCCCACCAAATCCATGTCAGACCCTTATCCGAGCACGCAGCCTGGCAGGCCAGGAAAGGGGTGGGGACGAACGAGCGCCCCCCCTCCTGAGCCGTACCAGGCCGCGTGCCCTCAACATGGGGGGGGTGCCCTGGGGAAAGGGGGGCCGTGCAGCCCCCCCACCCCAAAGCACCTTGTCCCCATGTTGATGAGGACAAGGGCCTCTTCCCGACAACCCTGGCCGTTGGTTGTCGGGGTCTGTGGGCAGGGGCTTATCGGAATCTGGGAGCCCCCTTTCATAAGGGGGCCCCCAGATACCGGCCCCCCACCCTATGTGAATGAGTATGGGGTACGATGTACCCCTACCCATTCACCTAAGGTGTAAAATGTAAAGTACAAAAACACACACACTTTTGAAAAAATAGTTTATTGCACTGCTCCGGGGGTCTTCTTCCGTCTTGAGGGTCTTCTCGCCGGACTCCTCCGCTCTCTTCTGCTCTTTTACCAAGCTCTTTCACGAGCGGAGAAGTCCGGCTACCTTCTTCGTCGTCACCGCCGTCGTCTGGGGGTCTCGATCCGCCTTCGGGGGTCTTCCGGGGGTCTCTTCTGTTCTTGCAGTGGTCGTCGTCTTCTGCCCCGCCGGCGCCTTCTTCTTCTTGTTCTTCTTCTTGTTCTTCTTCTTGTTCCGATGTTGACCCGTCGCTGTCTCTGCCCGGAATGGCAGAGGTGCGCTGCGCTGGGACTTATATAGGGACATGGGGACAGGGTCACATGCTCATGTCACATAGTGACCCCGCCCCCTTGTGATGTCACAGTCCCAGCATCCTCCGGGACTGTGACATCACAGGGGGGCGGGGTCACCATGTGACATGAGCATGTGACCATGTCCCCATGTCCCTATATAAGTCCCAGCGCAGCGCGCCTCTGCCATTCCGGGCAGAGACAGCGACGGGTCAACATCGGAACAAGAAGAAGAACAAGAAGAAGAAGGCGCCGGCGGCGCAGAAGACGACGACCGCCGCAAGAACAGAAGAGACCCCGGAAGACCCCCGAAGGCGGATCAAGACCCCCAGGCGGCGACGACGAAGAAGGTAGCTGGACTTCTCCGCTCGTGAAAGAGCTTGGTAAAAGAGCAGAAGAGAGCGGAGGAGTTCGGCGAGAAGACCCCCAAGACGGAAGAAGACCCCCGGAGCAGTGCAATAAACTATTTTTTCAAAAGTGTGTGTGTTTTTGTACTTTACATTTTACACCTTAGGTGAATGGGTAGGGGTACATCGTACCCCATACTCATTCACATAGGGTGGGGGACCGGGATCTGGGGGCCCCCTTATTAAAGGGGGCTCCCAGATTCCGATAAGCCCCCGCCCGCAGACCCCGACAACCAACGGCCAGGGTTGTCGGGAAGAGGCCCTTGTCCTCATCAACATGGGGACAAGGTGCTTTGGGGTGGGGGGGCCGCACGGCCCCCCTTTCCCCAGGGCACCCCCCATGTTGAGGGCACGCGGCCTGGTACGGCTCAGGAGGGGGGGGGGCGCTCGTTCGTCCCCACCCCTTTCCTGGCCTGCCAGGCTGCGTGCTCGGATAAGGGTCTGAGATGGATTGGGGGGGACCCCCACGCCGTTTTTCGGCGTGGGGATTCCCTTTAAATCCATGCCAGGTGACGGAGCTAGCGCGCCGGCATTTACTGCCTACGCTAGCTACGTACCTGAAGTTACGTTCGAAATGAACGGACTGCTCCGTGTGTGGGCAAGTCCGTTCATTTTCGAAAGTCCCGCGGACTTTGGCCGGCGGATTATCCGCCGGAGAAGTCCGTGCGTGTGTGGGCAAGTCCACACGCTCGGAAAGTCCGGTGGACCCAGCTGGAAAGTCCGGCGGGATTGTCCGCTGGACTAGGTCCGCCGGCAAAAGTCTGCACGTGTGTACGCGGCATTATGCTAATAATACGATATCTATACAAATACTTTGCCACTAAAAAACAATCGTTATTGCTTCCAGGTGGGTGTCTCGGCTGCGCTTCCTCCCTCCTAGGTGGACAGTGCTATTCCAGCGCCGCCCCCTGATAGCCCGTGATTAAAAAAAAAACCCTCCTGTTTGACATGGGGGAGTTTTTTCCTTTTTCTCTTCCCATAACCTGGGAATTGAGGAGGCACTTCAGGTTGACGGAGTCGGTGCGCATCTTCATGCGATAGAAAGAAAAAGCTTCTGGTTTTTAAACAAGTCTCTGGTCCATGCTACATATCTTGACAAAGGGGTAACTATGACATGCATGCAATTGCAATAGACTATGCACTAATGATTGATAATAAATTATAAATCTAAAATCTTTTTTCTGATGCTTCGCAGAAATGCAATAAAGTGACCCCCCCTCTTTTTCCCCCCTGAAGAAGACCACAAATACGGTCGAAATGCATGCACCTTCGCCAGACAAATCTTTTTCCCTGATCTCTACTTTACCACAGCTGTTTTATGAATCAAAATATTGTTATATAGATTCTTGCATGTACCTCTTTTTGCCTAGATAGATTGTATAATGTAAACCAGAGCTCGCATTTTAATAATATAAATTTACATTATGGTGTTTTGGATACTATATTAATAAAATTTGTTGATTTTTTTCAAGATAGTGTTTTCCTTTGCTGCCAAAAAACCCCACGGGGAATATTGTATATTCTTTTTCTATAAATTTATCCGGGGTGAGCAGCCAGCTCCAAAATTAATAACTTTCATTGGTACACCCACATCCCTCTTTTCATATTTGTAAAAATATTGCAATGATACATTGGGGGTTATTTACGAAAGGCAAATCAACTTTGCACTACAAGTGCAGAGTGCACTTTTAATTGCACTGAAAGTGAACTTGGAAGTACAGTCGCTGTAAATCTGAGGGGTAGATCTGAAATGAGGGGAAGCTCTGCTGATTTTATTATCCAATAATGTGCAAGCTAAACTGCTGTTTTTTATTTTCCTTGCATGTCCCCCTCGGATCTACAGCGACTGCACTTCCAAGGGCACTTTCATTGCAATTTCAAGTGGACTTTGCACTTGATGCCTAGGGTCATTCGAACTGTTAACTGATAAATCCAAGATATGAAATGGAAGGAATTCCAGAGGTAAATGTATGGTTTGTAGGGTTTGTGGTGGGCCTAATTCTAGCTTGATCCAAGCCATTAGAGTGGCTTGGTGGCTAGGCAATTGTGATGGAGAGTTTATTGTTCCCATCTTACTTACAAATAGTAGTGTCCTTAGGCTGTTTTGTGAAAAAAAGTATAAATATACTGTATTATTATTATTAATAATAAATTATAATATATACAATACATTTCTATACCCAGCCTCGATTTGTCATCCAATGGTGACCACCAGTCATGATCGAAGAGGGAAGCTTGATGATAGTGGTAAAGCTCTGGAAGGTCCTTACCTTTTACAGTATATGGCTGGTTAAAATCTCATACCTGGATCTAGGGGCATATCTACCATGATGCAAACAAGGCATTTGCCTTGTGCAGCATTTTACAGGGGAGTGGCGTGGAGGCGCAGAGAGAATTTTGCGGGAATCATCAGTGCTGCCTATCAGTGCCTATCAGTGCAGCTTCATCAGTGCCTCCTTATCAGTTCCCACCAGTACCGCCTCATCCTCTGCCCTGCTGACCCATCCTCTGCTCCATTGACCACATACAGTTATATTATTAAAAGCAACTGACCCATACAGTGAATGAAACGTCCTGCAGGACTTATCTGAAGAAGTCTCATTGTTGCTTGCACCGAGAGGGGCTGGACCCGGCTGGGTCTGCAGCCATAGACTAAGGGTGAGGCATGACCTGGGTGATCATTTCAGAGCTCCCTACCCATCTGTTCCATATTTGCCACAGGGGTTGGTCCTGCATGGGGGGTAGACAAGGAACCACCCAGGTCACTGTGACTTTCTTCTATGGCAACCATGTGTGGCTCGGGGGATTGGGAGGGGTCTTTGGGGAGCTGCCTGTTGTACTCGCCTGTCCAACAGGCTCAACTTGAACTGAAATGCCATGGGCGCTCGCACGGGCACTGGTTTCCCAGACTCCTCTCCCTCCTACCTATCTGACTTCTTAAAATGTTGAGTTTTATATGTTTGTTGACGTTTGATAGTTTTTAATAACGCATGCCCGACTGATGGAGGGTGTGCTGCCACATTTGGTCTCAGATGCTCTCTGAAGGGGTTTTCTCTTCTTCACCCCCTCCCCCATCCTCCACCCTTCCACTTCTCCCCCCATTCCACCCCCTTTTTATTTTATAATTTTTTTTCTGCTGAGATGGCCGCGCACACTTCCTCGGACTGGGCTTCATTATGGGTGACCGAGACTCAGACTGCAGGGGTGGCATCGCCCCATGGACATGCCCCCCCCTAGAGGCCCACGGGATGTTCTTGTCTAGGTTCAACACATCTAGAGGATCTGATCAGGGCAGGAGACCCACGGTCCACTCTCACAAGGTCCTTACTCTCTGGGAGCGGGCGGTTTCTCCTCCCAACGAATCTTGGGTTAATTTCATATTGTTGTTTATAGCTGTTTCATCTTTGCTACCACTCATTGTAATCACTCTCTTTATACATGGTTATCTCTTAAAAGAGAAGCTTTATTTTGCTATGCGGCTCCTATGGGGACCGCCTCTAATGGGGGCTGTTGGGGGGGTTCGCTCCTCGGGGGTCCAACCCCTGAAGTGCCTTACCTCATCCCCCACTATGTCTTAACTGCCCAATTAGGCAGTAGGCCTCCGTTTGGAGATTTAGTTTTCTCCCACCTTTTCTATACATCTCTCATTCTTTTCATCTCGTTCCACTCCGGCCCTCTTTTGTAGCCCTTCTTAACCTACCCTCTCTTCGTTCCCGGTATCTAAACTTCTCATCTCTCCCCCCTTCCCCCTCCCCTCGTTACCTTCAGTTCCTGGGTTCTGGCGAGGCTTGATGGCCTGATTCTGCCCTGCTTAAAATGACACTGAAATTTGTGTCCTGGAAGGTGAAGGGGTTAAATGTTCCAGAAAAATGCTCCAGTTGTCTGGCTGAGCTCTGGAGGCAAAGACCCCAAGTAGTGTTTTTACAAGAAACCCACTTTCGGGCAGGCAGGATCCCGAAGTTGAACATTAAACATTTCCCAACAGCATATCACAGTGTGTCTCCCTCAGTAAAATCAAAGGGCACAAGTATTCTCCTGGCCAAAACTGTACCGTGGCAGCTGATAGACCTCCATACTGACCAAGAGGGTAGATACCTTTTTGTCAAAGGCACACTACAGTCGCAGACATTCACCCTAGCTAACCTGTACTTACCGAACGTAGATCAGATTCCAGCACTTGAATCTTGCCTATCCGCATTAGCTTCCTTTGCTGAAGGAACTCTAGTATTAGGAGGCGACCTCAACCTTACCATGGATCCCCGGAAGAACTCCTCGACGGGTTCCTCGGCTCTGTCCCTGAGATCTCAAAACCGAATCAGAGAATTGTTACACTCTCACCAGTTAGTTGACATTTGGCGTATCCTTCATCCGCAAAATCGTATTCTAGAATAGATATTTTCTTAGTTTCTCATGCCAGGATCCCTCTTGTCTCTAGCACCCAGATTGGACATATTGCCCTCTCAGACCACGCTCCAATCTCCATAGGAATAGCCCTACAACACCCAACACCAAGATCAGCCACATGACGACTTAACGAATCCCTCATTCAAGACACTGAGGTTAAGACGGATATTCTGCGAGAACTAGAACTTTTTTTTGAGAGCAACAAAGACTCGGTCACTAACCCTCTCTCTATATGGTCTGCGCATAAGTGCTACATTACAGGAATGCTCATTAAACATGGTCACAGACTCAAGGTGGCCAGAGCAAAAATGCTGTCCGAGTTGCTTGCAAAACTCCATGACTGCGAAAAACGTCATAAAACACATCCAGATAGGATCCTTGAAGCAGAAGTCACTAGCCTTTGAGAACAAATTAGAGAACACTCCTTATTCCAATCTAAGAACAGCCTATTGAAGGCGCGTAAAACTTTTTATGAATACAGAGATAAATGCAGCAGAACGCCATCCGAACAACCTATACTATATTACTGCCTTATCCACCCCTACAGGACCCAGAACTTCTACGGAGTCCTTCCGTGCATTCTACGAGGCTCTTTATAACCTGCACCCCCACCCTTCGGTGGTTCGGTTCCAGAATGGTGTGGAGACAATAGAAGCCTACCTTGAGGCAGCTAATTTGCCTTCACTCAGTACTGAGGAGGTAGATATGCTCTCACAGCCTATAACGACAGACAAACTTACGAGAGCAATAGCTGGGTCTCCAAGGGGGAAGGCGCCCGGCCCCGGCGGTTTCACAATTGCCTACTACAAAACATTCCAAGCTCAATTAGCAACTCACTTCATCACCGCCAATGCAATATTAGACCACCATAATATGCCACAGGACCTCTTACAAGCAAGCATCACCGTTATCCCTAAGCCTGAGAAAGACCCGCTTCTCTGTGCAAGCTACAGGCCTATCTCACTGCTTAATTGCGACCTTAAGTTTGGCCGAAAGATTAGGGTCCGTTCTTCAACGTATAATCTCCCTGGACCAGGTTGGATTTATACGCAATAGGAAAGCACAAGATAACACGATCAGGACAATAGATATCGTAGCAATGGCCAAACGTCTTAACACCCCAATCAACCTCAACCCGAAAAGGCGTTTGACAGGGTGAACTGGACTTTCCTTCTAGCCACCCTGCGAGGTCTCGGGATGCCGACCTCCATTATGTCCTGAATATCTGCTATTTACTCTACCCCTACTGCAACGGTCAGAGTGAACGGTGTTGATTCTAGTCCCTTTTCTATAAGCAATGGAACGAGACAGGGATGTCCACTTTCCCCGCTCCTCTTTATACTTTCTCTGGAACCCCTATTGCAACACATCATGCTTAACCCCGACATCAAGGTACTTAAAACTGGCACGTACCACCACAAAATTGCTGCCTATGCGGACGATCTATTGTTCTACATCTCAGATCCGCATACCTCCATCCCGGTCTTTTTATCCGAAATACACCAATATGGGGATTTATCGGATTTTAAAATGAATCTCCAAAAGTCTGAAGCACTCAACGTCTCCCTGTCTCCCAGCTCTCAGGCTCGCCTTGGTGGCAACTTTCCCTTCCGATGGACTCCTCAGGCAATCCAATACGCACTAAAATTCCCTCCGATTTACACCTCATCTACCAACTCAATTTTTAACCTCTTCTGAACTGTTTTTTTCTCAGACTTAGGCAGATGGAAGAACTTGGCAATTTCATGGTTTAGTAGATGCAATGTTTTAAAAATGAATGCCATGCCAAGGCTGCTCTACCTTGCAAGCATTACCAGTTAGGATACCGCAGAGCTTCTTTCGCAAGCTACGCTCAATTTTCATTAACTACGTTTGGCAGGGCAAGCCATCGTGGCTTAGGAGATCACGACTACAGCGGCCAAAACTCAGAGGAGGGATAGGCCTCCACGACCCCGCCCTGTATTACACAGCAGTCCACATGAACAGAGTTGTGGACTGGTGCAAACATTCACCACATAAATTGTGGGCCTGCCTGGAACAGGAATTGGTGCCAATTCCCCCAGCGGGTCTACCTTGGAGTGGATCTCGTTTTTCTCGATTTGCCTCCCCACATCCATTAATCAAACCCACCCTACAGGAGCTTCACAGATATTTCAGGATAGCAGGAACGGCAAGTTTCCCTTCCCCGTTAACACCCATAATTTGGCACCCAGACTTTACACCAGGTCTTTTGGACAGGTCCTTTTAGCTCCAACCGGAAAAAAGAATGGTTAGAGCCTCCTCTTTTATTGGCCCCTCAGAGTGGGTGGACCCCACAGGCCTATATCCTACCCTTAATTCCACTATCTTGGGTAGGTGTAAAATTTCTCAACTTTCTCACTTCATCCGATCCCTTCCTGATAACGTCTGTTTTCGTAGGCAGCCAACGCCCTTTGAAGATTGTGCCTGGGAGATGAACCTATACGGAAATCTCTTTCTCATTCCTATAATATCTTACTTTCCCACATATCTCAACATGACCCCCCCATACTTGAGGAAGTTGGACAGAGATCTTAACATCACATTCACTGAAGAGCAAAAGAACCGCATCCTCCTGTTTGCACATAAGTCATCCTTGTGTAGCAAATACCAAGTGATCACCTACAAGATTTTGACGCAATGGTACAGGACTCCATCTGTATTAGCATTAATATTCCCAGGACATAGCACCCTTTGGCGATGCGGTAACCAAACTGGCACACTACTTCACATCTTCTGGGAATGCCCAGAATTTACCCTTTTCTGGAGGCAGGTATTGCAGATCATTCACAAGATCACGGATGTCTCCCTTCAAAATAAACCGGCAGCAGTACTCCTAAACCTAACCCCCATGTCTTGTAAGCGATATCTCAAATCCTTACCGGAACACCTCTTGAATCCAACAATCTCCACCTGTGGTATCACAATGATTTGCTAGGGTTTGCGATATACAGCGGATGGAACATCTCACAGCTGCCCTAGGGGAAAGGGAGGAGGAACACAACACTCATTGGACACACTGGAATTTGTTCCGATTCTCAGACGAATACAAGTCTTATGCCACGTACACACGATCTGAATTCTCGTCGGAAAAAGCTCTGACGGTTTCCCCTACGGAATTCCGATGGAATTCCGCTCAAACTGTCTTGCCTACACATGGTCACACCAAATTCCGACCGTCAAGAACGCGGTGACGTACAACACTACAACGAGCCGAGTTCAATGCTTCCGAGCATGCGTCGAATTGTTTCTGAGCATGCATAGGAATTTTGCGCGTCAGAATTGCTGCAGACAATCGGAATTTCCGATAGAAACCTTTTCCGTCTGAAAAATTGAGAACATGCTCTCAATTCTTTGCTATTGGAAATTCGGCCAGCAAAATTCCGATGGAGCCTACACACGGTCGCATTTTCCGATGAAAAGCTCTCATCGGTCTTTTTTCTGGCTGGAATTCTGATCGTGTGTACGCGGCATTACATTTAAATAACCTTTTTTGGAAGAAATTGAAGCATAGGGCCGTCGACCCTGCCAGAACCCCTTACCCCCCCTCCCCACTTGGCTCCCCCCTACCACTTCTCCTTTACTTTTTCTCTCTATTTTTCCCTTTTGACACCCGTGGTGTCACCCACTCTGTTTTCCTATTAAAGAGAAAATTTGTTTGGATTGCGGTAATCCTCTGGTATTGCTCCGGCGAAATCAGGGCCGAGAGTCCCATGGTATATGAGGTACATTACTCAAGTTTAGTCCTCCAAAGTACAATGGCTCAGTTCCTGCCAAATAGGGAAAGTTCACTTTACCTCTCAGGTTGTCTCTCTCTTACCTTTTAAAGAGGAGGGCCCGCAAAAAAATAAAATAAAAGTCAGCAGCTACAAATACTGCAGCTGCTGACTTTTAATAATCGGACACTTACCTGTCCCAGGGTCCAGCGATGCGGGGGAACGAGGCCGTGCGCCGTGATTCGACGCTCACTCATCTGGGACACGTGACAGGTCCCAGATGACTGTGCGGCGCCTAGGGGAAGTGACGTCAGTGCCCGGGCACTGAAGGTGGCAGACTACGAGGGACCCTCTAGCAACAGGCATTTAGAGGTGAGTAAAAAAAAAAAAAAATTTCCAATAATTTTTTTTTTTTTTTTTTTTATTTTTTTTTTGGTGGCAACACCACTTTAATGACTTTAATCATTGGTCAGCATAATAAATAATAAAAGGCATATTATAAAATAATAAATAAGGCATAATAAAACTAACCCTATTTTAGGACTGGAGGTTCCCTCTACTGTTCAGGTTGAATTACAGGTTGCATTTGCTGTGGAGTCATTAGACCCAGACTCCTGATTTAACATAATGGCTATGGAACCATGTCTGTTTCCTCCCTAATCTAGGTAGACCTCTTTGAAGAGTTATTGTTGTTGCTTATTACTGAATTTCGTAGGATAACATGTATGTTATTCTGTCCAACTACATTTAAGCCCATGAAAATGGGGGGACTGTGTATAAAAATGGTTGCAGTTCCTAAAATGTGGACTTGATATTAATATTCAACCCCTTGAATTAAAGCTGAAAGTCTGCACTTCAAATTCATTTGGATTGTTTCATTTAAATTTTTATTCTGGTGGCAGCTGGGGTGGGACAAATTTAGATGGGGGGGCGTCCGATTTTAGTCTTGCCTAGGGCAGCACAAAACCAAAATACACCAATGCCAGGATCTGGCTTTAGCATAGCTCCACATATGAGTTTACCTGTTTCTGGAGTTGAGTCTTGGATAATGAAAGTGATGATAAAAGTTATGGTAGGATACGCATTTTAAATGCCACTATTCGTCCAGCTGTAAATAATTCCCAAATTGAGATTTTGTAAGGGTTTGAGGGAGATTATCTAGTAATTTTTAACTTTATTGTAGTGTAGGTTTGAAAGTCATCTGGCCTGAACACTTTGCCATTTTTACAGTATATAACTGTGTGTGCCATCTCCTAAGGAGTGAATTCTTTTGTAGAATTATTACTTTTTGTATATAGGCTTGGCAAACGAAAATGCTCAAATGAAAAATCTTGTTAGTTACGGTATTATTCATCATACATAATTCATATATTTTACACTCACTTTATTCTACCACATTCAGCTAACGGTGTCCTGTTTATGCCAATATTCAATATGCTGTATACATAAGTTTGTTGTCATGTTGGTTTTTGTGCATTTATTACTCTATATAATTTGTATTCACTTTTGTTTTATGCTTGCTTTGTCTGTAAATGTATGGTTATGTAATGTCTACTTCCCTAAGACAATGGTTGTTAATGTCAGAGTCACAGTAACTAAGAAACTACTGAAAAAGCATTTGCGACCTGTCATTTGTCTGCAGTCTGTATCCTGACAACCAGAGAAGTAACTTAACCATTGGGGAATTTTCAGATGGGAAATGATAATGCAAAATGGAAATAATTAGGAAGAAAAATAAGAATGTGCCATGCTTTCGAATAAGTTAAGCTAATGTAAGCAAGTTTTTAGATTAATAACATAGAGGCAACAAAGGGCCTTATTCACACTTAACGTATACAGTATGTATATCACCAAAATCTCCAACATTAATGTTATTTCAAGTCATTGAAACACTTTTAAATCTATAATAATTATTAAAATAATACCTGGTGATCCGGAGATAGGTCCCTGCTTGGTCACTTTTTATAGGGTGACAACGTTTTGTCCGTTTACTAATTGTGCTCCTGCATTACCACACAAGCTTTTAGTGGAGACTAGAAGTGGTCATTTCCACACATTGCACAGGCATAGTGTTACCATCAGGAAACCCACCCTGAGAAATGCCATGCAATTGTCGCTAGAGTGCATGTAGAAAGAAAGCAGAGAGATGTTTACTAGATTGATCAAGAAGCAGCCAGTGAAATGTGCCACAGCAAAACGTGTTCATGGCGAATATAGATAAGGGGGTGTGGCTAATTGGATTACAGTATGTTTTTTATGAATAACTGGTTTAAATAGTGACGCTTTCTTCACAGGAGTGGTGGGAAAACCAGAGGCTTTGTGAGGGGTGCTGTGGGCAGGACTGCTGGTCCTCTTGTATAGGCTCAGGCCCCATCAATTTAACAGGGGGACTGGGCAACTAACAAGCAGGCGGAAAGGGATTGTAGATAGTGGAAGGGGAGCAATTACTGGAACTGATTTCCCTGTGGCTCCACCTACAGCAGCTGAAAGCTGGCCTCGCCTCCTCTTCCTTCCATTGACTTTCAGGTGCTGCAGGGGGAGCCAAAGGGGGATCAGTTTTAGTAATTTCCCTCCCCCTCCTGTGCACCAATCACCCTTCCTTTCCAAGATCCCCTTCCTTCTGCTGCCTGGGTCCCACTGTGTGTCGCTTTCCCCCACAGTGCTGCCAGCTTACCCTCCTCATTCACACAGGTTTAATGAAAGGTTTTCACTCCTCCATTAACAGAGCACTTTTCATTGCAGGAAGTGATAATACAGCTTCTATTAATGGAGCAGGGGGACAGAAAGAGCAGCATAGTCAGCACTTTTGACGAGTGCCCGTAACAAATCCAGTGGCTCGTATTAACCCCCGCACAACCAGAAAGTTACAGCTGCAGGAGAATCGGAGGGCAAAGGAAAAAAGATTTCCACAAACATATCAGCTACCTGCACAAGAGGCACTTTCATTCAAGGTAGGTACCATCCCTTGTGCTGATTCAAAATATATATAAATATTTAACTCAAATAAAGTGGATGTAAACCCTCACATTTACCCAGTGAAGTGAACAGCCTCAGATGATACACAGGGATGAAAAAAATCTCCCTACATAAGTTTTTCATGTATATCTGCAGTCTCCATCTGTATCCTTTAGAAAGTGCACATCGTGTTAGAATTTTCACTTCCTCATTCTGCACTGTGAGAGAAGTCTTGGATTACACTGGGAGACAGCTGATTGGAGGAAAGGCACACACCCCCTCCACATAGGCAGAGACTTTCAGAGCTGTGCTGTGAGTAGAGTAGCTTTCTGCTAATCTATTTATAGCACCCACCCTGACACAAAATTCAGGCTGGTTTTATCACGTGTCAGAGAACTTGTCAGAAGTTAACATGCTGATAACAGAAGAACAGAGCAGGAGAAAGCCACAGGGCTTAGTGCTTTGAAGAGAGATAAGAAAACACTATAGATACATGTGCCCAGCTAAAATTTCATGAATCGGGTTTACATCCACTTTAAAGTGGTTGTAAACCCGAAGAAAAAAAAAACCCAAACCATGTAAGACAAAGGCATAATGAGCTAGTATCGCACTACTAGCTCAATATAAAAAATACTTAGATTGACGCTGTTGCAGCGGTCCCCGTACACCACTGCGACGGGTGATGCCTCCCAGAGTTATTTCCGGGTTCACATGCTCCGTCGCTGTGATTGGCTGGAGCGGCATGCGCATGGGAGCCGCTGGTCACGACACGGCTGCTGAAGAAACGGCACGAGTGAGTCGTTTCTTCATTGCGCATGCGTTGATGACATCGGCACAAGCGTATATGGTAAATATCTCCTACACGAGGTTTAGGAAGTATTTTCAGTACCTATAGGTAAGCATGATTATAGGCTTACCTGTAGGTACAAGTGGTGTAACTAGGTTTACAACCACTTTAAGCTTTATTGGTAGTGGTGTCGTTTTACGTGTTGCTTTTAGCAGCACAAAGAAGTGTATTGCATATTTACAAAACTAACTTTAGCTATCATAATTATTATTATTTGTATATCTGTATTATTAAAGAGGAAGTAAACCCTGATGGGTTTACTTTGTCTTTGTTTCCCTGCAAAGGTAAAGCATAATGGACTACTATGCATCGCATAGTAGCCCATTATGTGTCACTTACCTGACACAGGAGCCAGCGATGTCACCGCTGTCCCCTCTTCCGCGAAGCGTCCATCTTCCTTCCGGGTATCGCTGTTCCGGCGCTGTGATTGGCCAGAGCAGCGATGACGTCACTCTGGCGCATGCGCGTGGGAGCCGTAAGTGACGGCATGTTTGCCTTCACTTGCAGCGCGTCCAGTGCGCCTGCGCCGTTGTCTACGGCACTCATGTGCCGTAGACAGCGGTGACCTTTTTTTGTAAAACATCCCCTTAACCATGTACAGTGGGGATCGAAAGTTTGGGCACCCCCTAGGTAAAAATGTGTATTAATGTGCATAACGAAGCCAAGGAAAGATGGAAAAATCTCCAAATGGCATCAAATTACAGATTAGACATTCTTATAATATGTCAAAAAAAGTTAGATTTTATTTCCATCATTTACACTTTCAAAATTACAGAAAACAAAAAAATGGCGTCTGCAAAAGTTTGGGCACCCTGCAGAGTTAATATCTTGTACTGCCCCCTTTGTAAACGCTTTTTGTAGCCAGCCAAGAGTCTTTCAATTCTTGTTTGAGGTATCTTTGCCCATTCTTCCTTACAAAAGTCTTCCAGTTCTTTGAGATTTATGGGCTGTCTGTCACGCACTGCTCTTTTAAGGTCTATCCATAGATTTTCAATAATGTTGAGGTCAGGAGATTGTGAAGGCCATGGCAAAACCTTCAGTTTACGCCTCTTGATGTAATCCCCCTGTGGATTTTGAGGTGTGTTTAGGATCATTATCCATTTGTAGAAGCCATCCTCTCTTTAACGTCAGCTTTTTCACAGATGGCATCAAGTTACCATCCAAAATTTGCTGAAATTTTATTGAATCCATTTTTCCTTCTACTCGTGAAATGTTCCCTGTGCCACTGGCTGCAATACAACCCCAAAGCATGATTGATCCACCCCCATGCTTAACAGTTGGACAGAGGTTCTTTTCATTAAATTCTGTGCCCTTTCTTCTCCAAACGTACCTTTGCTCATTCCGGCCAAAAAGTTCTATTTTAACTTCATCGATCCACAGAACTTGTTTCCAAAATGCCTCAGGCTTGTCTATATGTTCATTTGCAAAGTTCAAACGCTGATTTTTGTGGTGAGGGCGTAGAAGAGGTTTTCTACTGATGACTCTTCCATGAAGACCATATTTGTACAAGTATCTCTTTATAGTGGAATAGTGTACCACAACTCCAGTGTCTGCCAGATCTTTCTGGAGGGATCGTGCAGTCAAACGTGGGTTTTGAATTGCTTTTCTCACAATCCTGCGAGCTGTTCTGTCTAATATTTTTCTTGGTCTTCCAGATCTTGCTTTAACTTCCACTGTTCCTGATGACTGCCATTTCTTAATTACATTCCGAACAGAGGATATTGACATCTGAAAACGCTTTGCTATCTTCTTATAGCCTTCTCCAGCTTTGTGAGCGTCAACTATTTTCAGTTTCAGATTTCTAGACAACTGCTTAGAAGAACCCATGGTGCTGATTGTTGGGGCAAGGTCAGATGAGTCTGGCCATTTAAAACCTTTGAGATTGACATCACCTGGTCTTCCCAGACGATGATTGAGAACAATCCATGACACTGGCAGGTCTCAGCTTTGCAAAGGGGGCAGTGCATGCTATAAATTCTGCAGGGTGCCCAAACTTTTGCAGATGCCATTTTTTTTGTTTTCTGTAATTTTAAAAGTGTAAATGATGGAAATAAAATCTAACTTTTTTTTGACATATAAGAATGTCTAATCTGTAATTTTTTTGCCATTTGGAGATTTTTCCATCTTTCCTTGGCTTCGTTATGCACATTAATACACATTTTTACCTGGGGTGCCCAAACTTTCGATCCCCGCTGTAGGTTAAGGAGTATTTCTTGGACCTACAGGTAAGCCTTAATCTAGGCTTACCTGTAGGTAAAAGTGGTCTGTAAGGGTTTACAACCACTTTTAAAAAAAATTGATCCAGAGCACTTCAGTGTACCTTCTGGGTCTTGGGTGTTACAATGTGGAAAGATTGCTGTGTGAGGTTTAAGCACTTTGTTCCAGGATACAGTATATCATCTTTGAGGTTATTACACTGACAGTAGTTTACCTTTTCATTTGTGTAACTATTCTGTTTTATGCTGCAAGGAAACATTCTACTAGGAGGAATGCAAATTGCGATATGTTCCTTCTTTTAATGATTTACTGCCATCTGCAGGCCATGTTTAGAGGTTTTTACCTTCAAATGCATGAAATGTTTTGCCAATAAATTTGCTATAAACCTCCATAATTCTTAGTGTTAGGGGTGAAATAGAAAAACTACAAGCTGCTTAATTTGATTTAAAACTGCTACAATTGCACACGGAAAAATTCTCCCGCACACAGAGCCAGGTAGTGGCACCCGATGACAATCATTTTTATTTCTAAAGGAGAAAAAAAGTCTGAAATTTTAAAAGGATTTAAATTTAAGAGTAAGGCTAAAAAATCAATACTTGCTGGTTGAAAAAGGCAAGACATGCTAACAAATGTGGACAGCACCAATTTCCCCAACATAAATACTCATACATTGTTTTCAATATAGTACTCCTAATTAACATACAGTGTTAATCAATTCCAAATTAGATTATCTGCTGTCACTGCAGAACAGCAGGATAGATGGTGTGCCTATCCACCCAAAAATGAGTGATAATAGTGAGAGGTGGAGTCCAGTGGGCAGCCCCTGGCCTCTTACATGCTTTGGATAGTCCAACAGCAAGACATTCCCATCCACATTTGTTTGTGTTACCTCCAGTTGAATTCTTCATAATATAAAATAAATTAAATCTTACAGGGGAAGTGGAACCTCCTCATAATGGCCACAATAGGTGTTCAGACCCAGGAACTGCAGTGCAGAGATCTCACCAATAAATTACTCAAGAGATATAAGACATGAGGGTTGAGAGTGCAAAATCTGGTGCAGTTGTGCATGGTAGCCAATCAGCTTCTAACTTTAGCTTGTTAAATTAAGCTTTGACAAAAAACCTGGAAACTGATTGGTTTCTATGCAGAGCTGCATCGGATTTCTATTGCTGTCTGTGTCCTCAGTAGGGGGATGCACCCTCATTATTTGTCCTGTTCACTGTTATTAACAAAAAAGTTAAAGAAAATCCCACATTTTGGGGGCTTTCTTTTAACTTCCTGTTGTGGCCATGGGACAAAAAAAAACCTGACCGGGTTTAAAAACCTCCCTTACTCTATCCAAAATACAAAAAAAAAAGTTTTAGCTTTAATTCTACGTTAACTACTTCAGCTATGTCCAGAGTCTGTAGAGTTTAAAACAAGCTGATACTGCAGTCGTGAGCTTGTTTGGTCATGTAAAAGTGATCCGGGCAGTTGAATAACCGCCCAGTCACTTTTACAGTAGGTCCCCCTCCTCTGTGGTTCCTGGGTGCTGGCATTGCTCCTTGGAACCTGAGGCCATAACAATGAAAGGGTTAAAACCCCCCAGGTTAAAAGCTATTGCGGCGTTTTGCCGCCGGTATTACAGCGCTGCCCCATTGATTTCAATGGAGAGCAGCGGTGGAGGAGCGGTGGAGGGGCGGTGAGTTCACTGCTCCTTTACCGCTCCAAAGAAGCTGCTGGCAGGACTTTTTGTGACGCCCTGCCAGCGCACCTCTGCAGTGTGAAAGCCTCGGGCTTTCACACTGCAGAAAATGGTGCAGCAGTTTGAGGGCGGATTGCAGGCGCTATTTCTAACGCTATAGCGCCTGCAAAACGCCCTCTGTGTAAAAGGGCTCTTATGGTTATGTCAGATGCTTTTGTGCTAGATTTTTCTCTAGAATTCAATACGTTTTGCTTTGTATCTCTTTATTACCTCATTGCAAATCCCTGAGAAGTAATTATTTATGAACAGAATGTTAAAGAAGGGTTCTCCCACTGGGAATTTTTTAAGAGGCTTTTCATTTCTAAGTGCATGCATATGGTATAATACAAACATCAGGCCACTGTAGAGTTCAGTATATATTTTTGTTCATCCACTTGAAGAACGGGGCAATTTTTGAAATGTTCACATACATGTAAAAATCTGCATTTTGCTAGAAAACTATGTAAAATTTATATTTTTTTAAAGTAGAGGCCCTGTAGAATAAAATGTCAGCTGAAATGATACAAAATATTTGCACAACTATTTATCAAATGCATATTTTCAGAAATTAATGTTAATGCACATAAACACATAAAGTATAATACCTACATTTTGGGGAAATATAAAAGAAAGGGTTGAGTAAATAGATAGCAAACAAGTCAAGCCTTAAAATGGCATGTACCTGTGAAATGGCAAAGAAAACTATAGTACCCAAAATTGTTTGTAGCACCCTCCTAGGTAGGTTGCTAGGATGATAGGTACATTTAGTTATTTTTGGCTCCTCTGTAATCATTGGAGCATATATTGATTTGTGTGTGTTGTTCTAGATCTCATAGACTGGTGTGATTGCTTCCCCCTGCATTCTGGAGGCTTCCAGAACATAGAAGGCTTGGACAGTCAATTGGCCAGCATATATATTTATAGTGCTTCAGCCAATCTCTGGGGTGGCATGTCCAGTAGGTGGCTGAGGAGGAACATAAATAGTCTGAGGTCTGGAGCAGCTTGGTTCTTGTCCTGCTGGAGAAGTTCCAGCCTCAGGTCTGCTGCCCCTTTGAGGCAGTTCTGCTGGAGTCTGGTGGTGTTCATCGAGGTTCTAAGGTATAGCAGAGCTGGGGAGCCTATTCCTAGTTACCTTTGGAGCTAACTCAGCAGTTTCACCAAAGGAGCTCATCTGGAGAACTCATTGAAGAGTGCCCAGTGGAGGCTGGAAGGTGTGTAGCTGCCTTGGGACATTTTGAGTACTGATCTGAGCTCAAGGACCTAGTAAATGTGTGCCTGTCTACTTTTGGGGTGCTAGTGGTAGCTGTCTCTGAGACAGTTCTTACAGGGTCTCAGTTCTTGCCTTCCCATTTGTTTCTGGCTCAAGAACTGTTCAAAGAAGTTTCACCTAGTGAAACCTGTCCTCCTGTTACAAGTCAGATTTTTGAAGTATCACATACCACCCCAAACCCAAAAGACATATCCTAGACTGTTTAGTGGAGCCATAGTGAATCGACTGTTGTCTGTGTGATTGGTATCCTCTGCACTGTTTTGGGAAGAACCAGTTAAAATCAGCGGCTCCTATGAGGGTAGTGCTACATTCCATAGAAGAGGCTTTTACAGGTTATTAATGTAGAGTTAACGACAAATTATGGCTCTAGAAGTATGGGTCTTACTCTGATGTTTGGAGTGATATCTTACATGTGTGATGCAATAGCTACAGATTCGCACGCCGTTGCATTTGTGTGTTTGTGGGTTGACAGGGTTGTTTTTTTGTTATTTTTAATTATTTTCATCTATTTTGACATTTTGCTTTTTAACACTTTTTATTTTTCATTTAACTTTATGGCTATCACAAGGTGGCTAACAAGCTATTAGACCCCTAATGACACCTCTGCATTCCACTGCGACTAAAAAACTACAGATCATGATTGATCATGTTTGATTAGCTGCCTACCCAGCCACAGCAGCCAGGCAGACAGTTCTGAACCCTGAAAAGACAAAATCCATCCGGCTTCATTTATCATAGAGGAGATCAGGGAATGGATGTTCGTTGAACACCTGCAAATCAGCATCTTTGGAAAAAATTGTCACACTTACACAGGTGGTCAGGCACTATAGCTAGCTTCTGTGTTCTACACCTATAGCAGACCCTTTTCCTATAAGGCAAGCAGGCCTACCGGTACTCGGTTGCCCCAGGACATATACGCAATGCTAAAGTGTCTGACCACCACGCTGGGGCAGGCGTGAACTGAGCAAATTAAACAGGTACTTACGATTGACATATAGGCAGTGTGTTTTAATGACAGTCCAGGTACAAGGCAGGCAAGGTTCAGAATAGTCAGGATCAAATCCATAGTCAAAAGGCAGGCAGAGTTCAGAGAGTAGTCGATATCCGATCCGAGGTCGTCATCGAGGGAACCCAAACAGCAGAGCAGGAGAGACAAACAGAGAGCTTGGAGCACGTGTTACAAATGCAATATCTCAAGCATGAGACTGCAGGCTTGGCTTGCTTAAATAAGGTTTGGTCTCCATCCAGAGACTGACCACATCAATCACCTTGCAGGTGGACCAACAGAGAGAATGAATCACAACCAAAACCAGGGTGTTGGAATCAGACCAGCAGCTGTAAAGTATCAGGAGCACTACACGCTCCTGACACCAGGGCTCCATGGGTGATTGGAAAATCGGGGGGGCCACTATGGGTGGTGACTGGGGGAGCGACCCATCACAGTGCAGTAAAGGTGACCACATCTATTGAAATCTCTTTTACTAAATAGCCAGGAGCTGGCTTGCAAAATTGGTACCAAGCTTATGGCTGCAACTACAGCCGTGAGCTTCTTTTGACCACTGGAAATCTACGCGAATCAAGTGGTTAAAGTAGATGTAATACCAAACTGAGCAACACATTGTATCATAAATATTTTTAAAGAATAAAATACTTGTGTAGCACCCTGGTGTTTAGGCAGGGTTGCTAATAAATTTAGTTTGTCAGGTATTAATAATCCTGGCTGATTGTTAGAAGATTCACTGATTCCTCTCTAAATCTGGATTGCTGTACCTTTTCTCTTCTGTCACTAGGTGGAGCTTGCTGGTGGCATTAGATTGACAAGGGTGTAGCAAAATCAGACTATGGATGGATGGGGTGTCTCAGCCAATTGGCAGGGGTTTCATTGGTCCTATGGCCTGCTGGGAGAGCCTATTTATTTGGGTGAAGTCAGGTGATCGGAGGTTCAGTGCCACCTGGACGGCTGTCTGAGTGGACGTGTGTTATGTCGCCCCGGCTGCTAGGCCGAAGCCTTAGGCCTATACCGGGGACACCTGGCTGCTAGGCTGCCAGAGGCCTATCCAGGAGCAAGAGAAGCTGTGTTCGGAGGTAGAGGGGAAGCTGTCGCCACTAAGGGACCATCTACCTTGTTACCAGAGACTATAGTGAGTAAGCTGGAGCCAGTATCAGAGCAGTTTTTTCACCAGCCGGGGATGGTGAAGAAGGGGGAAAGCTTCAGCAGGTGCCAAGCCAGGGACCTAGCAGGACAGCAGGGGTGACACTTGAGGAGCATTGAGTACCAAGCTAGGGACCCAGCAGGATAGCAGGGGTGACGCTTGAGGTGTATGCAGCGTGTTGGCTGTGGAAGAGCTCAGTAGATTAAGTGGGGATTTGATCTGGAGGTCTAGTGAGAGACTGGGAGCTCAGTGAGTAAAACTCTACAGTGAGAGACTGTAGTGTAAGAGAAGAACTATTCTGTGTTGCCAATAGTGAAGTACAACTACCGTTAGTGACTGTTACAAGATTTGTTGCCATAAGAGACAGCGGTCCTACCTATACAGAAGTGGTATCTGGCTGGAGGCCTTCCCCTGTATAGCTGTCTACCTATAGAGGTCTCTGAGTCTGACAATCATCATTGCATCTACTTAAGGGTGCCCTGGCCCTAACCCTCTCTCCCACAGTTTCGTTAAGAGACAATAAATCTCTTTTGTATTCAAAAAGTGTCTGGCGCCCCGTCACTCCATCATGCATCACACCCACCATGCCTTGCAACCCACTCTACAAAGACTGATGTCAGCTATCCCTGACTCTGGAGGTCACGATTAGGCCTTTGGAGGTCCGGGACCTTGCTACACTTGTATTCACCTTGTTACAACCCTTGTTGCATGTTAGTGTTGCAGATCTGATGCAGCCTCTTTGCAGCTACTTACTGTCTAAATGCATGACCTCCAGTGATGCCTGCAGAATGGTGTATAATAAGCATGTCAAAGTAAAATCATTCAGAAATAAATCATTGGGGAAATTAAAAGTCTGCCTCAGGCCCAACTGAGGCCACATAGTTTGTTGAGTTTTCTTTTAGAAAATTGTGCAAAATGCAGCAGAAAAGCACTGTATGGTTCAGTTTATATTCCGGCATGTGGATCCGTGTCAAAAATAGGTGGAACCGGTGGGCCATTATCCCGAAAGCGTTCTCCACCACCCTTCTGGCTCTGGCCAGCTGATGATTAAAAACCCTCTGGTCCGGGGTGAGGGTCCTCATAGGGAATGGCCGCATAAGATGGTCCCCAGCGCAAACGCTTTATCCGCATCAAAGACGAAGGGGAGTCCTTCCACATTCTCCTCTAGTGATGGCAAGCCCAAGCTGCCACTCTGGAGACGCCAGTAGAACACTGTCTGGGCAATCACACCACTTCCTCAAAGTGGGAGGCCACAGTCTGCCATTCCTGTGGCGTTGAAGGAAACTGTGGCGTCAAACAAGAATTTTTTTTTGTAATTTTGCACATCAACATTGCAAGCAGATTAGACACAAACATTTTTGGACAACATTTTTTAAAATTAGTATTTAAAGCCAAAAGTATAAGGTCCACTTATAAGATTCCTCACCCCATCTGATGGCCCATTGCAAAAATTTAAGGGGGGGAGATGTTTTGAGATTTTTACATTCTACTATTACCTATCAAGATAATAGGAGAAACAAACTTTAAACAGTAGCATTTGAAAGTATTGAGGCAGGCCCTTGCACTACATGCTTTGGTGAATTCATCCATAAATCTGACCACAAAAGAGGTAGGTATAGTGTGTATGGGTTTGGTAAAGTCAGCAGATAGAGGATTGGTATCAGCTGACTTAGCGGTTGGGGGGAGGGGGTTTATGGGGTTCAAAATGAGTTTGGGCCACCAAAAAAAAGCCTCTGGCACTCTGCATGAATTTAAGGACACAAATAACATTTGTACACATTTTAGGGGGTATTTAGGGTAAACACTACTATGGAGCTGACAAAATACATTGCTAAGTGACTAGGCTATAGGTATATATGGGCCCAGAAGAGCATGCTGGGGAGGTTAGTGAAGGCAAATATGCATGAAGGACAAAAAAGGAACTTTAAAAGCTTCCAGCATGGTCCATTTTGGGGGCGTGGCACCTGAAATATTCACACCTTTGGCAAATGGCTCAGTTTGACAGGAAATGTATCAAAACAGAATCAAAAGTCCCTAAAACGGATGCAAAAAAGTTTTAAAGGCCAAAATTTCAAGGAGAAGGGTGTTTCAGGGACACTTCTGGTTTTGAGGAGGTCACTTTCAGTTTTAGGACATGGCAGTTTTCCTAACAATTTCTTGACTTTTTAAGGTTGAAATCCAGTCATTTTTTTTAACCCTCTGGTTATCTCTTGGTAAAAGGAAGCCAAAACAGGTAAACTGGGCTGAAAAAAATTTGGTCCATTTTGCTGGCGTGGAACCTGAAATTTTCACACCTTTGGCCAATGGCTCAGTTTGACAGGAAATGAGTCAAAACATGATCAAAAGTCCCTAAAAGGGATGCAAAAAAGTTTAAAAGGCCAAAATGTCAAGAAGAGAGGTGTTTAAGGGCCATTTCCGGTTGACCTTGAGGAGGTCACTTCCTGTTTCATTAAATGGTAGTTTCTTGGCTTTTTAAGGTTGAAATCCAGTGATTTTTTAACCCTATGGTAATTTCTTGATAAAAGGAAGCCAAAACACGCAAAATGGCTGAAAAAAAATTTGGTCCATTTTGCAGGCGTGGCGCCTGAAATTTTCACACTTTTGGCAAATGGCTCAGTCCAACAGGAAATGTGTCAAAACAATCAAAAGTCCCTAAAGCGGATGCAAAAAAGTTTTAAAGGCCAAAATGTCAAGGAGAAGGGTGTTTAAGGGCCACATCTGGTTTTAAGGAGGTCACTTTCGGTTTTAGGAAATGGCAGTTTCCCAAACAATTTCTTGGCTTTTTAACCACTTTCAGACCGGACCATTTTGCAGCCTTAAGACCAGAGGACTTTTTACAATTTGGCACTGCACTGGTTTAACTGGTAATTGTGTGGTCATGCAATGTTGTATCCAAACAAAATGTGCGTCCTTTTCTTCCCACAAATAGAGCTTTCTTTTGATTGCCTTTGCGATTTTTATTTTTTGCGATATAAATTGAAAGACAGAAAATTTAGGAAAAAAAATGATATTTTCTTTTTTTTTCTACTGGATTGTTAAAAGAAAAATCCAATAAACTAAATTTTAGTCATACATTTAAGCCAAAATGTATTCAGCCACATGTCTTTGGTAAAAAAAATGTCAATAAGCGTATATTTATTGGTTTGCGCAAAAGTTTATAGCGTCTACAAACTAGGGTACATTTTCTGGAATTTACGCAGCTTTTAGTTTATGACTGCCTATCTAATTTCCTGAGGTGCTAAAATGGCAGAGCAGTACAAAACCCCCCAAATGACCCCATTTTAGAAAGTAGACACCCTAAGTAAATTGCTAAGAGGCATGTTGAGCCCATTGAATGAATATTGAATTTTTTTGTCCCAAGTGATTGAATAATGACAACGTTGCCATTAAATGATATATTGCTCACACATGCCAAGGTTATATGTGGAATTGCACCCCGAAATACATTTTGCTTCTTCTCCTGAGTACGGGAATACCAAATGTGTGGGACTTTTTGGGAGCCTAGCCGCAAACGGGACCCCAAAAACCAATCACGGCCTTCAGGATTTCTAAGGGCGTAGATTTTTGATTTCACTCATCACCATCTATCACAGATTTGAAGGCCATAAAATTCCAAGATGGCACAATACCCCCCCCCCCCCCAATGACCCCATTTTGGAAAGTAGACACGCCAAGCTATTTGCTGAGAGGCATGTTAAATCCATGGAATATTTAATATTTTAAAACAAGTTGCGGGAAAAAATTACAAACTTTTTTTTTTTTTTTTTGCCCAAAGTTGTCACTAAATGATACATTGCTCACACATGCCATGGGCATATGTGGAATTACACCCCAAAATAAATTCTGCTGCTTCTCCTGGGACTTTTACACAGCCTGGCCACATAGAGGGTTCCAACATGCAGGGAGCACCGTTAGGGGTTCTAGGAGCATAAATTACACCTCTAATTTCCTAAAGACCTATTACACTTTTGAAGGCCCTGGAGCACCAGGACAATGGAATTACCCACAAAATGACCCCATTTTGGAAAAAAAACACCCCAAAGTATATTCTATGAAGCATTATGAGTCTTTTGAATGGTTAATTTTTTTACACAAGTCTTCAGAAAACGTGGAAAGAAAATGAAAATCTTTTTTTTTTTTACACAAAGTTGTCCATTTATAAGATATTTCTAACACATAGCATTTATATAGCAAAAATTACATCCCAAAACACATTCTGTTACTCCTCCTGAGTATGGCGATACCACATGTGTGAGACTTTTACACAGCCTGGCCATATACAGAGGCCCAAAATTGAAGTAGTACCTTTAGGCGTTCTAGGAGCATAAATTACACATCTCATTTCATTCCTACCTATCACACTTTTGAAGGTCCTGGAGCACCAGGACAATGGAATTACCCACAAAATGACCCCATTTTGGAAAAAAAACACCCCAAAGTATATTCTATGAAGCATTATGAGTCTTTTGAATGGTTAATTTTTTTACACAAGTCTTCAGAAAACGTGGAAAGAAAATGAAAATCTTTTTTTTTTTTACACAAAGTTGTCCATTTATAAGATATTTCTAACACATAGCATTTATATAGCAAAAATTACATCCCAAAACACATTCTGCTACTCCTCCTGAGTATGGCGATACCACATGTGTGAGACTTTTACACAGCCTGGCCATATACAGAGGCCCAAAATTGAAGTAGTACCTTTAGGCGTTCTAGGAGCATAAATTACACATCTCATTTCATTCCTACCTATCACACTTTTGAAGGTCCTGGAGTACCAGGACAATGGAATTACCCACAAAATGAACCCATTTTGGAAAGCAAACACCCCAACGTGTATTCTATGAGGCATGGGCTGCAAATAGGTACTCGGGTACTCTGATGGGCTGGAGACAGGTACTCGGGTAAACCGATGGGCTGGTGACAGGTACTCGGGTACTCAGATGAACTGTGACAGGTACTCGGGTACTCAGATGGGCTGGTGACAGGTACTCAGGTACTCTGATGGGCTGGTGACAGGTACTCGGGTACTCTGATGGGCTGGTGACAGGTACTCGGGTACTCTGATGGGCTGGTGACAGGTACTCGGGTACTCAGATGGACTGTGGCAGGTACTCGGGTACTCAGATGGACTGATGACAGGTACTCGGGTACTCAGATGAACTGTGACAGGTACTCAGATGGACTGTGACAGGTACTCAGGTACTCGGGTACTCTGATGGGCTTGGACAGGTACTCAGGTACTCAGATGGGCTTGGACAGGTACTCAGGTACTCAGATGGGCTGTGACAGGTACTTGGGTACTCAGATGGGCTGTGACAGGTACTCAGATGGACTGTGACAGGTACTCAGGTATTCGGGTACTCAGATGGGCTGTGACAGGTACTCGAGGACTCAGATGGGCTGGGACAGGTACTTAAGTACTCAGATGGGCTGGGAGAGGTACTCGGGTACTCAGATGGGCTGTAACAGGTACTCAGGTACTCAGATGGGCTGTAACAGATACTCAGATGGGCTGTGACAGGTACTTGGGTACTCAGATGGGCCTTGACAGGTACTCAGGTACTCGGGTACTCAGATGGGCTGTGACAGGTACTCAGGTACTCGGGTACTCAGATGGACTGTGACAGGTACTCGGATACTCAGATGGACTGTGACAGGTACTCGGATACTCAAATGTTTGTTAATTTTGCGGTAAATTTGAGATTTTTCTTATTTTGGATGCAGTGTTTTTTTGTCTGGTTGTGTTTCTGACGAATCCTGATCACTTTCTTCCATAGTTAGTAGACCGGTGTACTCTCTCATCTGGTTCAATTGATTTTGAAAATGTTGTGCACTTAATTAGGTTTCATGCTGAAGGTTATGTATGAATGGAAGGATGGATGGTTGACATCTTGTGGATAAATAATGGTACTGCACCGAACATGGGTGTATATATTTTTCCATTACTATTTAAACAGCTGGTCCTAGACTCCTTTCCAACTCTGAGGAAGCTAGCGTCCCATAGGCTAGCGAAACGCGTCCTGCAGTAGCTAATTTTTTGTTGTGTTTAATTTTTACCCATGTGGTTCTTTTGATACTTAATAAAATTTATTAATCAATCACAGTATCCGTATCGCCCTTCTTGGGAGAATTCTTTTCTCTCTGTTTTGTCAATTATTCCATAAGGTCGGTAGGTTTACTTTTCTGGTGATTGATTAGCTTATTAATAAATTTTTTTGATAATTAATAATTTTGGTTGATCCAGGCATCCAATCTACTCGGGTACTCAGATGGGCTGGGACGGGTGATGACAGGTACTTTGATGGCTGGTGACAGGTACTTTGATGGCTGGTGACAGGTCCTCTTTATTAGGGGGGGTAATCAGTGTGATTGGTGTACACTAAGCTGTAACAAGATGTTACCGCAATCTCCTTCTCACACACGATCGGTGTGTGAGGAGGAGAACCCGGTAACATCTCGTTACCGCGGTTTGTTGACATTCTGTGACCGGCTGTCATGTGACACTTTCATTGGCAATTTCACACGTGACAATTTCATTGGCTCTTTACTGCGATTGGGGTTGGGCTGAGTCAGGGTGACAAGCCTCGTCCCTGATTGCCGCTCTGCACGTGCCCTAGGGGCGTGCATGAGCGCCGTGCATGTAGCCAGTACATGTGACCGGCTGTGATTTGACACAGCCGGTCACGTGGATTGGGGGGAGCGGGGAGGCGGATCACATGGATCAGGGATGGGCTGTGTCTGAGGGACACATCTCATCCATGATCGCCATGCTGTGGGCCCCCGGGGGCCCGCAGGAGTGGCGAGATACAGAGGACGTCATATGACGCCCACCCAGGATGGGAGATCCCATCTGTGGGCATTATTTGACTATTGCCCAGTATTGAAGGGGTTAAGGGCCATTTCCGGTTTTGAGGAGGTCACTTCCTGTTTCATTAAATGGCAGTTTCTTGGCTTTTTAAGGTTGAAATCCGGTAATTTTTTAACCCTCTGGTCATTTCTTGGTAAAAGGAAGCCAAAACAGGTAAACTGGGCTGAAAAAAAAATGTGGTCCATTTTGCGGGCGTGGCACCTGAAATTTTCACACCTTTGGCAAATGGTATAGTGTGTATGGGTTTGGTAAAGTCAGCAGATAGAGGATTGGTATCAGCTGACTTAGCGGTTGGGGGGAGGGGGTTCATGGGGTTCAAAATGAGTTTGGGCCACCAAAAAAAAAAAGCCTCTGGCACTCTGCATGAATTTAAGGACGCAAATAACATTTGTACACATTTTAGGGGGTATTTAGGGTAAACACTAGGGATGGGCCTGGTGCTCGATTCGAACCCACGTTCGAATCGAGCACCGGGCGTTCGCTCGCTCGGCAAGCCCAGAACTATTTGGGCCGTTCGCATCACATTCGTGTGATGCGAGCGGCCCCGCAATGCATTGCGGCCGGCGCGACCGGCGTAGTGCATTGCTGGCTGATGATTGGCCAAGCATGCACTGTGACCCCGCATGCTTGGCCAATCACAGCGCCGGAAACTCGGAGAGCAATAATTGGCTACAGGCAGGACGCCTGTAGCCAATTAAAGCTCAGTGGCTTTAGTACACGCCCCACCATTTAAAAGGCCGCCACGCCGTCGGCCCCGGTCACATGTGTTCCGGCTTTAGGAGAGAGCAGTCTGCTGATTCTGTCTTTGCTTGATTGCTACTGAAAGATTTGTTCTTCTTTGCTAAACCATTGGCTATTTCTTTGCTAAACCATTGCTACCTAAGTCATTGATCGTTCATTGCTGCTGATTGCACAGTTAGTGTGTTATTAGCTGCTGCTGGGGATTAGTCTGGTGCGTGCTTACTGTTAGTACAGTATTGCAGGAGTACCAACCGCAGTGCTGTTAGCACAGCATTGCACCCCAACAGCACCCATAGGACTTCTAGTGTGTTAGTGGCAGCAAACAGATCTCCTATATTTTCTTCTCAGCAGCACCCATAGGACTTCTAGTGTGTTAGTGGCAGCAAACAGAGCTCCTATATTTTCTTCTCAGCAGCACCCATAGGACTTCTAGTGTGTTAGTGGCATCACACAGAGCTCCTATATTTTCTTCTCAGCAGCACCCATAGGACTTCTAGTGTGTTAGTGGCATCACACAGAGCTCCTATATTTTCTTCTCAGCAGCACCCATAGGACTTCTAGTGTGTTAGTGGCATCACACAGAGCTCCTATATTTTCTTCTCAGCAGCACCCATAGGACTTCTAGTGTGTTAGTGGCATCACACAGAGCTCCTATATTTTCTTCTCAGCAGCACCCATAGGACTTCTAGTGTGTTAGTGGCATCACACAGAGCTCCTATATTTTCTTCTCAGCAGCACCCATAGGACTTCTAGTGTGTTAGTGGCATCACACAGAGCTCCTATATTTTCTTCTCAGCAGCACCCATAGGACTTCTAGTGTGTTAGTGGCATCACACAGAGCTCCTATATTTTCTTCTCAGCAGCACCCATAGGACTTCTAGTGTGTTAGTGGCATCACACAGAGCTCCTATATTTTCTTCTCAGCAGCACCCATAGGACTTCTAGTGTGTTAGTGGCAGCACACAGAGCTCCTATATTTTCTTCTCAGCAGCACCCATAGGACTTCTAGTGTGTTAGTGGCAGGCAGCACACAGAGCTCCTATATTTTCTTGACCGCAGCACACATATTTTACCTATTGTGTCAGCAGCACCCATAGGACTTCTAGTGTGTTAGTGGCAGCACACAGAGCTCCTATATTTTCTTCTCAGCAGCACCCATAGGACTTCTAGTGTGTTAGTGGCAGCACACAGAGCTCCTATATTTTCTTGACAGCAGCACACATATTTTACCTATTGTGTCAGCAGCACCCATAGGACTTCTAGTGTGTTAGTGGCAGCACACAGAGCTCCTATATTTTCTTGTCAGCAGCACACATAGTACCTATAGTGTGTTAGTGTCAGCACCCATAGGACCTACAGTGTGTTGTGAGCACACATAGGAGCTCTATTTTTTATACTATATACACTACCGACTACAATGGCTGGAAGACCACCAAGGAGAGGCAGAGCGTGCCGAGGCAAGAACACAGGGCAGGCAGGCTCTGTTTCTAGAGACAACAGTGCTGGCCGTGGACGTGGTCGTGCATCGTCATCAGCACGTGGCCATGGGACACGCTTGTCTTTGTTTTCGGCAGCTGGACATGTGGAGCCGCATCATGCCGAAGGCTTGGTAGAATGGATGACCAAGCCCTCCTCATCCTCCTCATCCTCTCTCACCCAGGCTCAGGGTACTGGCAGAGCAGCTGCCAACGCGTACTCAATGGCATCATCAGCCACCCCTTCCCTAGACCCACCATGTCCTCCTGAGGAGTCCCCCGAACTGTTTGAGCACAGTGTTGGGTACATGCTCCAGGAGGATGCCCAACGATTCAAAGGCTCGGATGATGATACCCAGCTTGAGGAAGGCAGTAGTGTGCGTGCAGAGAGAGGGGATGCTGAAGGACAGCAATCTGGCAGTACTGTTCCACCAGCTGCAGCTTACTGCCAGGTTTGCTCTAGTGGTGAAGAGGGAGGGGATGATGAGGTCACTGACTCCACGTGGGTGCCTGAAGGGAGAGAGGAGGAGGATGCGGCGTCACATGTCCAACGAGGCAGGATGCCCCCTGGAGGCCAGCTAGAGGCCAGCACAGCAACTGTACCACACCGCAGAGCTCCGCCTGTGCAGGGCGCTGCCTCTGAACGTTATCACAAAAGTTCTTTGGTGTGGGCCTTTTTTGAGACGAGTGCATCAGATCGCACCACTGCTATTTGCAATATTTGTCTCAAGCGTATCTCGCGTGGCCAAAACATCAGCCGCTTGGGCACCACAAGCATGAGCAGACATATGTCGACCTGCCATGCAGCTCGTTGGCAAGCACACATAAAAGACCCACACCAAAGAACAAAGCGGACCTCTCCTTGCTCCTCATCAGCTGGGATCTCCATCCCCACTATATCTTCAGTCCTCTCTGAAAGCTGCTCTGAGAGGACTGAAGGTGTAGAATTAGGTGTGTCACAATCAAGTACTTGCAGTACACCGACGTCCGATTGTAGCAGGCAAATTTCCCTGCCCCAGCTGCTGGACCGTCAAAAGAAGTATACTCCCAGCCATCCACATGCCCAGCGGTTGAATGCTAGCTTGGCTAAATTGCTAGCACTTCAACTGCTGCCTTTTCAGTTGGTAGACTCGGTCCCCTTCCGTGAGTTTGTTCAATGTGCGGTTCCTCAGTGGCAGGTTCCCAACGCCACTTTTTCTCACGGAAGGCGATTCCGTCTCTCTACCGGCATGTGGAAGGCAATGTCCATGCCTCGCTGGACAGGGCGGTCAGCGGTAAGGTGCATATTACCGCTGACTCATGGTCCAGCAGGCATGGACAGGGACGTTATCTTTCTTTCACGGCCCATTGGGTCACTCTATTGGCAGCTGGGAGGGATGCAGGACAAGGTGCAGTAGTGTTGGAGGTTGTTCCGCCACCACGCCTCCAAAATGCTACTACTGGTTGTGACACACCTCTCTCCTCCACCCCCTCCTCTTCTTCTTCCTCCAGTGCTCTGTCCTCGGAACCAGCGGTGCTCCGTAGGCGTACAAGGGGCTACGCGGCTGGGAGGAGGTGGCTGGCGATCATGTCATCCTCAGTGACCCAGAAGACTCCGGACCGAATGCCTCAACTAACCTACGTAGCATGGCCTCCCTGATCCTGCAAAGCCTGCGGAAGGATCCTCGTGTTCTTCGGATCAAGGAGAGGGACCATTACTGGCTGGCCACTCTCCTTGATCCACGGTACAAGGGTAAGGTTGCGGACCTTATCTTGCCGTCGCAGAGGGAGCAGAGGATGAGACATCTCAGGGAGGCCTTGCAGAAAGGTCTGTGCAACGCGTTCCCAGAAACTGGGAGGTTACAAACTCCTGGTCCTGGACCTGAGGCTTCGGTCAGTAGCAGAAGGAGCGGTGGGGAAGGTGGACGTCTGACCGATGCGTTCAGACAATTTTTTAGTCCGCAGCCCCAAGGTATGATCGGTTCCAGCAACCATCGCCAGCGTCTGATATACATGGTGCAGGAATACCTAGGGGCAAGGTCGGACTTGGACACCTTTCCTACCGAAAATCCTCTGGCTTACTGGGTCCTGAGGATGGATCACTGGCCAGAGCTTGCACAGTATGCAATTGAGCTACTGGCCTGTCCTGCATCCAGCGTTCTTTCCGAACGCACATTCAGTGCTGCTGGAGGATTTGTCACCGATCATAGGGTGCGCCTGTCTACCGACTCGGTTGATCGACTGACCTTCATAAAAATGAATCAGTCTTGGATCACCACCAGCTACCAGGCACCTGAAGCGGATATAACTGAATAATTTATAATGTCACATCCCTTCAAGACTGCCTATGCTGATGCTGAGTGACTGTCCTGTTATGTTCACTGAATATCCTCTTCCTCCTCCTCAATGATCCATGCCACCACACCAGTGCCTAAGGCACAATTTTTCAGCCCCTGTATAACAGGGGCGTGTACTTACAATTTTTAAAAAAAATGCTTCGCAACAGGTGTGACTGCTGTGCTCCAAGTACAGTATCTGTGAGGGGTTGCAGTGTTGTGGCACCAGCACCAATGCCTAAGGCCCAATTTTTCTGCCCTGTTCAACAGGTGCATGCAATTACAAATCTTGATCTAATAACTCACAGCAGGGCCCATTCCTGCACCCACCAAGAGTAACTGTGAGGGCTTACAGTCTTGTGGCAACACCGTCCACCACCACCACCACCACCACCAAAGGCCCAATTTTTCTGCCCTGTTCAACAGGTGCATGCAATTACAAATCTTGATCTAATAACTCACAGCAGGGCCCATTCCTGCACCCACCAAGAGTAACTGTGAGGGCTTACAGTCTTGTGGCAACACCGTCCACCACCACCACCACCAAAGGCCCAATTTTTCTGCCCTGTTCAACAGGTGCATGCAAGTACAAATCTTGATCTATTAACTCACAGCAGGGCCCATTCCTGTGCCCACCAGTCTTGTGGCTACACCAACATCTAATAGGGCAAATTTCTGCAGAGTATATACGGCAGGCCCCTACTTTCAAACATCCAACTTACAAACGACTCCTACTTGCAAACGGAAAGAGAAAACAGGAAGTGAGAGGAAATCTACCCCTAGGAAGGGAAATTCTATCCTGTTAGATTTAATTTGGGAAAAAGGTATCTCCTCTCTACTGATGCTTTATCACCAATCCTTGTTTCAATTAAAACCCCACTTTTCCAAAAACATTTGTCATTGGGACGGAAAGTGAGGTGAAATGTTCTGAACAGATGTGCAAAGACAGCAAATGTTACAGGGGTGATAACCCCTCCCTATGTTCTCCAAAAAGCTTAAAAATAGATTTTTTTGGGATGGAGCTACACTTCATAATGTACCTGTTCAGATTCTACATAAGAACAAACCTACAGTCCGTGTCTTGTTTGCACCACCTATATACTGCTGTTCAGAGTATATAGGGTTGTAGGTATAGGGTTTTATTTTGGGTGCGGGGTCCCCCTTAATATCCATACAAGACCCAAAGGGGCTGGGGTGGGGGGGGGGGGGGTGATGGGGTAGCCATGCCATTTTTCTCAAGGATTTTCAGCCATATGGCGGCCAGGACAAGACATGACATTAAAGCCGCAAGTGGTTTTAAATGGCTTCTTTTTTTCCTTTACAAATGTAATTTTGTGCAGGGACAGTTCTAAACATGGGAAACACATGCCACTTCACAGGCATACTTTAGACACCCCCCAGGTACCATATTTAAAGGAAAATTTCACTTTTTTTTTTTTCACTTTATGCATCATTAAAGTGACTGCCCCCGAAAAAACGTTAGTTTTTAAAAGTTCTTTTTGCATTGATATATGTCCCCTGGGGCAGACCCGGGTCCCCAAACCTGTTTTATGACATTAACATGCATATTGGCCATTGTAATTAGCAATTTTGATTTCGAACGTTCGCGTCCATTGTTATAATGGACGCGAACGTTCGAAATCAAAGTTGCTAATTACAACGGAATAGGGTTCGAAAATTCGCACAAACTTTCGGTCCGTTCGAAGGTTCTGGTGCGAACCGAACCCGGGGGTGTTCGGCTCATCCCTAGTAAACACTACTATGGAGCTGACAAAATACATTGCTAAGTGACTAGGCTATAGGTATATATGGGCCCAGAAGAGCATGCTGGGGAGGTTAGTGAAGGCAAATATGCATGAAGGACAAAAAAGGAACTTTAAAAGCTTCCAGCATGGTCCATTTTGGGGGCGTGGCACCTGAAATATTCACACCTTTGGCAAATGGCTCAGTTCGACAGGAAATGTGTCAAAACGGGATCAAAAGTCCCTAAAACTGATGCAAAAAAGTTTTAAAGGCCAAAATGTCAAGGAGAAGGGTGTTAAAGGGCCACTTCTGGTTTTGAGGAGGTCACTTTCAGTTTTAGGAAATGGCAGTTTCCCAAACAATTTCTTGGCTTTTTAAGGTTGAATTCCAGTAATTTTTTAACCCTCTGGTAATTTCTTGGTAAAAGGAAGCCAAAACAGGTAAACTGGGCTGAAAAAAAAATTGGTCCATTTTGCGGGCGTGGCACCGAAAATTTTCACACCTTTGGCCAATGGCTCAGTTCGACAGAAAATGTGTCAAAACGGGATCAAAAGTCCCTAAAACGGATGCAAAAAAGTTTTAAAGGTCAAAATGTCAAGAAGAGAGGTGTTTAACCACTTGCCGACCGCCCCATGTAGATATACGTCGGCAGAATGGCACGTACAGGCAGAACCACGTACCTGTACGTGCCATTCTTTAGGCGGTTGGGGGGTCCGATCGGACCCCCCTCCGCCGGCGGGGACGGTCGGCATCGCTTCAGGAGCGATCCGGGACGAGGGGACGGCCAGTGGTTTCTGGCCACCCCCTCGCGATCGCTCCTGGCGAATGAAAAGCTTCCCCTTCCTGTCTATTGTATAGACAGGAAGGCGGAAGTGATGTCACGCTCGGTGCGCCGGTCTATGTGACCGGAGACGCCGAGCGGCGAACATGTTAAGGTTAGTGCACAACACTACACTGACACCAGTACAGTTAGGCACACAAAACACCCCCCTGTCACCCCCTGATCACCCCCCAGATCACCCCCTCCCCCCCCAGTCACAGTGTCACTAATTGCAGTGATCATTTATTTACTGATCACTGCATTTAGTGTCAGTGTGACTGTAATAACTGTCAGGGCAGTTAGTTTTAGGTCCTAGGTAGCCCCCTACCCCCCCCTAATAAAGGTTTACCCCCCTGATTGCCCCTAGTTAACCCCTTCACCCCCTTTTGCCAGTGTCACTAAGCGATCGTTTTTCTGATCGCTGCATTGTGTCGCTAGGTAACCATTTTTTTTTTTATTTTAACCGCCATGTTTTATATAGGTTCATAAATAGTTTTATAGGTCAGGTACCCCCATATTACAACCTAAATAAAGGTTTTAACCCCCTGATTGCCCCTAGAGTTAACCCTTTCACCAGTAATCACCGTATAACTGTCACTGGTGACGCTGGTTAGCCAGTTAGTTATTTCGTTATTTAGGTTCCCCGTCAGGTTTTTATATAGCGTCAGGTACCCCCATATATTACCTAATAAAGGTTTAACCCCCTGATTGCCCCTAGTTAACCCTTTCACCCCCTTTTGCCAGTGTCACTAAGCGATCGTTTTTCTGATCCCTGCATTAGTGTCGCTAGGTAACCAGTTTTTTTTTGTATTACTGTTACGGGTGACGCTGGTTAGTTAGCTTGTTTTTTATACTGTCAGGGCACCCGCCATTTATTACCCAATAACGGTTTAACCCCCTGATCGCCCGGCGGGTGATATCAATTAGGTTTTAGGGTCAAATAAGGTCTGCGTCGCCCCAGGTTAGTGCCAGTACCGCAAACACCCACGCGCAAAGCATACACCTCCCTTAGTGGTATAGTATCTGAACAGATCAATATCTGATCTGATCAGATCTATACTAGCGTCCCAGCAGTTTAGGGTTCCAAAAAAACGCATTGTTAGCGGGATCAGCCCAGATACCTGCTAGCACCTGCGTTTTCCCCCTCCCCCGCCCAGCCCAGCCCACCCAAGTGCAGTATCGATCGATCACTGTCACTTACAAAACACTAAGCACACATAACTGCAGTGTTCGCAGAGTCAGGCCTGATCCCTGCGATCGCTAACATTTTTTTTGTGGTAGCGTTTTGATTCAGTCGCTAACAGTCAGGAGCTTTTTTACCTGTGAATCTCAAAAAAATAAAAAAAACAAAAATAGTTGTCGTTTTATTGTTCTCTCTCTCTCTCTATTGTTGCTCTTTTTTTACTCCATTCTATTCTGCAATGTTTTATTATGTTTTATCATGTTTTATCATGCTTGCTTTTTCAGGTATGTAATTTTGTTTACTGTGTTTTAGTGTTAAGCATTTTTTTGTTTTCAGGTGCGCCATTCAGTTGCAGCGCGGATTTATTTATCTTGACAGCAACAGCGTTTGCTCCCACGATACATAAAGCCGCGACTCCAACGCTGTAGGAGGTGATTTCACCACCACAGTTAAAAAAAAGAGCATATATGCCGAAGCATGGGGGCAGCAGGGGGCGGGGAGGAGCGATTGGCTCCTAATGCCACGTACATACGGTCGAAATTCCGACCGTGTGTACACGGCATAACTTTTGCGGGAGGATGCCCCCATGCATCGGCATATATAAATGGTGCATGTATGCCCATCATTAGAAGTGGGTGGATGAAGGGAGGTATTCTAATGGTGGGCATACCCACCAATCAATCTCTTTTTTTCGTTCAGCCAAGAGGCTGCATGAAAAAAAAAAAGATTACAATATATGTCCAGTATGTTGCTGGACTTTGAATGGTTATACCAGAATGATGCCTGCAGGTTTAGGTATCATCTTGGTATCATTCTTTTCAGCCAGTGATCGGCTTTCATGTAAAAGCAATTCTAGCGGGTAATTAGCCTCTAGACTGCTTTTACAAGCAGTAGGAGGGAATGTCCCCCCTCCCGGATATAAACCGCGCCATTGGGAAATTGGGAAAGCATTTTATCACACCAATCTTGGTGTGGTCAGATGCTTTGAGGGCAGAGGAAAGATCTAGGGTCTAATAGACCCCAATTTTTTCAAAAAAAGAGTACCTGTCACTGCCTATTGCTATCATAGGGGATATTTACATTCCCTGAGATAACAATAAAAATCATAACAAAGAAAAAAAATGGAAGGAACAGTTTAAAAATAGAATAAAAAAGCTAAATAAATAAAAAAAAAACTAAAAAAAAAAAAAAAAAAAAGCACCCCTGCCCCCCCTTCTCTTGCGCAAAGGCGTACACAAGCGTTGGTCTGGCGTCATATGTAAACAGCAATTGCAGCATGCATGTGAGGTATCACCGCGAAGGTCAGATCGAGGGCAGTAATTTTAGCAGTAGACCTCCTCCGTGAATCTAATGTGGTATCATGTAAAGGCTTTTAAAGGCTTTTAAAAATGTATGTAGTTTGTCGCCACTGCGTGTTTGTGCGCAATTTTAAAGCATGTCGTGTTTGGTATCCATGTACTCGGCCTAAGATCATATTTTTTATTTCATCAAAAATTTGAGCAATATAGTGTGTTTTAGTGCATTAAAATAAAAAAAAGTGTATTTTTTTCCACAAAAAATGCGTTTGAAAAATCGCTGCGCAAATACTGTGTGGAAAAAAAAAATGCAACACCCACCATTTTAATCTGTAGGGCCTTTGCTTTAACAATATATATAGTGTTTGGGGGTTCAACGTAATTTTCTTGCAAAAAAAAAATATGTTTTCATGTAAACAAAAAGTGTCAGAAAGGGCTTTGTCTTCAAGTGGTTAGAAGAGTGGGTGACGTGTGACATAGGCTTCTAAATGTTGTGCATAAAATGCCAGGACAGTTCAAACCCCCCCCAAATGACCCCATTTTGGAAAGTAGACACCCCAAGCTATTTGCTGAGAGCAATGTTGAGCCCATTAAATATTTTTTTTTTTTGTCCCAAGAGATTGAATAATGAAAAAAAAAAAATATATATATTTTTTTTACAAAAAGTTGTCACTAAATGATATATTGCTCAAACATGTCATGGGCATATGTGGAAATACACCCCAAAATACATTCTGTTGCTTCTCCTGAGTACGGGGATACCACATGTGTGGGACTTTTTGGGAGCCTAGCTGCGTACGGAACCCCAAAAACCAAGCACCGCCTTCAGGCTTTCTAAGGGAGTAATTTTTTTATTTCACTTCTCACTGCCAATCACAGTTTCGGAGGCCATGGAATGCCCAGATGGCATAAAACCCCCCAAAATGACCCCATTTTGGAAAGTAGACACCCCAAGCTATTTGCTGAGAGGTATTGTGAGTATTTTGCAGATGTCGCTTTTTGTCACAAAGTTTTGAAAATTGAAAAAATAAAAAAAAAAATTTTTTTTCTTTACTTTCTTCATTTTCAAAAACAAATGAGAGCTGTAAAATACTCACCATGCCTCTCAACAAATAGCTTGGGGTGTCTACTTTCCAAAATGGGGTCATTTGGGGGGGTTTTGTGCTATTTTGGCATTTTATGGCCTTCGAAACTGTGATAGGTAGTGAGGAGTGAAATCAAAAATTTGCACCCTTAGAAATCCTGAAGGCGGTGCTTGGGTTTCGGGGCCCCGTACGCGGCTAGGCTCCCAAAAAGTCCCACACATGTGGTATCCCCATACTCAGGAGAAGCAGCAAAATGTATTTTGGGGTGCAATTCCACATATAACTATGGCATGTGTGAGCAATATATCATTTAGTGACAACTTTTTGAAGAAAAAAAAAATTATTTTTTATTTTTGTCTTTATTCAATCACTTGGGACTAAAAAAAAAAATATTCAATGGGCTCAACATGCCTCTCAGCAAATAGCTTGGGGTGTCTACTTTCCAAAATGGGGTCATTTGGGGGGGTTTTGTACTTCTCTGCCATTTTAGCACCTCAAGAAATGAAATAGGCAGTCATAAATTAAAAGCGGTGTAAATTCCAGAAAATGTACTCTAGTTTGTAGACGCTATAACTTTTGCGCAAACCAATAAATATACGCTTATTGGCATTTTTTTTACTAAAGACATGTGGCTGAATACATTTTGGCCCAAATGTTTGACTAAAATTGAGTTTATTAGATTTTTTTTATAACAAAAAGTAGAAAATCTCTTTTTTTTTCAAAATTTTCGCTCTTTTTCCGTTTATATCGCAAAAAATAAAAATCACAGAGGCAATCAAATACCATCAAAAGAAAGCTCTATTTGTGGGAAGAAAAGGACGCAAATTTCGTTTCGTTACAAAATTGCATGACCGCACAATTACCAGTTAAAGTAGTGCAGTGCGAAATTGAAAAAAGACCTCTGGTCCTTAAGCTGACAATTGGTCCGGGGCTGAAGTGGTTAACCACTTACCCACTGGGCACTTAAACCCCCTTCCTAACCAGACCAATTTTCAGATTTCAGTGCTCTCACATTTTGAATGACAATTACATGCAACACTGTACCCATATGAAGTTTTTGCCCTTTTTTCCCACAAATAGAGCTTTCCTTTGGTGGTATTTAATCACCACTGGGTTTTTTATTTTTTGCGCTATAAAAGAAAAAAGACTGAACATTCTGTAAAAAAATGCATGTTTCTTCATTTCTGTTATAAAATTTTGCAAATTAGTAATTTTTCGTCATAAAATTTGGCCAAAATTTATACTGCTACATATCTTTGGTAAAAATAACCAAATTCAGTGTATATTATTTGGTCTTTGTGAAAGTTATAAAGTCCACAAGCTATGGTGCCAATCTCTGAAAATTGATCACACCCGAAGTACTGATGGCCCATTTTTCTTGAGACCCTAACATGCCAGGAAAGTACAAATACCCCCCAAAAGGACCTCTTTTTGGAAAGTAGACATTCCAAGGCATTTAGAAAAGGGCATGATGAGTTTTTTGAAGTTGTAATTTTTTCCCACAATTCTTTGCAATATCAAGATTTTTTTTCACAAAATTTTAATATTAACACACAGCATATGCATACCACAAATTACACCCCAAAACACATTCTGCTATTCCTCCCGAGTATGGTGATACCACATGTGTGAGACTTTTACACAGCCTGGCCACATACAGAGGCCCAACATGCAGGGAGCACCATCAGGTCTTCTGGAGCATAATTACACATCTAATTTCCTGACTACCTCTTACACTTTTGAAGGCCCTGGAGCACCAGGACAATGTAAACGCCCCAAAAAAAGGAAGGTACTGAGGTACAGCTCGGTATGGCTGAGTATGACTGGGTATCACTGAGTATGGTTGGGTATCGCTGAGTATGGCCGAGCATTGCTGGGTACAGCTCAGTATGGCTTGGGTACGACTGAATATGGCTGAGCATGGCTGGGTACAGCTCGATATGACTGGGTATGGCTGGGGGTGGATGGGATGCCTGAGCATTGATGGATGAGTATTGCTGAGTATGGATGGCTGAGCATGGATGGGTGGATAAGTATGACAGAGGGATGGCTGAGCATGGATGGATGAGTGTGGATGGTGGGATGGCTGAGCATGGATGGCGGGATGGCTGAGCGTGGATGGTGGGATGGCTGAGCGTGGATGGCAGGATGGCTGAGTGTGGATAGCTGAGTGTGAATGGCTTATACAGAGGGATGGATGGATGGATGAGTGCTGGATTTGTCACTGAGCAGCGCTGTGGGCACTACACATCCAGCCCACAGCGCTGCTGTGATCGCGTCGTCATTTGAAGGAGCTACCATTTACCGTGATCCGTGATGCACCAGGTCCTCTGGACCCATCGGTCAGGAGGCGCACAGGAGCACGATTCTGGGAGGACGTCAATGTACGCCCTCCCAGAGGGGGCGCATGCGCGGCGCTGAGACGGATGGACGCCTGAGAGTTTAGCTCCGCTCAGCCCGGGACATACACGGCATCTAGAGGGCCATTAAACTACGCTAAACACAGTAATTCCGACACCCCTCATCTCACTGGGACCCAGTGCATGCCGTCTAAGCGGAAGAAACCCCGAGGAGGATCGCAATCCACCCTTACCCACTATCTCCTCCGCACGCGGGAGAAGTACAGCATGGCGCAAGATGGCGCCGACGGCAGAGGAAACTCACCAGCACCCGTCTCTCAGTCTCCACCACCTCCGTCCCTCGCTGGGACCGACTCCTGTGAGTACCCCGCGGCCCTATCTAAGGCAGACCTGGACGCTAGTCTGGAAGCAATGTATCTTAGGCTTGCCACTAAGTTCCAGACGGAACTCCACAAGACCTCTCACTCACTGTCCCAGGAAATCACAGCCCTCGGTACGAGGACCGAGAAACTGGAAACAAAACATGATGAACTGGCCCTAGCTTACAATGACCTCAGCAGGGAACATGAAGCCCTGTCTACAGCCTTTCACTCGATTCAAGCCCAGGTCGAGGACCTCGACAACAGGAACAGACGCCACAATCTACGGATCCGTGGGATCCCAGAGTCTGAAACCGATCTGATCCCCACAGTGATTAGGCTATTCAAATCCCTGCTGCCGGATCATGATTCCCAATCCTTTAAATGTGACAGGATCCACAGGGCCCTCCGTCCTAAACCACCAGACGACAAACCCCCCAGAGATGTGGTCCTCTGTATGAAGGACTTTCTTACAAAAGAGGAAGTCCTCCGTGCAGCCCGCAACAAACGCAGGATCACCCTTGATGAACACGTTGTCCAGATTTATCCGGACATATCCCCGACCACCCTGGACCGCAGACGGGGCATGAAAGAAGTCACCTTGATCCTTCAATCTGCTCAGATTCGCTACAGATGGGGATTCCCCTTCAAGCTGATTATCCCCCACAACGGCACCACCTACCTGGCTACCTCTCTAATAGAAGGTCAGGAGATTCTGGTAAAGCTGGGCCTTCTGGACGCTGCCGCAATACGCCGACTCCCCGCTACTCCCAGACCCGCACCGATTTGGCAGACCCCTCCACCCAGAAGAGACAGACGGAGGATCCGCTACGACGCCGGTGAACCCCAAGATGATCGCCCGCACTGAGTCCTGCCAGGAGTCACTCCACAGATCCCACTACGCACTGGTATGCATAACGGCAATACTTCCAAAGATATGACATTAAGTTTCAGCATCAGAGTTTGTCCCTCGGTGCTGCAGCATGCTTTCCCCACCCAGCAGCACTTACAAACTTAACTTTTCCGACCGCTTTGATGCGTGGTCGGCTTTGCTGGGTTCGAGACCGAGATGTCTCGTTGTTCTCTTTTCCTGATTCAGGTATAATTCCCTATGCTCTACCTGACCATTTTTGGCAATCATTTTTACAGATTGCCTACCTCTTGTTTTTGCTGGTTTTCTCTCAGCTCTTGACTTTTAAGTTTGACTTTTTTTTTTTTTTCTTCCACTCTTCCCTTCTTTTTTTTTGGTGCTACTTTTTTTTACATTTTATACACCTATTGCTTATGTATATTCCTGACAAGCTTGGTCACGAGTCAATATTGCCCTTTTTTATGTATGTTTATTTAGCATGTATGATTTATGTAGGTATGCTCTCTGGCAATTTGTAGATGGATGGCTGTGCCCCCTGCAGGTTGATAATGTATCAGCAAGATCTAATGTGCGTCTCCGTTACAAATGACAGTAACTTGTATTTCCCATAATGTTAAGGGACTCAATTCCCCAAGCAAGAGACGCAAAGCTTTTGCCCTCTATAAAAAAATTGGAGCCAAAATACTTCTACTGCAGGAGACGCACTTTGCCCACTCCTCCCACCCTAAATTTCTCCACAGAAATTACCCACAATCATTTTTCTCACTACACTCGTCTAAGAGCAGGGGCACAGCCATTCTTCTTCATTCCTCCTTCCCTATGGAGGTTCAAAGGGTGTGCAAGGATAGAGATAGCAGATATGTTATCATAAAAGGTATAATCCAGAATAGAGAAATCACAATAGCAAGTATCTACGCCCCTAATGACAGCCCGGCTTCCTTTTTCAGCCAATTTTTTCTTAAATTGGCTGAATTTCACTCCCCCCACATGGTGGTAGGCGGGGACTTTAATATGGTAGCCAATCCTACTCTAGACCGCTCCTCACCCACTCCCTCCTCTAGAGCCTTCCCGAAATCCCTGACTGCTGGCCTCTATAATAACCAACTGATCGACACATGGCGGGCACACAACACTAGTCTAAAGGGTTACACCTTCTTTTCCCACCCGCACAACAGCTATGCCAGACTAGACTATATATACACTACGCCAATCATATTGGCTAACTCCTCAGACGCTGAGATACACCCATGTGTATGGTCTGACCACCAAGTGATTTCTTTCACTACGGAGTATATCCGGCTGGCACCGACCCCGTTCACCTGGAGACTGAATGAATCAATGCTCTCAGACTTAGCCACAGAGTCACTAGTCGCACAAACGATAGAGGAATACTTCTCTATCAATGCACACCCAGACATCTCCCCCCCACTACTATGGACAGCCCATAAAGCAGTCATAAGGGGAAAATTGATTAGCATCTCAGCCACACACAATAAACTGAACAAACAGAAGATCCTGGACCTCACGAAGGACCTAGACATTTTATATAAAGACACCCCTAGACTCCTTTTAGCAGATACTAGACGTCTTATTGATCAAAAACGCCTAGAATTGGACTCCCTTCTATCTAGCAAAGTTGAGAAGGCACTCAGATGGACAAAAGCCAAATATTTATTGCACAACAATTCTTCCTCTACCCTATTTGCTAGGAAACTAAACCAAGCCTCCCGCCCATCCCATATATACAAACTATCCAACCCAGATGGAACTGTTACCACGCACCCGAAAAGGGTCCTTAAAATTTTTGAAGATTTCTACTCCAATTTACTTGCAGCTGATAAGAGGTTATCCCCTCCGGCAGAGGACCCTTGGTTCCAGAATATCCCCCTACCCTCTCTCACACCTACACAAGTAGACTCCCTAAATGCTCCTATCACTATCTCAGAACTTCTGAGAGTCATTAAGGCCTTAAAACTGGGTTCCGCCCCAGGTCCCGATGGCTTCTCTGCCATATACTATAAAAAATTTCTTGAATCCCTGGCCCCGAGACTAGTTAGCCTTTATAACTGGGTCCTACAAGGAGGTAGCTTCCCGGATGAGATGTTATTAGCAAACATGTCCCTGATCCCCAAACCCAACAAAAATCATACCCTCCCCCAAAACTATAGACCTATCTCAGTTATTAATAACGATTTGAAAATATTTAGCAGAATTCTGGCTGACAGACTAGCTCAGATTATCCCTTCCCTAATTTCCCCATATCAGGCAGGCTTTATCCCCCATAGACTGATCACCGATAACATACGCCTAGTTACAAACATCATCCAAGATGCTAATTTATCGTCCCGTAAACTCCTATTACTTAGCCTAGACATACAAAAGGCATTTGACAGTGTCTCCTGGAATTATGTCGGAACACTCCTGCAAAAAATGGGCTTTTGTGGGGAATTTTTATATGCATTTCAGGCACTCTACAATCATCCCAAGACACGTATTAAAATCCCAGGCTGTAACTCAGAGTTCTTTCAATTGGGCAAGGGCACCAGGCAGGGCTGCCCCCTCTCGCCCCTAATTTTCGCTCTGGCCCTGGAACCCCTCGCAATTGCGTTACTAAATAACCCGGACATTTCAGGCTACACAAAAGGCCCCTCCACTTACAAATTCTGTATGTATGCCGATGATGTTTTAATGTTCACCACCAACCCCCTTATATCCCTTCCTAATCTCTTTCTGACCCTTTCCAACTTTGCCAAAGTCTCTGGCCTCTCAGTCAATGTCACCAAAACAGCTGCTCTTCCAATAGGTTTTCGGCAAGAGGAACTGGCCCATTTAAAACAAACTTACTCCTTCACGTGGTCTGATACCCACCTCCCATACCTGGGTATAGAATTAGCAGATAGCTTTGATAAACTCTTCGCCCTCAATTACCCTCCGTTGATCGCTAAACTCAAAAAAACGATGAAACAATGGTCATCTCTTCATATCCCTTTTATAGGCAGGATCACAGCCCTGAAAATGGTCATCCTCCCCAGGCTATTGTACCTCTTTCGTTCCCTTCCCATTAGACTTACCAAATCTTACCTCTCAGGGATACAAACACTGCTCAACCGTTTTGTCTGGTGCGACAAACCCTCTAGATTTTCGAGAACGGTCTTATACCGTTCCTCTAAAAGAGGAGGCCTTGGGGTGCCACAGCTATGGTTCTATTTCCTGTCGTGTAGATTTGCGCAACAGGCGCAATGGAATATCAGACACTCCAAGGTCCCCTGGGTTAAATTTGAGGCAGAATCAATCGCCCCCTTATACCTCCCTGGACTAATGTGGTCCTCCCTCCCTTCTTATCCCGAGCTGGAGAAGAAGAACAACATAGTAGCAATTGGCCTAAGCCTGTGGAATAAATACAAATGCAAATACGACCTCACTTCCCCCGCCCCTCTAGGAGCCACGTTCCTAGGAGACCCCAGATTCCCCTCCCCGTTCCACGATCCAGATTCCTTCCATGTTTGGACGGATCATAACCTGATTAAACTGGGAGATTTTTATGCGGATGGGAAATCGATTTCATTCCAGAACATGCAGACCTTACACCATATCCCGAACTCGGAATACTTCCATTTCTTACAGATTAGACACTTCTTTCTTTCTCACTATAATGTCGCCCAGGCTGTGAACAACACCCCCTTTGAGGACATTTGCCATACGAGCCCTCGACAGAAAGGCCTGATATCAGGGGTCTACAAGTCCCTTGAGGCACTGCAAGAATCCCTCCCCTTGAAATATAGAACAGACTGGGAACAGGAGCTTAACATTGCTAATGGTGAGATGGACTGGGAGAAAGGCTGGACCAATTTGAGAAAATGCACCATGTCGCTCACAATCAGGGAAACGGACATTAAACTTATTACCAGATGGTATTACACCCCATCTCGCTTGCACAAGATTTACCCACTTACCTCACCCAACTGCTACAGAGGTTGCAATACTCTTGGGACATTTAGGCATATATTCTGGGACTGTCCCATAGCCCAAGGTACCTGGTCAGAGATTTTCAAACTGATTGATAAAGTAGCAGGTAGTTCTATCACCTTATCTCTTCACCACTGTATCCTGTTTCAGTCCCCTCCAGACACTTCCAAACCCTTGGTGAGACTGATTCACTCAATTTGCACAGCGGTCCATTGGACAATAGCCCTCCACTGGAAATCTCCAGTGGTTCCACTAGCACAAGTGATTGCACGAATTGACCACACGATGTTGGCTGAAAAGATATTCCACACCTTACATGACACAATTCCTGTTTTTGACGCAAAATGGAACCCCTGGATTGTTCTAAGACTTCAAGAATGACCAAGCTGTTCTACTAATTTTACTCATTTTTCCTCCCCCCTTTTTATTTTATGTTTTTTCTTACTCTATGCCTTTCCTTATTTTTTCTTTCGCTTTCCTTATTGTTTATACATATCCTTTAACAAGGTCATGTCCCACGGTTACTATCCACAGTTGACCTACCGTTCCGGAGAAGTCTCCGGTGTACTTTTCTTTTATATAACCTTGGATATATTACACAGTTGATGTTGATATGCTGTACTTTAATATACCGTTTGATATGACAATGACGCTGGTTAATGTGTTTAATATCTATGTTTGTATATTCTCTTTTCTTTAATAAAACGTTTTGAAAACAAAAAAATAAACAGGGATTTGTTTTTTTTTCTATAATCTTTATTTATAAATTTTTCTTATTACAATCCATAACAAACCTATAACCAACAAACATGTGTTTTTAATATCTATGTTTGTATAACATCTCAAAAGACAACAAAAGATTTATTATGCTTTAATTTTAAAAAACAATGTTTTGAAAACAAAAAATAAAAAATTAAATCCCCATAACCAAATAATCTTAAACCAAACACAAACTGAGAGCAGGGAGGAGACTGCCACTGCCAACTTTTTAAAAATTATTATTTTTCTGGCTGTAATGCAGTTAGTGGCCTTGAACAAGCATAGAGATCAGGGATCCTAATTTGCACCCTTGTTAGTGACTGTAAATGTACTACTACTCTTATTTCCCTCAGTATGTTTCCATTAAAAGGAATCTGTCAATGCATTGTTGGCCTTTCCTGAAAATGTCAATTTGCCTGGCTATCTCACTGACCCAGTTTGAAACACTGACATGGAACAAATATGCAGATAATGACTTTTGCGTTTGATACAACATCCCTGATCTCTATACTTGTTCTGGGTCAGTAATTCCAACTATTGAAAGCAGAGGATGAGCATGACAGCCAAGCTTCTTGCTGGTGCTGGAGCCAATCACGGCGAGCGATGTATTCTAATAATGAATACAAAGCCTGCTTGGATTGGCAGAGGCTGTAACATCATCAGCCCGCGCCTCTCTGACTCTCAAAGCCAATCCGAGCAGGCTACTGTATGTAGCCTGCTCGGATTGGCAGAGGTTGTTACTCCAATCCGAGCAGGCTCTGTATTCATTTGAATACATCGCTCACTGGGATTGGCTCAGTGGTATATACTGTATGTAGCCGAAGCTACATACAGTATTACTGCACATCCAGCAGGCATCCCAGCAGTTGACCCGGCGTATAAGAAGACCCCCGATTTGTGGCCATTTTTTTTTAAGTGTAAAAGGTTGTCTTATACGCCGGAAAATACGGTACATGTGGAATCCCACAGCAGGTACATTCCATTATGTGCCACTCAATCCGCCTAGACTTTTTGTTTTAAACATTTTTCACTGCATCTGACCTGAAGCACTACCAAAAGGCCAATAAAGAAAATGCACCCTTACCCCATTCTTAAATCACACAATGCAATATCTGGAAGATAAATTAGCAGGTCCAGGCTTAAATCACATGGAAGCCAGGAAGAGGGGCACGTCAATACAAAAAAGGGCCTGTGAGGATAGGCAAATGCAGCTTTCACCTAAAATCTGACATCATTTTGAGACGCCTCTGATATCATTCAGAGTTTGACAGGTGATTCTGACCTGCCATTCCCCTAATTCTGAGATGCATTTGAACTGCTTCAAGCTGCATTTGCATTCCTATTGGCTCATATGGTAAAGAAGAAGCTCTGACGTGAACAGCCGCCTGGCAACACAGGGCTTAACACTGATGAAGCCAGTATTTATCTAGGTGCCTTGAGACAGCTTAGCTCAGGGACAGGCAACCTCTGTACTTTAGCTGTTGTGGAACTACAAGTCCCATGACTCTGAGATTCAGACTCATGACTGACAGCCACAGGCATGACTCCAAAAGGCAGCAGCATGATGGGAATTGTAGTTTCATCTCAGCTGAAGTGCTTAGGTTGCCTACCCCTGGCTTAGCTGCATAGACTCATATTTAAAGAAAAGGCAGATTTTTTTTATTTTATTCTGGATACAGTGAGGGAGGGAAAGAATCTCTGGCACTTTTTTTTCTTTGTCCCTTTGGTGAGATTTTCCTTAGGTTCTTTTCCCACAGCCAAAACAGGAAGAGAGGAATTCTCTCCAAAAAATGGACTCCCTGGTTGAGACCTAGTATCCTCCTTAGAAGACTTCCCCTCTATTACTGTTCTGGGAACAACCCAAACTTTAGGATTTTCTTTCTATTCCACAGGCCAGATAAAGAAGATGAATATTCCTAACGAAAAAACCCTAACAGGGGATCTAATCCCTTTCCACCCTACCCCATCCTAAAAAAAAAAAAAAAAAACAGAAAAAAAAAGTTGTCTATTTTGTGATAGCAACGCTATTCTGTACTTGACTAGAGTAGTTCTGTCAACACCATAAAAAAAAAAAAAATAATAATAATAAATTGCTTATGGATTGCCACATGAATAACTCTTACATAGGGACAGTGGTGCCTATTCAGCCTAATTGCCAGCTTATTTCCTCTGCCCAGGCAATCTGGGTGCGGCATACAGCCTTCTATTGACATTTTGTCATGTTACAACCAAAAGCGTAAATGTATTTTATTGGGATTTTATGTGATAGACCAACACAAATTTGCACATAATTGCAAAGTGGAAAGTGAAAATGATAAATAGTGTTCAAATTTTTTTTAAAAATAAATATGTGAAAAGTATGGTGTCCTTTTGTATTCAGCAAACCAATACCTTGTAGAACCACCATTCAATACCTTGTAGAACCACCATTCCCTGCAATTACAGCTGTAAGTCTTTTTGGGTATGTTCCTACCAGCTTTGCACACCTAAAGAGTGACATTTTTGCCCATTCTCCAATAGCTCAAGCTCAAGCTATTCTTGCAAAATAGCTCAAGTGTCTATAGTATGCCTGTAAAGTGGCACATTTTTCCCGTGTTTAGAACAGTACCACAGCAAAATTACATTTCTAAAGGAAAAATTAAAATTTCAAACTGATCGCGGCTGTAATGAATTGTCAGGTCTCGGCTATATAGATAAAACTCATTGAAAAAAAGGGCATGGGATCGCCCCAGACCCTTACCAGGCCCTTTGGGTCTGGTATGAATATTAAGGGGAACCCCGAACCAAAATTTTAAAAAGAAATTGCGTGGGGGTCCCCCTAAAATCCATACCAGACCCTTTTTTTCCTTTTTCGGTCCGTTGCGGAGAGATAGAAGAAGATAAATGGACATCGTGGGACATTTTTATTTTTTAATAAATGACTTGTCCCCAAGCTGTGTCTTGTAGTTTTTAACATTTTGACACTTTTTTGTGAAATGGTAGGGCTACATTTTCCCCGTTACCATTTCACACAGGGGGGAGGTTGGGATCTGGGGTCCCCTTGTTAAAGGGGGCTTCCAGATTCCAATAAGCCCCCTGCCCGCAGACCCCCACAACCACCGGGCAAGGGTTGTGGGGATGAGGCCCTTGCTTTAGAGGGCTACCCAAAGCACCCTCCCCATGTTGAGGGCATGTGGCCTGGTACGGTTCAGGAGGGGGGGGGGTGCTCTCTCGCATCCCCCTCTTTTCCTGCGGCCTGCCATGTTGCGTGCTCGGATAAGGGTCTGGTATGGATTTTAGGGGGACCCCAATGCAATTCTTTTTTTAAAATTTTGGTTCGGGGTTCCCCTTAATATTCATAACAGACCCAAAGGGCCTGGTAATGGTCTGGGGGGGGGGTCCCATGCTCTTTTTTTCAATGATTTTTTATCTATATTGCCGAGACTCGACAACTCATTACAGCCGCGATCAGTTTTAAATGACAATTTATCCTTTAGAAATTTAATTTTGCTGTGGTACTGTTCTAAACACGGGAAAAATGTGCCACTTTACAGGCATACTATAGACACCCCCCAGGCACAATATTTAAAGGAATATTTCATTTTTATTGTATCACTTTAAGCATTAAAAAAATCACTGATCTACAGCAGTTGTTACCTACATTTCAAATGGCATTGTACTACTATTATGTAGTATATTATTCAGTTGTTTGTGTTATTTTATTTATAGGCCAATTATAATTCAGTAGGGTCTACCATGACCTCATATACACAAATTCATTTTTTGTGTCTGCCTCTAATCTGTATTGTTTTGCCTGTTTATATATACAAACTCTACTTTTGCCTTTGCTTTCAGTTGTTACAACTACATCATGATGCACTGTTGATGTGCCTGGAATACGATGCCTCATTTGCCATTGCATTGGGCTAGATGTTTGAATGTAAATCATGCTTTAAATATTTAAATTAAGTCTTTTTCTTAAAGTCAAACTCCTGGCAGATTTACAAAACACAAGTTAACGCATCTAGGTGCTTGTTAATGCAACTTTATATATTTATATATATATTTTTTTTCTTTATTGCAGCAATGTAAGTATCTGAATTTGGCGTTAAACATCAATGGAAAGGGGTAATGATACACATATGTTTTATTTTTGTTTTTTGCTTTAAGCTTGTGATGAATTTCTTTGAAAACAGCTTGTACTCAAGTATGCTCCACTCCCTTTAGTAAGTTAATTGTAGCCAATTTGAAAGCATCTAAAATGCATGACAGATGCATTCCATATGCTCCAGGTGTATTTGCAAAGCTTCCACCGTTCCTTTTCAAAAGGAATTGACAATGACCTTGATAACAAAACAAAACTCTAATTGAGAAAAGATAAAGCCTACAACAGCATCATCTTTTCAAACATCTCATTCTCATAAATGCTCATAAAATCCATGCCTTCTTAAATTCATACAGTATATGTGGGTTTATGATTTCACAGAATGCTGACTTTACCCCTGCATCAGCTTATTAAAGCAGAGTTCCACCCAAAAGCAGAAGCTCCACTTATCTGCTCCCCCCCCCCCTTCCGGTGCCACATTTGGCACCTTTCAGGGGGGAGTGGATATCTTTCAAAAACAGGTACCCACTCCCACTTTCCGTGTAAGGGTGCTGCAAGGCTTCACTTCCTGTTTCCCTAATATTAAGGATGTCGGCACCTGCACCCAAAGCCGATGGACGGGACAGCTTCAGGTGCCGACATTGCATGCTCCCTTGACAGGTAAGTGTCCTTATATTAAAAGTCAGCAGCTACAGTATTTGTAGCTGCTGACTTAAAAATTTTTTTAATACAGGCTGGACCTCCTCTTTAACTTATGGTCAGTATTCAAATGTTGTAGAAGCCCAGAAAAATATACTTTGCAAGCGAAGCCAAGGTAATATACTATATGTCAATGTTTAATAACCAGGGAGCACCAAAGGTAGTAAACCCAATCACTGTGCACCTCTGGTTCATGGGAAGGTAAAATGTGGAGCTGGACACAAGTCTTCAAACTGAGAAAAATCATCACTCGAGTCTGATGTTTGGGTTCGGCAGTTTGCCACAAAACAGAGGGCACCTTGGAAAAAGAGAGTCACCCAGATTGTGTAACCAACCAATAAGAGTGCCAAACAACTGTCTTGAGAGTTTGAAGTTCTAACAATTCAGTCAGTTACAGCAGGAAAGAAAAAGACAGTATTTTGCTTTCTTGCTGTTAATGGTTGAATTATTAAAGGACTTTGGACTCTCAAGACATTTGTTTGGTGCTTTTATTGGTTCAATTACTGGTTCATGACAGCAAGTATGTGTTTCTGAAAGTATTTTGTGTTGACGTTTTATTTGCCATTCACAAAAGAGTTTTTGTTAGAAAACCATATTATAACTGATAGTTAGCATGGATTCGCAAAAAAACAAAGTTGTCAAACAAATCTTCTTTCTTTTTATGAGAAAGTAAGCAAGAACTGAAACTAAGGATTGTCTGTGGATTTAGTATACTTGGAATTTTCTAAAGTGTATTAGCCCAGTTCCCACAAGACAGCTAATGTGTGAGTTACGTTCTGTATGCTTAGAATATTCAGCTTGTAAATGGATGGAAAAGACTGTAAAGAGTAGACATTAATGACTCCTTCACTGAATGGTCTAAGTCTGTTAGTGGTGTTCAACAAAGTTCAATGTTGGGACTAGAGATGGGCCCAACACCGCCCTGTATGGTTCGCACCAGAACTCCCGAACTCCCGAACAGGGAAAAAGTTTAGCCCCGAGCCACAAACTCTATGGGACCCGAACATCAAAAATCAAAAGTCCCCATTTCAAAGGCTTATATGCAAGTTATTGCCATAAAAAATTGCCCTGGGGACATGTATCAATGCAAAAAAAAATAGTTTTTAAAGGAGCAATGATTTTAATGATGCTTAAAGTGAAACAATAAAAATGCAAAATTCCTTTAAAGCGGAGTTCCACCAAAAAAATGGAACTTCTGCTTAAAGTGATGGTGACCCTCTTTTTAGAGGCATCCAGCTCCCACTTCCTCCCCGCGGCTCCATGGTGCCGGAAGGAAGTTCACCTCTCCCCCTCTCTCCCTGCAATCTTCTGGGACACGTCACAAGTCCCAGAAGATTGCCCGGCCATTCACATCATGCAGCGCGGCTCGCGCATGCGCAGTGCGTGCCCACAGTTACAATGCCGGCGCCGCAGAGAGGAGGGGGAGAGGAGCGGGGCTTCGTTCGCCCGCATCGCTGGACTGTGGGACAGGTGAGTGTCCAATTATTAAAAGTCAGCAGCTACACTTTTTGTAGCTGCTGACTTTTGAATGGGTAGAACTCCGCTTTAAATATAGTGCCTGGAGGTCCCCTTAGTTTGCTCATAAAGTGGCGCATCTGTATCATATATAGAACCTGCTGCTCTAGCCCCCCCCGCCCCAAAGCACCTTGTCCTTATGTTGATGGGGACAAGGGCCTCTTCCCGACAACCCTTCCCAAAACAATATTTCCTTTAAATATAGTGCCTGGTGGTCCCCTTAGTCTGCCTGTAAAGTGGTACATCTGTACCACGTACCTGCTGCAGCAAAACTGAAATTTCTAAAGAAAAAAATGACATTTAAATCGATTTTCCCGGCTGCAAAAAAAACCCCATTGTTGTCAATAAAATTATTTTTTTTAACCACTTAGCAACCAGCCCATAGCTGAATGATGGCTACAAGGTGGTTGCTTAACTCTGGGAGGGCGTACAGTGACGTCCTCCCAGAATCCCGTTCTCGCGCGCCCCCCTGGGGTGCGCATCTGAGAACATACGTGACACGGATCACGGTAAACTTTACCACCTGATCGCTCCGTCAAATGATGAAGTGATCACATGTAAACAAACCGGTATGATTTCTGGTTCCTCCCTCCCTCCCCTCTCCCCTCTCCGTCCGTGTAAGCAGAGAGGGGAGAGATCGGTGGCAGCAGTGATGTGGGATGGATGTGTCGTGCCCACAGCGCTGATATGTGACAAATCCATCCATCCATCCATTCTCAGCCATGCATACCCATCCATACTGTGCATACCCATCCATACTCTGCATATCTATCTATACTCTGCATACCCATCCATGCTCACCCATCCATACTCTGCATACTCATCCATCCACCCATGCTCACCCATCCATACTCTGCATACCCATCCATACTCTGCATACCTATCCATACTCTGCATACCCATTCATCCATACTCTGCATACCCATCCATACTCTGCATACCCATCCATCTATACTCTGCATACCCATCCATACTCTGCAAACCCATCCATCCATACCCTGCATACCCATCCATCCATACTCTGCATACCCATCCATCCATACTCTGCATACCCATCCATCCATACTCTGCATACTCATCTTTACTCTGTATACCCATCCATCCATCCTCTACATACCCATCCATCCATACTCTGCATACTCATCCATTCATACTCTGCATACCCATCCATCCATACTCTGCATACCCATCCATCCATACTCTGCATACCCATCCATACTCTGCATACCCATCCATGCTCACCCATCCATATGCAGCATATTCATCCATCCATGCTCACCCACCATACTCAGCATACTCATCCATCCATCCATGCTCACCCATCCATACTCAGCATACTCAGCCATCCATGCTCAGCATACCCATCCATACTCAGCATATCCATCCATCCATCCTCATCCATACTCGGCATACTCATCCATCCATCCATGCTTAGCCATCCATCCATCCTCAGTAATACTCATCCATTCATGCTCAGCCATCCTATCCACCCCCATCCATAATTAGCCATACCCATCCATACACAGCCATACCCAGCAATACCCAGCCATACCCAGCCATACTCAGCCATACCCAGCCGCACCCAGCAGTACGCAGCCGTACTCTGCCATACCCCGCCGTATTAAGCCATACCAAGCCATACTCAGTCGTACTCAGTCGTACCCAGCCATACTCAGCCATACCATCTATACCCAGCCATACTCATCCATACTCAGCCGTACCCGGCCATACTCATTCATGCTTATCCATCCCCATTCATGCTCATCCATGCCTCATCAGTTCTCATCCATGCCACATGCATTCCACTACAGTGCCCCACAAAATTGTAATAGGTAGTCAAATTAGATTTGAAACTTATGTCCCTAGAACACCTGATGGTGCTCCCTGCATGTTGGGCCTCTCTATGTGGCCACGCTGTAGAAAAGTCTCACACATGTGGTATCACCATACTCAGGAGGAGTAGGAGAATCTATTTTGGGGTGTAATTTTTGGTATGTACATGCTATGTGTTAGAAATATTGTGTAAATGGACAACGTTGTGTAAAAAAAATGCGTTTTCATTTTCTTTACACATTTTCCAAAAACTTGTAGAAAGAAATGACATGTTCAAAAGACTCGATATGCCTCATAGATTATACATTGGGTTGTTATCTTTCCAAAATGGGGTCATTATTGGGGCGTTTCCATTGTCCTGGTTCTCCAGGGCCTTCAAAAGTGTAAGAGGTAGTCAAGAAATGATATGTGCAATTTATGCTCCAAGAACGCCTGATGGCGCTCCCTGCATTTTGGGCCTCTGTACGTGGCCACGCTGTGTAAAAGTCTCACACATGTGGTATCGCCATACTCAGGAGGAGTAGCAGAATGTGTTTTGAGGTGTAATTTGTGCTATGCATATGCTGTATGTGAGAAATAACCTGCTAATATAAAAATTTTGTGAAAAAAGAAAATAAAATTTTGATATTGCAAAGAATTGTGGGAAAAAGTTACAACTTCAAAATACTCACCATGCCTCTTATTAAATACCTTGGAATGTCTACTTTCCAAAAAGGGGTCATTTGGGGGGTATTTGTACTTTCCTGGCTTACTTTCCAGGGTCTCAAGAAATGAGATAGGCCGTCAGTACTTCAGGTGTGATCAATTTTCAGAGATTGGCACCATAGCTTGTGGACTCTATAACGTTCACAAAGACCAAATAATATACACCGATTTGGGTTATTTTTACCAAAGATTTGTAGCGGTATAAATTTTGGCCAAAATATACGAAGAAAAATTACTAATTTGCTAAATTTTATAACGGAAACGAAGAAAAATTATTTTTTTTACAGAATTTTTGGTATTTTTTCTTTTATAGCGCAAAAAATAAAAAATGCAGTGGTGATTAAACACCACCAAAAGAAAGCTCTATTTGAGTGAAAAAAAGGACAAAAATTTCATATAGGTACAGTGTTGCATGACTGAGTAATTGTCATTCAAAATGTGAGAGCACCGAAAGCTGAAAATTGGTCTGGTTAGGAAGGGGGTTTAAGTGCCCAGTGGTCAAGTGGTTAAAATTGCCAAAATTTAAAAAAGAAAAAGTAACTTAGGTCTGGTATGGATTTTGAGGGGAACCCCCACACCAATTTTTTTTCTAAATGGCATGAGGCCCCCCCAAATTCATACAAGACCCTTATTCGAGCTCGCAGTCTGGAAGGCCAGGAAAGGGGGGGACGAGCAAGCGTCCATACTAGACCATACTAGACCACATGCCCTCAACATGGGGACAAGGTGCTTTGGGGTCCACCCTGCCCCAAGGCACCTTGTCCCCATGGTGGCAGGGCCACAGGCAGAGCTTTTATTATCTTGCAGTGCAGTGGGCATCATGATTGATGATGGATCTACATTGGGGGAAATTGTTTTTTATTTTTTAATAAAGGAATTTAACTCATTCACATGGGAGTCTGGGATGTGGGGTCCCTCTTGTTAAAGAGTGTTTCCAGATTCTGATAAGCCCCCTGCCCACAGACCCCCATAACCAGCTGAGCAAGAGACCCTTGTCCCCATCAACATGGGGACAAGGTGGTTTGGCATCCCCCCCATGTTGAGGGCATGTGGCCTGGCATGGTTCAGGAAGGGGGGGTGCTCACTCGTCCCTTAGCTAACAGACTGCCCGGCAACAAGGGTGAAGCCTATTAAACAGACAATAGCAGGCAACCTCAGTAGCAGACTGTCTGGCTCCAGAGGCCAATGTGGCCAGCTCTTTCTATTAACATGTATAGTTCAGAATTAAAAAACTAAGACTAGTCTTTGAGCAAATCCAAGAAAACAGTCTCTCAAAAATGTAACAAAAAGAGGAATATAGCAAAAACAAATAACAGGGTGAATGTGGGCAGAAAAGGTCCCTGCAGCCAGTGTCCGCAACAGTGCCCCCCCCCCCCCATCCCATAGTCTGGCAGACCCAGCTAGATCCACCACGGGTCAGCTTGGGGCTGTCCGGGAGAGTCTTATAGTTCAGTTTGCCGGGAAAGCCCATCAGCGTTCCCATTCTTCTTTCCTGGCCGATACTGGATGGTATAATTGTAAGGCTGCAGGGCCAAGCTCCATCGTAAAAAACATCCATTATCTCCGGAGACCCGATTAAGACAGATTAATGGATTGTGGTCAGTGAGCACCGTAAAAGATCGTCCATAGAGATAAGGTTGGAATTTCTTGAGAGCCCACAACAACGCCAAACACTCCTCCACGGCTGCATAACCGACTTCCCTGGGTAGCAGCTTCCGACTGATGTAGGCCACTGGGTGCTCACTGCCATCAGGTCCTACTTGGCTCAGTACTGCCCCCAGCCTGTATGTAGAGGCATCTGTATGGACACAAAAGCGTTTGGTTGGGTCAGGGGTAGCTAGAACAGGAGCCGAAGTTAGTGCAGTCTTTAAGCGTTGGAAGGCAGCTTCACACTCTGGGAACCACAGTACCTGTTGGGGAAGGTGCTTCTTAGTAAGGTCTGTCAGGGGCACAGCAATGGAACTATATTCCGGGACAAACTTCCTGTAGTACCCAGCAGTGCCGTGGAACGCCAGGACCTGGGTTTTAGTACGGGGGTCGGTCAGTTGGCAACTGCCTCAATCTTAGCAGGCTCGGGTCATTGTTGTCCACTGCCTACTCGATGTCCAAGGTAATGTACCTCGGACATCCCTATGCTGCAATTCTCTGGCTTAAGCGTTAGTCCTGAAGCCTTGATGCGGTCTAACATGACACCCAGGTGAACCAGAAGGTCCTCTCAGGTATCGCTGTAGATAGCAATGTAGTCCAGATAAGCTTAGTCCTGGAGGCTATCGAGGAGACGATCTACCATCCTCTGGAAAGTCGCTGGTGCATTCTTCATCCCAAATGGCATTACTTTAGACTGGTATAGGCTAAATGGGGTAATGAACGCTAACTTGGGCATAGATTCCGCACTCAGAGCAATTTGCAAGTACCCTTTGCATAGGTCGAGTGTTGTCAGGAATTTTCCCAGAGCAATGCAATCTAACAGATCATCCACCCGGGGCATAGGGTAAGCGTCAGTGGTGGTACAATCATTTAATCTGCGGTAGTCCACGCAGAAGCGAGTTGTGCCATCCCGCTTCAGTACGAGGAACACCGGGGAAGCCCAGAAGCTGCTGGAGGGCTCAATGACTCCGAACGCAAGCACCTCCTTAATCTCACAACGCATTCCCTCTCTCACTGCATCTGGTACCCAGTAAGCCACCTGTCTTAGTGGCAGTTGTCCCGGGGTCTCCAGTCGGTGCACGCCCATAGCAGTGTACCCAGGGACTGTGGAGAACATTTCCCTTCTCTGTCTGGCCTGTTCTCTCTGCGTCGGCCCTAGCTGGTCATCAAGCTTAATCGTCTCTATCCCTGCAGTAATCCTATTTAGCTCCAGGAGCTCCAGCAGGGGAAGGTTCTCAGAATCTTCCACAGCTGGAGCACATATAGCAGCTACCTCTCCTGATCCTTCCTAGTATGCTTTAAACATGTTCACATGAAAGGTCCGTCTGACTCTTTCATCCGAACATTTAGCCACTAGGTAGGTCATGTCACAGAGCTTTGCCACAACCTGGTAAGGTCCTGCTAAGTGGCCTGTAACTTGTCCTGCTTGGTTGGCCTGAGGACAAGAACCTTTTGCCCAACCTCCAGAGTGCGGTACCATTGTTTCTGCCGCCTCTGGGCAGCCCGAAGGTTGTCCGGGACAGTGTCAGTAAGCTCCTTCAGTCTGTCCCTAAACTCAGGAACGTATACTACGATAGAGGACCCTTGCGGATTAATTCCCCCCTCCCGGTGAGCTCTGACTAGATCTAGGGGCCACCTCACCCGCCTCCCATACAGTAATTTGAATGGGGAGAACCAGGTAGATTCCTGTGGCACCTCCCAATAAGCAAAGAAAAGGTGCCGCAGCTATCTCTCCCAATCTCTGTGAGAGGTTGTGAATGTACTAAGCATCTGTTTCAGTGTCATGTTGAACCTCTCACACAGTCCGTTGGTCTTGGGGTGATATGGAGAGCTCTGTAGGGGCTTTATCCCACAGAGCCTCCATAACTGCTGAGTAAGCTCAGCAGTGAACTGGGTCCCCTGGTCGGAGATGATTTCTCAAGGGAAACTCACCCTGGCAAAGATCCGGAGCAAGGCATCAGCCATGGTTTCTGCATGGATATTTGCAGGGGAATGGCCTTCGGGTACTGCGTGGCATAATCCACCACAGTAAGGATATGTTTCTTGCCAGAAGGACTAGGGAAGAGTGGTCCTACCAGGTCTACGGAACACAGCTAAAGGGTTCATCATTGATTGGTAAAGGGTGTAGGTGAGCTTTCAGTGGGACTGGCTTTCATCAAAAGGAATGGCTTTCAATACCTTGTCACTGTTAGAGATCATTTTGTGAAGCCTGAGGTTGGCAGTGGCAAGCATATCCTGAGTTCTCTTCAGAAGAACAATTGCTTCTTCTTTTGTAGGCAGAGCTTTGCACCTGTTGTCTATTTAGAAATTTTTCTCCACAAATTCACGTGCATAAAATGTGAATTATTTTTCACCTTCTTGAGTTGTTCTACTCAGCCCATAAATTGCTACAGCAGGAGAAGTGCCGGGCTAAGGCACAATATATGTAAGCAGCCACTTGGCCTTGTCTTTTATTTGATGTTTTAATAAACAGGATTACTCTATTGGTTTCCCTTTTATATCTTTTCTCACATACCCCATCCATGGTCTTGCGGAGGAGGGATTTTTGCCTCAACAGTCTCCTTCATTGAAGCAAGTTTATCTTGCTAAAAGTGTTACTTGACCTGCTTTTTAATTAAATAAGTCACTTCTATCTGGTAAGCTGAACCCACATATGGAGCACATTGGGTGTATTAATTACAGTTGGTGATGGACTGTTCACTAATGATGCCACTCAGAAGATAACCAGCACAGAAGAGTTATATGCACTAGGACTTTTTGTTATTAATTCTTTATTAATTTTTTACTATTTTGTACACAATTATGTATATGGATTGTATTTATTTTAATATGGCACATTTCACTTTAATATGAATATAGAGGTATTGCTTTTATAGGAATATACGTAAATACCATTGCACATTATATTGGACCTTATGAGCGCCCCTCACATCCCACCCAGTATAATCTAAAGTAGATCCACCTACCTTAGCTAGGGGAGCAACTGTTAATTTATTTAAACTTATTTTGTTATTTTGGCGTGAGGTACCAACTTTTCAAGATCCACACAGCTTGTCGATGGTGCAAACGATTATCTGTAGCGACAGCTTGCACACAGTCTTCCCCACTTGGTTGCATCTGTAGCAGAGGTCCTCCTTCCCTCATGAAGATGGTAGCTGAGTGGGACAGGGGATTGACGGCTGGAGTGGAGGGGCAGCGCTCTGCGGAATGTTGGGGAAAGGCCGAGCTGGGGTCTTGGGATCTGGTACAGTTCGCCTTGAATCCACGTATTGGTCCGCTAGGCTGGCAGCTCCATCTACTGTGACTGGCCGCCGATCCTTTACAAAATCGTTGATCCGTTGCAAAACCTCAAATGGTGTGCCTCTGGAGTAATGCCGAAGCGAGCTAATATTCTTTCTTTTACCCGGTCATAGTCCTGGCTGATCTTATCTGGGACATTATTGTACACCTCTACAGCCCTTCCTATGACCCGGCTGACCAGGAGCGGGACCCATTCTGCTTTATCGACACCTTGGAGCCTGCATTTCCTCTCAGACATTTGCAGGTAAACATCCATCTCATCTTCCCCATCTTGAAACATGCGGAAGGTGGCATAGGGTAGCTTTTTGCGGGCCACTGGAGCTTCCCAGTTGGACATAACTGGCGCTCCTGGGTCCTGCTGGAGTTCAGCCATTCGCAGCTGGGACACCTCTCTTAACACTTGACCTCCTGCGGGGGGGTTTGTACCATACAAGGTCAAGTGCCACTGGACATCACACTAGAACTCTGCCACCTCTGAGGTATCTGCTGGTGGGTTGCTGGCCTGGTCGCTCTCCATTAGTTCGGTGATGAGAGTCGCTTTGGATTTGTTACTGGAGACTTTTCCACGGGCTTCCCCGAGTCTAGCGTAGTGATGCTCCATCTGTTGTTAGGTGCAGAGGGTCCTGGTGGTGGATTGGGTGTGCCTGGGCAAGAGGAAGCATCCCACAGCTTGCCACCAATTGTGACAGATTCCATCCCACACTCCGCTGTGTCCTTCCGTCGGTAATATCACTTCCTCCAGTCTGACCACCAGAGAGATCAGATATTATACCTGCATTGTATACAAGGCTAGCTGACAATAGCTTGTATGAATCTTGATAGATTTATTGGACAAGATTTTAGGCTTTTTATACACTTTTTAACACAAGGGGTTAGATAACGAGGTAGGACTGACTCATGGCTACTTTCCCCCTCCCGCTAGCAACTACTTAGTTGACAATGATATAATAAACATGTTAATTAACGCAGCACTTAAGGCAGCCCAGGTGAACAGACTGCCTGGCAACAAGGGTGAAGCCTATATTCTTTCTATTTTATTCTATTAAATTATTTTATTTATTTCTATTCTGTTCTAATCTTTTCTATTTGAATTTCGAATTTCAGAAGATGGTTATGTGAATAAATATTTCGTATAGAATGAATTTGAATTCGAATAGAAAAAATTTGAATAGAAATAGAACTAGAACTAGTAGACTAGAAAAACAATAGAACAGAATAGAATAAAACAGCCCTCAAAAAATCCACTCGCCTGCTCGCATTTTGCGAGTGGATTTTGAGGTCTGGCGAGCTATTGGCTGCCTGGGAGCAGGGGGCGAGCACTGCTGGCAGCCTAGGTTGAATGGGAGTCCAGCTATCGTGGAGGGGAAGAGAAAGGAGAGCCGCCCAGATGATCAGAGAGCAGGGAACACAGCTATGATTTCACATTACAGTACTGTGTTCCCCGCTGTTCGCTGTCACATATAGCCCCTCCTCCTGGTCCCGGACTTTGATAGACAGATCAGCCGTCCAATCCCGGGACGGGTGATCTTTCAATCAAAGTTCCCCGGCCAAGGGGCGGGGCTATATGTGAAGTTGAGAGGAGGGAACACCAATTAAAATGAAAGCTGAGATCGCTGTGTTCATCATCCGGGTGGCTCTCCTGTTCTTCTCCTCCCCTGCACAGGTAGGAATGGGGCTGCATGAGGGACACAGGCTGCATGAGGGACACAGGCTGCATGAGGGACACAGGCTGCATGAGGGACTGAGGCTGCATGGTGGACTGAGGCTGCATGGTGGACTGAGGCTGCATGAGGGACTGAGGCTGCATGAGGGACTAAGGCTGCATGAGGGACACGGGTTGCATGGTGGACTAAAGCCCCATACACACGGTCGGACAATCCGCGGACCAGGTCGGTCGGATCCTGTCCGTCATACTTTGTCTGATGTTGGTTTTGCGTACACACGGTCGGACAAAGTTGTCGGAAAATCCGATCATTCTGAACGTGGTGACGTTTGTTGCCTACGACGGGACTAAGTAGAGGCTAGTAGCCAATAGCTTTGGTCTTGTAATGTGATGTGAGCATGCGTAGCACTTTGTCCGGTCGGACAACCGTACACACGATCGGATTTGGTGTGATCGGACCGTGTTGTCAGCAAATCTTTCCAGCAGGAGATAAGACTTTGTCCGTCGGACAATCCGACGTACACTGTCCGATGGTGCATACACACGGTCTGATTTTTCAACAACATTGTCCGATCGGACAGAATCCATGAAAAAGTCCGACCGTGTGTATGGGGCTTAAGGCTGCATGAGGGACACAGACTGCATGAGGGACACAGGCTGCATGAGGGACACAGACTGCATGAGGGACAGAGGCTTCATGAGGGACAGAGGCTACATGAGGGACACAGGCTACATGAGGGACACAGGCTGCATGAGGGACTGAGGCTACATGAGGGACACAGGCTGCATGAGGGACTGAGGCTGCATGAGGGACTGAGGCTGCATGAGAGGGACACAGGCTGCATGAGGGACACAGGCTGCATGAGGGACTGAGGCTGCATGAGGGACACAGGCTGCATGAGGGACTGAGGCTGCATGAGGGCCACAGGCTGCATGAGTGACACAGGTTGCATGGTGGACTGAGGCTGCATGAGGGACACAGGCTGCATGAGGGACACAGGCTGCATGAGGGACTGAGGCTACATGAGGGACACAGACTGCATGAGGGACACAGGCTGCACGGTGGACTGTGGCTGCATGAGGGACACAGGCTGCATGAGGGACTGAGGCTGCATGAGGGCCACAGGCTGCATGAGTGACACAGGTTGCATGGTGGACTGAGGCTGCATGAGGGACACAGGCTGCATGAGGGACACAGGCTGCATGAGGGACTGAGGCTACATGAGGGACACAGACTGCATGAGGGACACAGGCTGCAAGGTGGACTGTGGCTGCATGAGGGACACAGGCTGCATGAGTGACACAGGTTGCATGGTGGACTGAGGCTGCATGAGGGACACAGGCTGCATGAGGGACTGAGGCTACATGAGGGACACAGACTGCATGAGGGACACAGGCTGCATGGTGGACTGAGGCTGCATGAGGGACACAGGCTGCATGAGGGACACAGGTTGCATGGTGGACTGAGGCTGCATGAGGGACTGAGGCTACATGAGGGACACAGACTGCATCAGGGGCACAGGCTGCATGAGGGGCACAGGCTGCATGAGGGGCACAGGCTGCATGAGGGGCACAGGCTGCATGAGGGGCACAGGCTGCATGAGGGACACAGGCTGCATGAGGGACACAGGCTGCATGAGGTACACAAGTTGGGCTGCATGAGGGACACAGGCTGCATGAGGGACACAGGCTGCATGGTGGACTGAGGCTGCATGGTGGACTGAGGCTGCATGAGGGACACAGGCTGCATGGTGGACTGAGGCTGCATGAGGGACACAGGCTGCATGAGGGACACAGGCTGCACGAGGGGCACAGGCTGCATGAGGGACACAGACTGTATGAGGGACTGAGGCTGCATGAGGGACACAGGCTGCATGGTGGACTGAGGCTGCATGAGGGACACAGGCTGCATGGTGGACACAGGCTGCATGAGGGACACAGGCTGCATGAGGGATACAGGCTGCATGGTGGACTGAGGCTGCATGAGGGACACAGGCTGCATGGTGGACTGAGGCTGCATTGGTGCGCACAGATAAAGTTGTTGTTAATATTTTATTTTTATAACTTAATTCTGCATAAAACATTTAAGTCTCATTTTATGAGGGCGTATTTAGGGGCAGAATTAGGGGCGGGGCAGAGGCAGGGTTGGGCGGAGCAACTGGTGGCGAGTAACCCTTGAGGCCTGGCTAGTAGCTCAGGACTTGAAATTTTGAGCCCTGGAATAAAATATAATATATTCCATTCTGTTCTATTGTTTTTCTAGTCTATTCTCTATTTCTATTCTAATCTTTTCTATTCAAATTTGAATTCATTCTATCCGAAATTCGAATGTCGGAAAGAAATATATATAACCATCTTCCGAAATTTCGAATTTAGTATATAATGATTTTGATTTTAATAGAAAAGTTTTTAATAGAATATAAAATAATAAGTTGTGTATTGTCCAATTTCCACATCACCTGCCACATCACCTGCCACAAGTTGTGTATTGTCCACTTGCCACGACACCTGCCACAAGTGCCATGACACCTGCCACAAGTGCCACGTGACCGACCACGAGTGACCGACCACGAGTGCCACGTGACCGGTCACGAGTGCCACATGACCGACCACGTGACCAAGTTGTGGATAGTCCACTTGCCACGTCACCTGCCACAAGTTGTGGGGTTCCTAGCACCAAGTGACCCCAAGATAGGGGCGATATGTCAAGTACTTTTCTGCAGCAGAGAATGACATTTTGCGACCCGACTTTGGGGCCACGTATCTCGGGGCCACTTATAGCTAGAAACCCCAAATTTGGTATGCAAACACAGTAGAATTAGCACTACAACACCTCCAAGATATTTGGACCCAAAGTTGGGTCGCAAAATATTTTCGAATTCAGTTGAAATAGTATCAACATGATTCGAAATTATTTCAACATGATTCGAAATTATTTCAACCGCATTTGAAACTATTTCAACCGGATTCGAAAATATTTTGCGACCCAACTTTGGGTCCACATATCTCGGGGTCACTTGGTGATAGAAACCCCAAATTTGGAGATATTGTAGTGCTAGTTTATACTGTGTTTGCATACCAAATTTGGGGTTTCTAGTTCCAAGTGACCCTGAGATAAGTGGCCCCAAATTCGGGTCGCAAAATGTCAAGCACTTTTCTGCAGCAGAGAATGACATTTTGCAACCCGAATTTGGGGCCACATATCTCGGGGCCACTTCTAGCTAGAAACCCCAAATTTGGTATCTACTGATCTTGCAAGAGACCTGTTACATCATCTAGCATAATATACAGTCTTACAACTTTTTCAGGTTGACCATTAAGGTATATACGAGCTAAGCATATTTTGGCACAGGATTCTCCACAGACATCTGTACATGTGGAGAAAACTGGAGTATTTACTTTGCACTCTCTCCGCCATGCTTTGCCTTGGGAATATTGCCTGTAGACAGAGTGGAACTGTCTTGAAATAGATCAAGCGCTTGCACATGATTTTCAATGTCACATTCTATGCACTTAATAGTAGCCTAATGCCACGTACACACGATCGGAAATTCGGCGAGCAAAAGACAGATGAGAGCTTTTGGTCAGAAAATGCGACCGTGTGTATGCTCCATCAGAATCTTGCTGGCCAAAGATTGAGAGCAGGTTCTCAATTTTTCGGTCGGAAAAAGTTCCGATAAGAAATTCCGATCATCTGTAGCAATTCCGACGTGCAAAATTCCTACACATACTCGGAAACAATTCAACGCATGATCGGAAGCATTGAACTTAATTTTCTCGGCTTGTCGTAGTGTTGTACATCACTGCGTTCTTGACGGTCGGAATTTGGTGTGACCGTGTGTATGCAAGCCAAGCTTGAGCGGAATTCCGTCGGAAAAACCATCCAAGATTTTTCCGACGGAAAATCCGCTCTTGTGTATGCGGCATTCCAGTTTATAGCATGCTGTTCTGTGAAAGCACAGCATTTGAAGCAAACCCCAAATTTCTTAAAAATTTGCATTCCTGCAAGGGTTTCTTTCTGAAGCCGATACACTTCCTAAGTGGTTATGTTTTGTTATGTATGGGACATCAGGGATTTGGGTTTTATACTTTTTTGTTCTGATAGGTCTTTTCAGGGACTGGAGTGGAATATCCGAATATCAGTCTTTTTCACAGACACTAGACCTCTGTGGTCTCTATGTGGAATGTGTGGGCTTGCAGGCCTTGGAGAAGGTAGGCAGAGAGGGTAGGACTCCCCAAAGGAGAAACTTGGATCATTCGTAGTATCTTCACTTATGCTAATGAACTCACAAACGTAGAAAAAAGGACGAAAAGAAACCTTATTTTCTTCCTTGTATCTTGTCCAAGTGGTGCCCATTTTTCCTGTATGCCAAGGTAACTTGAATACTATTGGGTTAACCCCACAAATGGTATCTATGTAACTGAGAACAGGTAGGTGGGTATGAGCTTTGGCAAGTTGAATCTCCAAGAAAAGATCACCAAGCTCTAGAATGTATCTGCCAGATACTTTTGGGAAGGTTTGCAATCTTTTAAATAAAGCATTCTCGGCTACTGAAGCTAAGCTCAGTCTGTACCAAGCAGCCTTAAGATAAGTGGTAGGGTTGTCAATGTGATCAGCTTTAAGTCTTTTGATACATTCAGCAGATTGAGTACCCATCCATCTGATAAGCAGATCTAGTTCTTCTGTAGTTATGACATCTAGTTCACTGATAGTGGCTTTGAAGCTGGTTCTCTGGCCTCTGTAGTTTTTAGGTTTGTCATCAAACTTAGCGAGACCTGTCTTGGTGAGCTCTTTGCAAAGTATGCATTTAGAGAACTGTGATATGTCTGTGTTTTTGGACTTGGAATGTGGGACAAAGTCAGTTACATTGGCTGGTGTGCTGAGATTGAGTGACTATTCCATATGGTTGCCTACAGTTTGCTGCGGTACAAAGGCCTGGTGTACTCAGTGATAAGTAGGTAGAATGTCTTGAGAGGTGGTAGGCACAGTGCACTGACCTTGGTTGAGGGATACAGCTGCTGTGGCTGGGAGCTGAAGTTTTGGGAGAGAGTGTAAGGAATATGATGCATATGATACAACCGAGTGTCTGAGTCTGTTACCTAGTTTACTTTCCCAAGAAGCTTGCTCTAAAACCCTTAACCTTGCCATGGCTGTGGAGCGATCACATTGTTTCTCAAAAGCTTCAGTCTTGGCTCTCTTGTGTGTAGCTTCTGCTTCCAACTCTGCTTCTATCAGTGCCTTCTTGCCTGAAGTTTCTGTGGCTTCTGCTTCATCAATGCTTTCTTGTGTGCAGTTTATGCAGCCTCTGCTTCCATCTCTGCTTTAATGCGTGCTGCTTCTGCCTCTGCTTTCTTGTGTGCGTTCTGCTTCCTCTCCTTTTGGGCAAAGGCTACCTGAATTTTAGAAGTTTTAGTATCAGAACTGGCTTTGATACATTGTTGGCTGACAGTCGAAGGTATTGATTGTAGAGATTTGGCAAATTTGGAGAAGTGTATCGTAGATGCAGAGCAATGAGACTACAGTACATATGGTGAATGAAGAGTAAAGTATGAAGAAGAAGAACTAACTACATAGAGAATCTTCTTGGTACGGAGTGAGGAAAGGACAAAATTATTTAAAGGCAAACAAACAACAATACATGTGTCGCATGATACATATACAGTAAGAAATATGCAAACTTGCTGTCCGCTGCAACAAGGGTTAACATGCCCTTTGCAAAGTTAGATTCCTACTCTCACACACAGTGCAAAAGCCTGTGACTTCAGCATTAAAACACACCCTACTGCACGCTGCAGAATGCAAGGGACAGTCAGAGACAAGGCAAGTGAAATTCCAGAAGTAGTTTCAGGGGATGCTCCCTTTATCAAGCCTCATTCTACTGGGTTTTATGAGCTTGGAGCTGCTTTAGAGCAGTGATCTAAGCCAGTTGCATCCATCCACTGTGCTGGACTTCGGTGCAATGGACAAGCATCTGGTTTCCAACATGCGCTGTTCCTCCTCATTTTTGTACATGGCAATTTTTAATCACCTTTGTTTATAATATCGCACCTTTAATACTACACTTAGCTGCACACTATTTTGTTGGTCTCATTCTTCATTCTCTGGAAGTTTTCCCCCCACTGTCCACAATATGTTCTAGCAGCCTTACCACCTACATCTGCACTACTTTCTCTGGTAACTCTCCACAGCAGCTTCTCTTGCAGGTTTCAACCACTTTCTGCTCTATACCCTGATCATGTCTACACCTATTCACTCTGCAGTCTCCCCTCACAATACTGTCTCAGCAACAATCAGTGTTCATTTTGCTCCTCTCTCTCTCTTGTCCATGATTGGTTCCCACTCCCCCTGCTCCCAACAATGTTCAGCCCCACTTTAAAATCTCTTCACTCAATGGTCCATGATTAGATCTCACTTAGCCTCCTCCCGTCTGGTCCATCATCATCCTCTCATACTCTTTACTATCTATGTTAGCCTTTGTTTTCCCCTCCCAAGCCTTTCCCATCTGCCATTCTGCATTCTCTTTCAATCTCCAAAGTATTACCATTCCATCTTTTACTCCCTCCCATTCCAAATTAGCTTACATTCGGTCACCCCAGTGATCAACTTACTGATGACCAAGTAATTAGCGTCCAACCAAAATATTCACTAAACAAGCATTAATGCACATCAGCATATTAGAAATAAGACCAAAGCCATTCCACTTAAATTAAATCCAAATTCTGAGCTATTTTTATTTTAAAGATGCAGTTGTAGAATAAAAAAAGATGTCCTCAGTCTATAAGTGTTTTATCATACTGTGGATGAAGGGCATCATGGACCCACTCCCAATGAGTGTTCACCTCAGCACATTGCACCCACAGTATAATAATGCAGAGAAAAGCTCTGACATCATCACCTAATCACCGCTCTCTGCATCATTTCGGAATTTCCATAGCTAAGAGACGATCCAAAGATGCCTAAGAATCAGGAGGTGAGGGGAGGTGGGGTTGTTTGGAGGGTGAGGGTTAGAGCCTGTAGTTGGGAATTAACTATTCTGTAAGCGGGTATATATTTGCTAGTTTCCCTTATTTGTAGTATGGGAGTTTTCTGCAAAAAGTAAAACATGTTTCTAAATGGTATAAGTATGCGGTGTTTTGTAAAATGGTTTAACTATACTGAAGCTCTCTGAACCATGGTCCCTCCGGAACATGTAGTTTACTTCCATGTTTTTTAACTTTTTTTTTGTAAAAAGGTAGATATGGCAACAGTATGCAGTATGTGGCCATCGAAGCATATTTAAAAAGAAACTATAACATGAAGAATATATTTACAAAATTGGAGAGCTAGACCATAATATTTTGTTGTATACAGACAGAGAACTTCCCCTATTTGTTGGGGACTTTTTAGGCACTTGTATTACAAAATTTCTATATGAGAAGTGAAGTGTGTAAAAACAGAATTTATTGGTACATCAACATATAATAAGAAGAGACATGGCTAACTAGACTACTATATGGATGATGTTTGTGGTAAATCACCAATTTGTTATATACAGTATACAGCAGACTGAAAGGAACTGAGGTGTGGCTCAGAGTAAAGTGACCCCAGGAGAGATTTACATATATCCTTGAGTTTGGAGATTACCATCTGGAAGAGTCTGGATTAAGACCCGGGCAGGGGTGTATGCCACAGGCCTGTCTGATCTCTTTTAACACAGAGATCAGATCAGCTGGTAAGCTGCTACTTTGTTATATGGTGGAGGACTTCTTCTTTGGCTATCCAACCACTTGTTTCGCGGGTGTCATATGTTTCAACACTGTGAACTGTTAACAGCAGAACTCTAATTCTTATGGTGGACCCCTTGCATGATTCAGAATTTTTCTATAAGCGATATCGGTTTCTGTTTGGGTCTCTGTTGTTCACTATGCCATCAAATTGAACCCGGACTTATTATCACATGTTTATGAAATTATTGTAATTTGGAGTTGTAATTAATTCATTTCACACTTGTTATTCATTTGTGGGGATATATATTTTGAATTTAGATAGATCAATTGGCTAAATATTGCATCACACTGTATTCACGCTAACAGTATCAGCCTTGGGCTGAATTTTTATTATATCACTAATTTAGGGGTAAATTAATCCTCATTATTCCAGCGCAGCCATTTTTTCTTTTCTTGCATTTTTTGTGTGTATCTCACATGAGGTTGCGGCAGGAATTATCACCATTTATCTATTCATTTATAATACATATATTTTTACACGAGTCACTTTCATATAGCACACGTGTTAATTTTTAATTTTTATTAGACAGCGCTGTTACTCCAACTTATATACAGTATACCCTTCTTGGAATCTGGACCCGAGGACTGGACATGTATAATCTATGCTCAAAAACTAGCGATTTACCACAAACATTGTCACCTACGAGGCTCTCTAGCTTGAAGCCCTGCTATACCATCCCTATTGGGGACTACATGTTCCAGACCTGTATTAGGGCCAGGGGCTGGCTCTCTAAGGCCTCAGTGCTACCTGCTCCCTCCATATAGGTGCCATTTTTTCTCCTCTTTTATGCTTCTGAAACATAATGATATTGTACACTTTAATATGATGGGTAAGAGTACAGATTCTTTAAAACTTTGTTTTTAACTAAAACATGGCATGTGTACATACAACACTACTTAATTGACTAGATGATACTCCTCATACCCCTGATGAAGAAGACTTAACTCTCCGAAAAACATCAGGTGGAGGAAAATTCATCATATTTTCATATATTTCACAGTTGGTATAATAGTAGCCTAATTAGTCATGTCTCTTCTTATTACAGTATATGTTGATGTGCCAATAAATTCTGTTTTTACACATTTTAATTCTCATATATCATTTTTGTAATTCAAATGCCTTAAAAGTCCCAAAAAATATGTGAATTTCTCTGTCTCTAAACATTTAACTATAGGTATGTGGCACTTTGCAGATGGTTGTCACCTTGAGTCTATATAATAGAATTTTGTTGTTTCATTTTTCAGAGAATATAACATGAAACCTGGCCACTTTTTCGTAGAACTTTGTTTTCTCAGGTTTACATAATTGAAACTGCTAAGGCTAGAGTAAAACACAGACCTGGCTTTTATAAAAGGTTTATAGATTAGTACTCTAGTTGCCTGTGCAGTAGTAAAGAAAAATGTCTTCCACATAAAATGCATTTTCATGTCCTTTTATACAGCAGGACTTATTTAGAATGAGAGCACCACAACAGCTTCTTTCAGTGTACAGAAATTCTAATAGCTTGACTGTGATCTGAATGTCACAAATTGCATTTGAGCAGCCATACCACACTGCCCCCTGGGCACCAATCTATATACAAACTCTACAATTTTATAATAAAAAAATAACCTAAGAGCACTAAACTAAAACCCAACCGTGTTTACATTGTTTGCTGTAGAAGGCCTAAGAATTAAAGAGTGATAACATAGATAGTTTTAGCATATGAAGCTTACTGGGATTTCTTACATGCTTACTACTTTTTATCAACTAAATGCAATGAACTCAAAAATATTGCGGTTGATCTCTGTTTTCAGGTGTCCACCTGTAAAAATCAACATATTTGAACCCCCCTTGATAGCAGGCTATGGGACATAACAGTTTATTTCTTAATACTTGTACATTCGTACAATTTCGTACTTTCGTACTTTTTTTCCACTAGTGTTCTTTGTATGGTTATCCTAGAATGACATCTCTAACATTTATATTATTCAGGGAAAAAAATATGAAATTGGAGCTATGCTTCTTATGCATTCATTTTATAACCTGGGCAGCACCTTATCTATCACACTCCGTCCCTGTGCAAAAAACAAAACTTAGTTTATATTAGTATGGTGCACTTAGATTGGCACTAACACTGTTTATAGCTGGGCTGTAATACCAAGTTTTAACTGTCACTGACCCTGCAGGCTAACTGAAGAGTTATGGTTTATACTATAGCCCCCAGCAGGAGTGACTATTTTAATGTAGTGTTTCTTGGTTGTAATCAGACTAAGCTGAAATTGATAGTTCTGCATTCACTTGGTCATCCCTAAGCCCAGTGTTATTGTTTGCCTTTGCTTGCTGCTAGGGAGTTTCCCTGGCATTAGAGCACAAGGCTCTAATAATATATGGTTATGAATATTTATGTTCCCCCAGGCCAACCACTAGGATTTTTTTGCCAGTGGTGCAGGCTGTGAGAGGACAGGAATATTTGGGTGTAACCTTATGAGGTTCTTTTTTTCAGGGCTCCTTGCCTAGGGAGGGCAACCATGTGCCTCACCTACCTCACCTACTACAGCCAGGAGCTAAAAGCAGAACTTCACCCAAAAGGGGAAGTTCTGCTTGTTTGCCTCCTCCCCCTTCTCTTTAAAGCTGAACACCTGATTTCCATACACTTTACATAATTCGTTTGGGCTGGCCCAAACTAACTATGTCCCTCACTAACATGTGAGGCTGCTGGATGTTCGGTATAAACTGTATATAGCTGACACTACATACAGCATACCGCACTGTGTTCCAGATTCAAGCCAAGACTTCTAGTCTCATACCCGGAACACAATAGAATATATTATAGTGGCCCTCAGCCATTCAGAGAAAGTGATGTATTCTAGCAATGAATACAAAGCTTCCTCTGATTCATTGCTAGAATACATAGCTTTCTCTAAATGGCAGAGCACCACTGTGATAGACTCTACTGTGTTCCGGGTAGGAGAAGAAGGTCTCGGCTCGAACCCAGAACATAGTGCTGTGTGCTGTTTGTAGCCTCAGCTACATACAGTTTATACCGCACATCCATTTGGCACTTTTTTATTTTTTTTTATTCTTTTTGGGGGGGGGTACTTGGTTTTGACAGGTACTCACTCCCACTTCTGCCTAGATCTCATAGGCGATCCCGGTGGAAGTTCACTCCCCCTTCCCTCACTGCCTTCTGGGACACATCACATGTCCCAGAAGACTGCGGGCCATTCACAAAGTGCAGCATGGCTCATGCATGCACAGTGAGAGTGCTGGCTGTGAAGCCACAAGGCTTCACAGACAGTTTTCCTTGGATAAGATGCTGGCACTATGGGCCTGAAGTCCAGTGAAGAACTGCCTCTGGTGAGGTCAACCCTAGACCCTTGGATAAGTAAGTGTACTTATATTAAAAGTCAGCAGCTACAGTATTTATAGCTGCTGACTTTTAATTTTTGATTTTTTTTTTTGGGGGGGGGGGGACTGAAGCTCCTCTGTAAACTCAGAGTGCTGGGGAAGCTTAAAAGTTATATGAAGGCTGAGAGTATGTTTTTCATTTGTTGGTAGTTGCTAACTTCTGGAGTTTGTTGTAAGCTTATGAGTGTCCTGTGCCCTAACCCTCCCTCAAAAGTTGCTGATTAAATTCTCTTTAAGCAAAAGATCAATAGTGATGGACTTTGTAGGCACAAGTTTTTAGAATAAAAATATGAAGATTTATTTAATTGTATAAAGTTGGACTCGTCTGGACCTTGTGCACTCTACTCATTTGAATAGTGCTACTGGTTACTTTTTACTATAATTATCAATGGCATAATTCTTTACTAGAATTGAGTGTTATTTGAGTCCCCGGGGTCAAACATTTTATGTCATTTGTTATGACGTGTGTTTTCCTTTATGTATTGTACATATGTTTTTTAACTTTATACAATTAAATAAATCTTCATATTTTTTATTCTAAAAACTTGTGCCCACAAAGTCCATCTTTGTAAATTTCCAAATACATATTTTTCCTAAGTCAGTCTATTGGTCACCACTGGTGGGTTGGTAAGTACTGAAAAGAGAAGAATATTATGGGAGCACCTCTGTGTTTTTGTCAGAAGACATATTCCATATTTATTCATGCTGGAAAATTGTTTTAAGTCATGTTAGTTCCCTTTGTCTTAGAAGGAAAACCATTTCATATCGTATAATTTTCTATATGTAAATTAATGGTGCACAAGGGAAACACAGAAATATATTATAAACCATAACAATAACTTACATTGAAAACTAGACAGGTCAAATGCAGAAATGAATAACAGCTTGCGTTTTCAAAGCCCTTTTGCGTTATGGGAATGTCTCTTTAAGCTTCTTCCAGATTAGGGTATTTAAGGACAGGCGGAGAGCATAAAAGTTCACAAATTGATCCAGTGATGAGAAAAGATGTAAGGACAGGCTAGGGAAACAATATTTGGAAAGATGCCATGCCTTATTATGATGCTCAGAGAAACATAATGAAGAGTGGGGCACGCTCTATAGCAAAGAGGATAGAAATTGCAAGAGTACTGGTTCAGTCTTGGCAGCACATAAGACAAACAACATTTAATCTGTAGCCGCACAGACAGCTCATTAAACCTCTTTATTGCAGACCATTTATTAATCACATTCACCTCCCCACCGATAGGCAATAGCTTCACAAGCCAATCAGATGACTGTGGAGGAAGTATAAAAAAAACATGAGCTCATAAGTATACCTATGAATTAACCCCTGCTGATATGGTGATACTTGGTAAGTGCTGGATGCCAGTGTCCGCGTGAGAAGCTCATGAACCTGCAATTCATATTTGTGACTTAGGACTGACCCTGTAACAACTGTATTTATAATTTTTTTCATTTTAAGTAGAGTTTGAATCTGTTTCACACAAGAAGGTTGGCACTTTGCACTTGTTAGCACTTCAGTCATATGTTTTAGGATGCATTTTCATAGTGCATTAAGTGGAACCCCATCTAAAACTTTTATTTTACTTTCAATAGAGTGGAGAAGGGTAAGAACTTTTGTGGCACTTTTGTTATTGGCTGTTCCCCCCATTGGGGAGATTATGTCTTCACTTCTACTTTGGTGACAGGTAGTCATGGGAGGATTGGAGAGGAAATCACTTCAACAAAGTGTAGTATCAGGTGTTTGTTGCTGCTTGTGTCCCTTTTCTGAGTTTTGCCTTCACTTCATGTCCTGGTAGGGAAAATAACTCCCTGATTCACTAATGCCATTTTAAACGGTGCTGGAAAAGCGGCTACTCATTCCAGTGCCATTTTAAAAGGGCACCAGAAATAAGCCGGTCCTACAGGTCCTGGTGAGGATTCAGGCTAGAATTGGTGGTTGTCAGTGACAACCGGCATCCATTACTAAGCCCAGATGCTCTTGGGCTTCTGATGCTCCTGCAGATCGCTCCATAGGAACACATTGTACAAGCCAGATGCTTTTGCATAGTGTTTACATCAGGAGTGCAATAATATTACGATTGATTTCACCCCACTTCATGTCTGTGTAGAGGCTCAAGCAGAGTTGTCCTCTCCCTTTAGCAGAAGATCACTCACATAAGTGAACACAATGTCATTGAAATTTTTACTGATCACAAATCTGTCGCTGTTGTGGTATTTAATACCTTCATTAACCTGACTTAGTATTATATTAATGTTATGCTAACAATTTATGCAAACCATTTTTTCCCCACATGCTTCAAAAGGGAATAATGTTTCCCTAAAGTAAAACACATGCATTCACTTTGAACTTTACCATTCCACTACATTGGATAAAAGTTGCACTAACTTGATATAAATGTAATCAGCAGACTTTGTTGAATATTTTTTGTGGTAAAAATATGGGGACGTCCAAATTATGTAAACATCGCCTTGAGTATGATTAAAGGAAAATACATTTTTTCATTTTTTTCCTATTTATTCCCAATAAAAAAAAATGTATCAAATTAAAGACCTATCTATCCTGAAAAAAAGCAAAGTTCAATAAGTTAGAGAAAACATTGTGAAAAAATGCTCTGAAACTCTAGAGGTTAGAGCAAAAATAAAAAAATACTCAATAAACGTTTGAATAGCACTTTCTGCTGCAATACCTTAAAGCCCAACTCCAGGAATCAGAAAAAAATCTACCCTTGCAGTGGGGCCCCTATGCACTGCAGAGGTTAAATGCTTGTTATGCTTGTTATATCTAGGGGGTTCAGAAACAGACATTATTACCTACCCAATCCTCCACTTCAGCAGGCTTCAACATTCTGCTCTTCTCCACTCCCTGATACTCCGCTCTGTGGGCTGTCTCTAAGCGACATCACGTATAATGCAAGGCTATTCACTTTGCACTGTACATGGAGGGGGAAAGCGAGTGACATGTAAGAGGCTTACATTAGAGGCTGCAGGGACTTTTCTGGAGTCTAATTAAGTTATTTTATTCCTACATATAGCAAGCATTTAACCTTGTGGTTCAGTGTTTTTGGAGTTGTAATTCAATTCAGGGTTCTCCTCCACATTACTTCTTTACCCTCACTAGATGTCCTCAGTCTTCCAGGTTGAATGACAGTCAGCGCCATTCAACCCACTTCCTCTGAACCCAACATGCTAAAGACTATTGGAAAAAAATGTGTACGTATTTTTTTTACGTTACAGGGGGTTTAAAAAAACATGCTTCTGCATCATTGAAAAAAAAAAAAAACTTGAGAAAAATGATAACTGCCAGTGCTGGACTTTCCTTCTGAAAATGCTAGTTTAATGGCATATCTAACTTCTTTTTTCAGTACTTTAAGCCACTGACCCAGAACAAGTATGCTGATAAATATTTCACATTTCCCCCTGACTTTCCTGAGCTGCATTCTTGTTCCTGGGTCTAAAGAATAGACAGTCCAGTGGTATTTTCAGAAGGAGGTCAGCAATGGCAGCTCCATATTTCACTATAAGAGGTTTGCTTGAATGGGGAAACAGAGAGTAATATAAACATGGAAAATATTGTTACACTTCACCACTCTGTCCAAAACGAATTACAAATTTGGCTGAAATGGCACTTTAAAGCCCAAGCAAACTTTCAGTTTAAACCTAGTAGGTACATTCCAGGTGCATCAAATCAAATAGTGTGCAAAGTTTTATAGTTAATTTTCTTTTTCAGTTTAAACCTAGTAGGTACATTCCAGGTGCATCAAATCAAATAGTGTGCAAAGTTTTATAGTTAATTTTCTTTTGAAGACAGCAGGGGCTTAAAAAAAACCCTGACCCATGCCAGCATGCTACGGGCATGCTATGGTTTGACAAACCCCCTACTAATTCAGACTTATAGCTCTGCAATCAACAAAACTGCCTGCTGATTGGGGAGTTATAGCTCTGCTGTGTAGGGAGATGTTGGACCTCTTCAGAGAGCCCACTTTTTCCTTATGCAGAGAAAAAGTCCTTCTCTGCAGCGTGGTTGTCTGGGAACAGTATTTTCTACTTAGGTTTTGGCTACTTTCTAAAGAAAGTAAACTGTATGAATCTTCACAACCTTTTGTTTTTATACAGTTAAGTTGGGCTTTAACCTTTTGATGTAGTGGTACAGGAGATTCTAACATTGATGCGGCCTATACTTTTTTTTGATATGTCTGGATGGACTTAGAAAATTGATTACATCTTTCAAAATAGCCAGTATAATATCAAAATAATCTGTCTGAAGGCAAAAATCAGTTTGTAGATGAACAATAGCCACAAGGCTAAAAACTTTGAAAAACATTCTCAAGAACTTCAGTTTATATACTTGCAATATATTATCATTATTTCATGGGGAATATGGTAGTGCAGTAAAGGGAAAAGAGTGGCACTTTGGTAGTATTGGAACTTTTAAAGCAGAATTTTAAGAATAAGGGTAATTTCTCCTAACCACTTTCCCCTTTATCTCGATTCCGTGGGGCAGAAATGCTTCGTCCACCTAGCCTCTTCCTCTTCTTGCTCTTCAACACTTTTGCTCCAATTTCATCCCCTGTTTCTCCTTCCTCTTTCCCCATCTCACTCTGACTGTCAGAAGATTCATCAATAAAAGCCAAATTTTCACCCCACTCCATGTCTCGTCTCCCAGGATCCTCTGTTCTAAGTGCAGGAGTGAGTGGGGGTGTCTGTGGAATGATTGGGGTAGACGTTGGGAGTGTTTGTGGTTCTTCATTTTCCTCCTCCTCCTCCTCCTCCTCTTCTTCTTCTCTCTCATACTCCTCTCCATCCATATCCATTTCTTCGTCTTTCTGTCCTGGATCTTGTAAAGCCCCTTTCTGCCGAAGCATTCGTTCTTGAAAGTTAAGGCTTATTCCACGGTGGGGAAGTTTAATATCAGCAGTCATACTTGCTGTCCAGTTTGCAGCGTGGGCTGTTAGTCCTCCCATCTGAAAGAAAAGGTTAAGGTGGTGAGTCTTCATTTTCTTTTTTTGAACAACCTACAATACTTCCATATCATTATGCACTCAGTATACATGAACGGAGAACCTGAAGCATGGCATAATTCCGTTTTTTTTTTAATATAGCTAGAATATAAAACAATTTACGCAAACCCTTCATGTATACACATTAAGATTAACTTAAAGTATAGTTACATAGTTATTCTAGTTGAAAAAAGTCCATTCAGTTTAACCAACAAAGAAAAAAAAAAGAAAACCAACACCCTCAAATAGAAAACCTCCATATAGACTATCCAGTACCCTCAGTTGATCCAGAGGAAGGCAGTATATGAAATATATGTAAAGTCCAAATTTTTTTTCATATTAAATAGAGAAGAAAAAGGGTCCCCCCTGGAACTAGTAATGCACTTTGCACTTTTTTCACTGTTTGCATTCTGTAGCCCACCTGGACCTAGGACACCCAGAAAGATGCCTTTCATGTTTGACTTTGAAGACTACTCCTCTAAGATTCTGGGGAATTATTTTTTAAACTAGGGTCCAGTGCTTCCCCAGACAACTCTAATTCTAACAAAACAGACAATCAACTAGCTTTTTTTGAAGTTCAAGGTCGACAATGGCATTTTCTTCATATTATTTCAAACAACCACTGGGTGGATTGTTTATTTAGAGTCCTGTAATGCAAAATATGGCATTATGCAGGAGACGTTCTCTTTTTGGAAGGTTTTACTTATGTTTTCAAACTGTCTTTTCTCACAGTCTCCCTGTTTCCTTTAAGTGAAGTCATTAAAAATAATTCTGATTGATAGATTGGTTTCCAATAAGCTTAAAAACAGTATAGTCATGGACAGAAAGGGGTGGAAAACAAATCTGAAGAGAGAATCAGAGTGATAAAATGGAGTTACAGCCAAGGTTTTGGATAGAGTGGAGAAGAGATAGAACATGTAAAGTTTTTATGATATTGTATTGGTATTGTATGCAGACTGAGTGGGGGAACTATGAAGAAATTGCCTGCAAAACATGTTAACGTCTTACGTAATGCTCATACTATACCTTGATTAGTGTGTAAAAAAAGAGCTTGCATTGTAGATAAAAAGTGTTTGGTATGGAACTCTGGTAATAACATTTATAAAATGCATCATACAGCTGGTGGATGGAATTATAAATAAACTTTCAAAATCACCAAAAACCACATAAATGGATTAAAAATAGCTTACAAATGACTATGCAGTGAATTACATTTCCTATAGTCCCTACCCACCCTCTTTGTAGCATATCATTAGCTCTAAAATTACAGTTGCTGTACTCTTATGATCAGCATCATATTCTGTGAAGTCCCCCCATCAGTGAGATGCTCATTCATTCACCTTGTTTATTTTTCAGTTTATTTAAACAAGCAATGTGAAATACTGTACATACTGTGCTAGAAAGCAGGCCATAGACTTTCTCAATACCTCAATACTGGCTGTCCTCAAAAAACATATTCACCTACTCATATGCCCTGAAAATCCAGTGCTGTCTGGTGAAACCTGCTGGTCCTCTGTCACCTGTCATCGGGGCCCAGGTGTCTCTACTGGGTACTTGCATCCAACTCCCTGATGACGCACCCATGTACAAGTGCAGTGTATCTGAGATTGCATGAGCAGTGTGCTGGAAATTGCCCTGAAGCCTCCTGGGGTGGGTAATATAAGTATCCCAGGAAGCTTCGGGAAGGAAGGAGACATTATTATTGATTAGGTGAGAAACCAGAATGTGCTGGACAGGATCTGCTGAAAATGTATTAAAGAAAAAAAACATTTAATCTCTGATTGTGTAACAGCAGGAAGTTGGAGGAAAAATAAGTAAAGTAAAGTATCTAAAGAAGGCTAGGTCTCCTTTATAATCCATTTTGAATTATTACCATTTAAATTAAAAATAATGGGACTATTCAGTAAACCACAGCAAGAAATTGAAAGGTGCATCATCTCAGAGAAACCAGTTAGCTTTAAAGTTAACTGAATTCAGATCACTAAATATTGAAATCTTATTGGTTGCAGTGGATTAATGCATTTTGTTCTTTCTTTATTGAAAAAGCCTACTTTACTACAATTGGAGGACTACTAGACCAGTGGTTCTCAACCTCCGTCCTCAAGTACCCCCAACAGGCCATGTTTTGGGAATATCTCTAATGCCGCGTACACACGAAGGGACAATCCCGCGGGATTATCCTCTGGACTGAAGTCCAGCGGATAATCCCCTCGTGTGTGGGCGCCGGCAGACTTTTTGGCGCCAAAGTCCGGCAGACCAAAGTTTTAAGTTTTGTTTTAAAATTATCCGCTGGACTTGGCAGTCCAGCGGACAATCCCGCCGTTAGTGGGCAAGTCCGCGGGACTTTTGAAATGAACGGACTTGCCGCTCATCGGCAAGTCCGTTCATTTAGCACGTGACTTCAGGTTACGTAGCTAGCGTAGGCAGTTACTGCCGCCGCGCTAGCTCCATGACCTGGCATGGATTTAAAGGGAATCCCCACGCCGAAAAAACGGCGTGGGGGTTCCCCCCAAATCCATGTCAGACCCTCATCCGAGCACGCAGCCTGGCAGGCCAGGAAAGGGGTGGGGACGAACGAGCGCCCCCCCTCCTGAGCCGTACCAGGCCGCGTGCCCTCAATATGGGGGGTGCCCTGGGGAAAGGGGGGCCGTGCGGCCCCCCCACCCCAAAGCACCTTGTCCCCATGTTGATGAGGACAAGGGCCTCTTCCCGACAACCCTGGCCGTTGGTTGTCGGGGTCTGCGGGCGGGGGCTTATCGGAATCTGGGAGCCCCCTTTAATAAGGGGGCCCCCAGATACCGGCCCCCCACCCTATGTGAATGAGTATGGGGTACGATGTACCCCTACCCATTCACCTAAGGTGTAAAATGTAAAGTACAAAAACACACACACTTTTGAAAAAATATTTTATTGCACTGCTCCGGGGGTCTTCTTCCGTCTTGGGGGTCTTCTCGCCGGACTCCTCCGCTCTCTTCTGCTCTTTTACCTAGCTCTTTCACGAGCGGGGGAGTCCGGCTACCTTCTTCGTCGTCGCCGCCGTCGTCGTCTGGGGGTCTCGATCCGCCTTCGGGGGTCTTCCGGGGGTCTCTTCTGTTCTTGCGGCGGTCGTCGTCTTCCGCGCCGCCGGCGCCTTCTCCTTCTTCTTGTCCTTCTTCTTGTCCTTCTTCTTGTTCTTCTTCTTCCGATGTTGACCCGTCGCTGTCTCTGCCCGGAATGCCTGTGCCGCTCTGCGCTCGGACTTATATAGGGACATGGGGGACAGGGTCACATGTTCATGTCACATGGTGACCCCGCCCCCTTGCGATGTCACAGTCCCAGCATCCTCCGGGACTGTGACAACACAAGGGGGCGGGGTCACCATGTGACATGTGCATGTGACCCTGTCCCCCATGTCCCTATATAAGTCCGAGCGCAGAGCGGCACAGGCATTCCGGGCAGAGACAGCGACGGGTCAACATCGGAAGAAGAAGAACAAGAAGAAGGACAAGAAGAAGGACAAGAAGAAGGAGAAGGCGCCGGCGGCGCGGAAGACGACGACCGCCGCAAGAACAGAAGAGACCCCGGAAGATCCCCGAAGGCGGATCGAGACCCCCAGACGACGACGGCGGCGACGACGAAGAAGGTAGCCGGACTCCCCCCGCTCGTGAAAGAGCTAGGTAAAAGAGCAGAAGAGAGCGGAGGAGTCCGGCGAGAAGACCCCCAAGACGGAAGAAGACCCCCCCGGAGCAGTGCAATAAAATATTTTTTCAAAAGTGTGTGTGTTTTTGTACTTTACATTTTACACCTTAGGTGAATGGGTAGGGGTACATCGTACCCCATACTCATTCACATAGGGTGGGGGGCCGGTATCTGGGGGCCCCCTTATTAAAGGGGGCTCCCAGATTCCGATAAGCCCCCGCCCGCAGACCCCGACAACCAACGGCCAGGGTTGTCGGGAAGAGGCCCTTGTCCTCATCAACATGGGGACAAGGTGCTTTGGAGTGGGGGGGGCCGCACGGCCCCCCTTTCCCCAGGGCACCCCCCATGTTGAGGGCACGCGGCCTGGTACGGCTCAGGAGGGGGGGGGGGCGCTCGTTCGTCCCCACCCCTTTCCTGGCCTGCCAGGCTGCGTGCTCGGATGAGGGTCTGACTTGGATTTGGGGGGAACCCCCACGCCGTTTTTTCGGCGTGGGGATTCCCTTTAAATCCATGCCAGCTTGCGGAGCTAGCGCGGCGGCATTTACTGCCTACGCTAGCTACGTAACCTGAAGTTACGTTCGAAATGAACGGACTGCTCCGTGTGTGGGCAAGTCCGTTCATTTTCAAAAGTCCCGCAGACTTTTGGCCGGCGGATTATCCGCTGGAGAAGTCCGTGCGTGTGTGGGCAAGTCCACACGCTCGGAAAGTCCAGCGGACCTAGCTGGAAAGTCCCGCGGGATTGTCCGCTGGACTAGGTCCGCCGGCAAAAGTCCGCACGCGTGTACGCGGCATTAGATAAAATAGCTGTCCAAAATACCAAGCCATTGACTTTAATTTAAAGCACCTGTGCAAGATAAAGGAAAACCTGCAAACCTAGCCTGTTGTGGGTACTTGAGGACTGAGGTTGAGAACCACTGTACTAGACAATCACAGTTCAGTGTCAAGAGCTTTGCTTCTTTGGCTCCTATTGTACTGATAATCACATGCATATTTGCTTTTATTACAGATACGCTGGTTTCCAAAACTCTTTGTATGGATAAAATATAATATATTTACCTCTGCTCTTGTTTTTCTGGACAAAACTCTCAACCAGTTCCCAATCATTGTCAAGATGGAAGCAAAGTAGGCAAGCCCAAGCAAAATCCAAAACCAGACCAGTGGTTTGTACCATGTATGCTCCTTACCAGCGCTGTCTCCTGGAAATTGACATGTAAATGAAAGATAACCATCCTCTGATATAAGTCACCATCTATAGATCATAACATTCTAACCAACTTGCCAGTAATAGATCTCCCCTTGAGTACTCAAAAATACAAAGGTGTTTATTATTCAAATATGTCCCATAACAGAACTTATTCACTATAATGTGCATAAAACAATAATGCAGTGCAAAGTGTACTGTTTATTTATTGCTAATACTTGCATGGCCTTTGTTTGTGAAGTGGTTTTAGGCTGCTACTGGCAGCACATAGCCGGTACCTCCAATACCTCAATGCTTTGTATTGAACCGTTATATGTAATAAATAGTACATAGATTAGCTGCAGGATTCAGCTTTTAAAATGGATGATGGCCAGGTTCATTTTCTATTTCTGAAATCCAGGTGCTCCAAATCCAAGGGGCTCTAGCATATAAAAAACAACTCAACTTCTTTGATCCAGAGCATGGACCTACCCCTCCAACCCCCTAAGCCTCACTATGGGCCCATAAGACTGTGAATAAAAGTGACACGCCAAAAGCACAGGTTAGCAGATGGGAAGGTAAGTGTAATTTGATATTTGTATGTAAAAGCGCACTCTGGTTTGGATTCAGACTCTGCTTGTCTTTTTTAAAGACATTTTTATTGAATTTTCACAATACAGAAAAGAGGTGATACAATAAACCTGGAAATTAGAAAAAATGCACTGCACACACAAGAGGAAGTTGGGAGTATACTATACATACATGTGAGAACTATATGGAAGTAGGCAATATGAAAAATCGAACGCCATGTGTCGAGGATCAGATATATTAGGCAAGAGGATTGCACATGATTAAGTCTAAAGATTACAAATAGCACTCCACACTCATGAGACAATAAAAAGAGGTTAGATGAAAGGCTTATCTAACAGGGTTGACCATTAGGTGTTTGATATCCCAAAAAAGTAGTACATCCAACCAGACCAAGTGTGTTTAAATTTATCATGTTTATTCTTAACATCATGGATCCACCATTGTGCTTACTTGATGTTGTTCACCTCTCCTTTCCATTCCACTACTGTAGGGCAAACGGTTTGTTTCCAATATCTGGGGATCAAGCTTTTCGCTGCGTTAAACACTGTAATGGTGGGCACTGAATGGATTTAAGGGTGGTCTTTTGTATCCAGGGTGTAATCACTTCCCAGAGCCTTGGATCTTTGGGCAAGACCACCAAAGGTGGAGAAGGGGTCCTATACCTTTCTAGTTGCAACCCCTAAAACACCTAGAGCCTAATTATGAAAACTATTGTGCTGGACATGAAGGGGTTCTATACCATCTAGTTAGAAATTTGTAAGATGTTTGGATGATACGTGGGATAACCTGGTGATTTTACAACATATTTCTCCAATTCTTTGAAAAAGTACAGGATGGTCATCGAGTGAGTCCCCATGATAAGCTTCATTTATTTTTTACAGGTACCTATATAGCGCTGTCAATTTACGAAGAGCTTTACATATATATTGTACATTTACATCAGTACCTGCCCTCAATAAGCTTACAATTTAAGGTCCCTAACTCACATTCATACATACATATACTAGGGCCAATTTACCTACCAGCATGTCTTTGGAGTTTGGGAGAAAACTAGAGTACCAGAGGAAACCCACGCAGGCGCAGGGATAATATGCGAACTCCAGGCAGGTAATGCTGTGGTTGGGATTTTTGAACCGACAACCCTAGTGCTGCAAGGAGGTAATGCTAACCAGTTTGCCACGTTGCTGCCTAGACTCCAGCTTCACTTTGCACATGAATTCAAATGGGGAAGGGAGATAGAGGCCCATAATTTGGGAGATAATTTACTGAAATAGTCAAGTAATTAGCAGTATCTATCCATTGGGCTTCCAGGGATAGGAGCTGCCCACGAGGGGCAAATTTGGCAAAGGATGTGCCGCCATGCACCCCTCAAGTTTGGAAGAAGTGTACACCCTGTCCAGGTGGGGACCAAGGAATGCCTCCCCTCATAGAGGCACCATTGGGGACTTTTTAGCGGCCAAGTCATCATTTGCATCCAATCTGTCCCATAGAAAGAGGGTAAGGAGGTTGTCAGGGGGTTGTCCAGTCTGATAGTGCCCTATAAGCTGTAGGTATCCATGGGGCACCAGCTAAGTTTTTACCCACCATAGTTTTTTTCAGTGTGACCCATACTTTGTCTGAAGAACTGTATTTGTCAATTTGATATCTGCAGTAAGTTCATGGCCTTTTAATAGAGAGCCACATTAGGTAAGCCCAGTTAATGGTTCGATTTGTGGCAATGTAATAGACTGTAAGCTAGTCTTGCGTGTTTCCCATGCCACACAAATATCAAGAAGGCCCCCTTCAAGTGTATAAAGCAAACCTGTGGGAGGGTAATGGGCTCTGCCTGTCTTTTTAATATGTTAGTAATGTAAGTATGTATGGACCCTCCCGTTCGACTCCTACAGAATCAAAAGACTTACGGTGTCATACTATTTGATAATAATAACATCATTGATGATTATAGGCTTTTTATGTACACAACATTTATGCTTTTCTAGGTCATTTATCAAAATCTATTATTAGCATTTAATCAATGATTAAAGCAGCGGTATTTACCTTTTAAAATACAATAAACAAATTTCCAAAAAAAAAAAAAGCAGTATTAAACCCAAAAACAAAAATGTCATATATTGCAGCTTACCAGTCATTAGATGTGGTGGCTGTGTAGCGACACATATGGCGACCCATCACATTTGGCTACCCGCTGGACTGTGCATGCACGATGCCGCCATATGCGTTACAACACTGTGTTGTAGAATTTTGTGGCCACACCCCTGAGTCCAGGTTCAAGCCCCACCATCCAAGTGGACATAGAGTTAGAATATAATTATTCCAATGCGAAGCGGGGCTGTGCCCAAAGCGTGGCAAGCGAAGCAAGCCAGGGAGTGGCCCTGTGGTACAACAGTGTTAGAACACATATGGCGGCGTTGCGCATGCGCAGTCCAGCGGGTAGCCAAATGTGATGGGTCGCCATATGTGACGCTACAGCTGCATTGTTTTTTTTTCTTCTTGACTCTGGATGAAGGGGCATAGGGGGCTCGTTTGGACAGCAGCATTGTCAGTGTGGGCGGAGGGTAGTGTTATGCCGCGTACACACGATCGGACTGTCCGGCAGACTTGGTCCGGCGGACTATCCGACGGACTTTGCAGCAGAGGTCCGCCTGACTTTCCGAACGAGAGGAATTGCGCACACACGGATGGACTTTCTGGCGGGCTAGGTCCGACGGACTTTCGGAGGAGTTCCAACGGACTTTCCAAATGAACGGACTAGCCATTCATTTTGAACGTCCGGCCGTTGCGTCGTAGTTGGCCCATCGGACCAGCATACAGACAAGCGGACTTCCTGATAGGAACTGGGTCCGGCGGAAAGATATAAACATGTTTTATTTCTAGGTCCGTCTGACTTTTGGGAAGAAAAAGTCCGCTGGAGCCCACACACGATCGGAATGTCTGCTGGACCAAGTCTGCCAGAAAGTCTGATCGTGTGCATTAGATGGGCTAATAGATTTAGATACAATAAAAAAAATCGAAGACAAACTCCAGCAAATATTTTATAAGCAGTTACAGCAAACAATTTTATTCCTTTTGGTATAAGGGTTTCATATAAATAAATAAAATCTGATCATTGCACAAGCACCCTTGTCAGACACCAGACACCACATCCAAGAATTGGTAAGCTGTATTACCTTATAATAAATGTTTTCTTTTGGATTTAACACTGCTTTACCAATATTTGATGTATTTATTTAATGTACTAATGAAATATACTGCCAAAAATCCCTTAGCCTCATCTTTAGCAGCTGGAGTGCAACCTGCTGGAACTGGTGCAGTTAGTGAAACGCATGACCCTTCTCTCCAGTCAGCTCTCAGCATCTATAACAAGCAGATCACACCTCTACAAATTTAACACCCATTGATCAGTCTTGTTTTTCTTTTTATTCAGTCTAGAGATTTACATAGCTCTGCCATACAGAACATGACTAGTGTAGTCACGATAAAACCCCTTAGCTGTAACCATAAAACCCCATAAACTTAACTTAATTAATAAATGAGAGACCACACCGGTTATGGAGTAAAATGGCCATAACAGCTAATTTATTTAAATAACCAATAATAAGAACTCCAGTTTCTTATTAGAAAAATAAAACATAAATAACAATAACAATAAACAATAAACACTTTCAGACCCCTTGCTGAAAACAAAACAAAACAGGTTAAACCCCTATATCCATGTTGGTCAGTGACGGAGCTAAGTGCTTATCACACAACCTGATATCAACTGATATCAACACAAGGGGGCACTGCGGGCAAAAGAAACCAATGGGTCTCTACCGTACCGCCCGATAACCAACATATCCGCAGTGCACAAAACCATTGGACATCAACAACGTTTGATGTAACAAGGAGGGGCCATCTATTGATGAGCCCCCCACCCACTTACCACCAGTATAACTGCTGCCGTCACTGACCAACAAACAACTAACGCCACAGCCTGAAAGGGGGACCACCTCACCCTTGATGGCACCTCCACACCCGCAGGGCCGCCTGGATACCCTCCTGCAGACCCAATGACCAGAGGTCAATACCCACATCTGTAAGATGCACTCCATCCCGCCTCAAGTACATCCCAACATTTACTTCCAACTCCCGGTGGCGAACCACTAGGCCACCTTGCCATGCTATGAACCGTCCCACCACTTTATTGACCCGGATTCTGGCTTTATTAATCCTAAACACCGACCTGGCCATGCGCCAGTTGGTCCTGGCTACCATATCCGACCAAATCAGAATGGTGCCCGGGAAAGTGGCCCGGAGGAACATAATGTCCGCCTTGATATCAGCTATCAAGTCCCTCACGGTCCTTACACCCAAGTCATTGCCGCCTGCATGAATGACCCACACTTCAGGTGGTCTATCTAGCCAGGCGTATCTCTCAACCTCCGGGACCACCCTGCCCCACATCATACCAGGCCTACCTAACCACCTGATAACTGCATCCCTCCTGGAAATGCCCAGCTGTCTCCCTCCTGGTCTCACGTCCCCCCTCCTGGCACCCCAGCACACGTAAGAATGGCCGAGGATCCATACAAGGAGTTGTCGCCCTGCATCTGTAACAACAAGAACAACGTTACACGCACAACACCCCATACTACATCCACCTTATGCAGTACCCCTACATACCCACCAATACTACTATTGGCACTTTAATTAAATCCACAACCAAACTTTTTTTTTTTTTTTTTTTTTTTTTTTTCACACACCAACTGTGGCCGAACATAACTGCGGAATCGCTGAGATTCCCATCTCCCTAACTTTTTGCACATCCGCCTCATCCAACCCACACCTGGCGGCTTCAGTAGCTGCCCCAATGCGGAAGGAGTGTGAAGCGTAGGCGTTGCTATCCAATCCCAACCTCCCCAAACACTTTCTCAACACCGCCACAAACTGAAATTTGGACAAGTACCGTCCATCCGCATGTAACAACAGCGGACCCTCCCCCCCTGGTCTTACTGCCAGAAACTTCGTCACCGTTAATAAAGGGCAAACACCGCACCCCTGTACAGCATACAAACCCACCTGCGTCCCTCATCCTCTTTGGTCTGTTTTTGATCTTCTCAACCTGACCATCACCTTATCCTCCCCTATATCCACATCCTGAACCATCAAGCCCCCCGCCACCTCTTTTGATGGGCTGACCAATTCCCCAATACGGAACGCTCCAAAGAATGCCAATGCAAATGCAGCTGAAAACAACCTCATCTCGTACGCTGACTGACACACCCCTTTAAGCTGTACACTTATATCCAACAAGTTCCCAAATGTGATGGGGCGCCGCTTGTCCTTACTCCTATGCAACTTCCGATACCCCTTGCTTCACCCAGAAATCCTTCGTTAGATCCTCCCTTCTCCTCAATTTAAACCAAAACGTGAGCCCTGCCATCCTCTTTTCAATAGACGACACAGATTTTCCCATTTCCATATCCCTGGCCACCCAATCCAGCAATAACAACCTGTCTCCCGGGTCCTCCCCCCCGGCTTGTGCCATACCCCGAAGGTCAGTCCATTCCTTCCACACTTTAGAGTAGGCCAGCCATGTCGACTCACTTACAGACCTCCGTATCCACTCTGCCGCGGTTCCAATGCTAACTCCCACATCCAGCCCGGGCATGGAACACCCTCCGCTCTTGCTGTCGGCGCCAGCTCCCTGAACTTGTCCCACTGAAAGCGAGACAAGGCGTCAGCTAAAGTGTTCTCAACACCCGGGATGTGAACAGCATACAAAAAGATGTTCAACCGCATGCAACGCAACACCAGATGTCTCATCAATCTGATGACAGGAGGAGAAGCCGCAGACATGTTGTTGATCACCTGAACCACCCCCATATTATCGCAGTTCAGCCTCAACTTGAGGTTCCTGCACGACTCCCCCCACAACTCCAAAGCCAGCACCACCGGAAACAGTTCCAGCAGTACCAAGTTTTTCTGAAAACCCACCTGTAACCATGATTGCGGCCAAGGCTCCGCACTCCACTGTCCCTTGAAGAAAGCCCCATAACCTGTAGATCCAGCGGCGTCTGTCACCAGCTCCACATCAAAGTTACTGACCGGTCCCGACATCCAAACCGCCCTGCCATTGTAACCTTCCAGGAACTGATCCCATATCTTCAAATCCTCTCTATGTTCCTTGTTAAGCCTAATGAAATGTGTCGGTATTCGCACCCCCTTAGTCGCTGCCGACAACCGCCTACAAAATATCCTACCCATGGGAATAATCCTGCACGCAAAATTCAACTTTCCCAACAACGATTGTAACGTGCGCAACTGAACTTTTTTCCAACCATAAACCTCTCCCACCATTTTCCTCAAATCCCCTACCTTCTCTTCCGGCAGTCTACATTCCATGGCCATGGAATCTATTACTATGCCCAAAAAACTCAACTCTGTCCGCGGGCCCTCCGTTTTATCGGCTGCCAATGGCACCCGAAATTTGTCCGCAATGTGCTGCAACGTGGACAACAGTATCGCACACACATTGGAAGACGGAGGACCCACGCACAAGAAATCATCCAGGTAGTGGATGACAGAATCGATCCCTGTCACATCCCTCACTACCCATTCCAAGAAGGAACTAAACGCCTCAAACATGGCGCAAGAAATGGAGCATCCCATCGGTAAACACCGATCAACATAAAACTCCCCCTCCCAGCAACAGCCCAATAACCGAAAGCTCTCCGGGTGTACCGGTAATAGCCGAAATGCTGCTTCCACGTCAGATTTTGCCATTAGCGCCCCTTTTCCGTACCGCCGCACCCAGCGCACTGCGGCGTCGAATGACGTGTAAGACACCGTACACTCATCTGGGTCTATGAAGTCATTGACCGAGCCCCCTTTTGGGAACGACAAATGGTGAATGAGCCGAAACTTGTTCGGCTCTTTCTTGGGTACCACACCTAACGGCGACACCACCAGGTCCTCTAACGGCTTAACCTTAAAAGGTCCCGCCATTCTACCCAACCCCACTTCCTTGGAGAGTTTCTCTGACACTACCTCAGGGTGTTGCAGGGCTGATCTCAAGTTCTTGGCCAGTGGTGGAATCACTGACAAATTACACGGAATCTTGAAACCCTCCCTGAAACCCCTGCTCAACAAAACCGCCGCCCCCCTGTCTGGATATCTATTTAGGAAAGGTTGCATCCTTTCCCACATCACCGGCGTCGTCCCTCTTGTGGCCAGATTCCCCTCCCCGCTTGCCTTTTTTAAAACATCTGGCGAGGGTGTGACCCCCCCCGCATCCTGAACATTCATGCTTGAATTTACAGGTTCCTCCAAACTTACAGGCCCCCTCATTAAATTGCCAGCATACCCCCCACTTCTTACCGGCCGGAGGTCCCGAGGCCTGGCTGCCTCCGGCCCCCCCTTGAAATGTCTGAGTCGGCGTCTTAGCCGACGCCATCAGCTTCATCCAGAGGCTAATATCTTTGTGATCCCACCTTAAAGCCGGGCGTACAGCCCTACGCTGGCGGAACTGCTCGTCGTACCGCAGCCACGCCGTTCCACCGTACACCCGATAAGCCTCCCCAATTGCGTCCATGTAGCAGAACAACGCCGAACAATGTTCAGGGTTCTTCTCCCCAATCACTCCCGCCAAAATGGCAAACGCCTGGAGCCAATTGGCGAAAGTCCTCGGAATGAGCCTATACCTCCTTTTCTCCTCATCATCCTTTTTGCTACTATCCGGTTTTACCCTGTCCAGGTTGAATTTTTCCAGGGGGAGCAAGGAGAAAATCTCCACGTACTCCCCCTTCCAAATCTTCTCCCTGACCTCCTGTTTTAAATGAGCCCCGAGCGGTCCTTCAAAACAGACATAGACCTCGCATTTTGCTGCATCGGCCATCCGTACTATATCATCCCTCACCGTCTGTTCCTTTTCCCCTTTTTCCACCTCATTCCCCTTCTCTGCTCCCACCACAACGGAGGTCGGCTGACTTCCTGCCGTGGCCTCTGCCGCCACCCCTCCCCCGACTGTTACACCAGCCCCCACTTCACCGACTTCCATACTCACCCCTCCTGCTGGAGCATCCCTCCTCTCACCAAAACGGCCTATCAGCACCTTTAACCCTTCCAACAATTCCTGCAGTTGCCCAGGACTAGTATCCGCCCTCCCGCTCACCGCTCGCGGTTGGTCCGTCTCTGCCAACGACGATGCGGGAGGTATTCCTGGGCTTCCCCCACTGTTACCTGTCCCTAACAGGGATTGTAAAACTTTTACAAAGGAAATATTGTCAGTGGACTTACCGGGCTGACCGGGCGGGATTCCCACAGCCGCTGTACGGGCCTCCACCGGCGGGATAGGGCGACTGAGCTCCTCCTCCTCTTCCGACAATTCACCTTCGGACCGAGAAACGTCCTCCTGCGTAAAAGACAAGGCACGCACCCTAGGGGAGGGGGTCCTGTAAGAGTTACGATCCCGCCTGCCCGTTCCCACTTCGGGCTGCTGGCTGGTCCCTGGCTGATCCAAACTCGCATGCGCAGGTGGGCCGGTTCGGGCTCCGCTCCTGCTGACTCGGGTCACTGCCGTGCTTGCTGGTGGCGTCCCGCCATCCCTTGCCCGTTGTGCTGAGTGGGTCCCCCTCCCCCCCACCCGTGATGACCCTCTGACCCTTCCGTCCTCCCCCCCTGACTCGTGCAGAGCCTCTGGGGGGTTCGCTGAAAAGGCATGTCCGGGGGGTGTGACCCCCCTCCTGGCCGTTGCCCGAGTGGCCCTTGAATCCCCTCCCCCCTGCTCGTGCAGAGCTGCTGGGGCGGACGTGGTCCCTGAAGAGCCTGATGCGCCGGCCATCTTCCTCCCCCTTGCCGCGGCCCCCCCCACCCCCCCTCCCCCCAGTGTTCCTACTGCCCCCCACCACGTGTACAGGTGCTGGGGCTGCTGAGGCTGTTGTAGCACTGCCATCTGATGTTAAGGATCCTCTTCCCGGTCGGCCCCTCGCCCCCCCTCCCCCCCCAGGCCTGAGTCCTGCCTGCTTGTGTGACCCTCCAGCGCTGTCCCTCTGCACTCTTTTGGCTGGGGGGGTGGATCGCTCCCCCCTCGGGCTCCTTACCAGTCTTGAAGGTCCTGCTGTGGCCCCTGGAGAGTAGCGCTCCGGCGCCCTGGACACTCGGCCACGCTGTCCGGCGCCGCCATCTTGGATGTCCCTCACTGCTGCCTGGTCTCTTGAGCCCCCTCCTGAGCCATCCAGGGCCGCTGCTATCTGTTCCATGACCCATCCGGGTCCTTGCTGCGCCGCCGCCGCCCTCACGATCGCCACAAAATCCCCTCCGTCGGCCATGTTTTCTGGAAGCACTGAGGAGCAGAGTGAAAAACCTGCCTCCTCGTGCTCTGTCTTTCCCGCACTGACCTCCCGGCTCCGCCCCTCTCTTTTATATGGCCGCTCCTCCCAGCTCTCCCAGCTGCCCACCCCTAAAATTGTTAACTCTCTCCTAGCTTGCTGTGTAACCTGACACACTGTCATGGGCGGACCTGCATGACATTTCCTTGCAGTGCATTAAATTCCGGTCCTTACTGCCCTGTCTGGCAGAGGAGGATACCTGATGTTTCTATGCTGTTAAGTTACACCTAAAGTGGTTGTAAAGCCTAAACATTTTTTACTTAAAATTTACTTTAAAAATGTTTAGGTGTCAGCATCCCCCCTCAACCCCCCCCCCCCCCCCCTTTTACCCACCTGAGCCCTTGTTCAATCCAGTGCCTTGTACGTCTGCAGCTCCTCTCTCCCCTTATTTCCGTGTCTTGATGGCTTTGTCATCGGCTCCCAGTGCTGTCAATTAAAGTCAGTGATGAGGGAGTCCGAGTCCGTGTCAATGGATGCAGCAGTGGGGCTCGGGAGCAAGCACACATGGGTGCCCCCATTGGAAGCAGATTTCCATGGGGGCACTGGACAGAGGGGATGGGCCAGGAACACCGGCAAGAGACCTGAACAGAGGAGGTTTGCGGCTGCTCTTTGCAATTCCATTGCACAGAGCAGGTAAGTATAGATATAGTTGGTAAGGTTGAATAACAACAGTCCATCCAGTTCAACCTGTGTAGGTGTGTGTAAAAAAAATCATTACCCATATCCCTGTATATTGTTTTCGCTTAGATGCCCGTCCAAGACTATCCATACTTCCTGCTGACACCACTGATTGTGGAAGGGAGTTTCACATCCTTACCGCCCTGACTTTGAAAAACCCCCTAGGCAGCTTAAGGTTAAACCTCTTCTCTTCCAGTTTCATCGCGTGGCCCCGTGTCCTCTTACACTCCCTGGGACTGAAAATGTTCACGTTTGTTATTTAAAAAAAAGAAAATATACCTTTACAATCATTTTTAAGGTCCTGTCCCTCCCCCAGCCATGACTAAACAATGACAGGTGAAGCAGTATACTGATGAGTTCATCTCTCTGTCACTCAGCCCTCTCCTCCGATCAGCATGTTCCTTGTTCCATAGTTACATAGTAGGAGAGGTTGAAAAAAGACACAAGTCCATCAAGTCCAACCTATGTGTGTGATTATATGTCAGTATTACATTGTATATCCCTGTATGTTGTGGTCGTTCAGCTGCTCCCTGCTGAAACCACCACCTGTGGAAGGGAATTCCACATCTTTGCCGATCTTACAGTAAAGAACCCTCTACGCAGTTTAAGTTTGAACCTCTTTTCTTCTCATTTTAATGAGTGGCCACGTGTCTTATTAAACTCCCTTCCACGGAAAAGTTTTATCCCTATTGTGGGGTCACCAGTATGGTATTTGTAAATTTAAATCATATCCCCTCTCAAGCGTCTCTTCTCCAGAGAGAATAAGTTCAGTGCTCGCAAGCTTTCTTCATAACTAATATCCTCCAGACCCTTTATTAGCTTTCTTGCCCTTCTTTGTACTCGCTCCATTTCCAGTACATCCTTCCTGAGGACTGGTGCCCAGAACTGGACAGCATACTCCAGGTGAGGTCGGACCAGAGTCTTGTAGAGTGGGAGAATTATCGCTTTATCTCTAGAGTTAATCCCCCTTCTTAATGCATGCCAATATTCTGTTTGCTTTGTTAGTAGCAGCTTGGCATTGCATGCCATTGCTGAGCCTATCATCTACAAGGACCCCTAGGTCCTTTTCCATCCTAGGTTCTCCCCCCAGTGTATAGATTGCATTCATATTTTTGCCACCCAAATGCATTATTTTACATTTTTCCACATTGAACCTCATTTGCCATGTACAGTAGTTGCCCACCCCATTAATTTGTTAACATATGTGTTCTACAGCACAACTGATTTGTTCCTTGTGATGCTCCTCCCTCTCTCCCTGTAAGCTTTGCTGTACAGGGACTGCAAGAGGCTAGTACCAGATCAAATTCAGGTACTTACATTTCTTGCACTTCAAAAATACATTTAAAGATATAAGTAAATACAGAGCTGTATTAATTTGTATCTTTTATAGCTGCCTGAAGTTCAACTTTACCGGTTCCCGACTGGCTCACGCAAATTTATTGTGGCACAATGGCTCTCCTCGGCGAAATCCCGTACATATACAGGTTTCCCTTTAAGAGCCGCCAGAGCACGCATACGCGCCCTCTGCATGACGGGGGACCCGATGCGTGTGGCCATGGTCATGATCGCCGCTGGCCACGCGCGATCGTGTGCACGAGAGCCAGCACAGGGATTTGTGTGTGTAAACACACAAATCCCTGTCCTGTCAGAGGAGAGAAGACAGATCGTGTGTTCCTACTAAGTAGAAACAACGACCTGTCTCCTCTCCTAGTCAGTAGACATGTGCAATTAGTTTCGTATGAATCGAAAATCCGTACGAAATTCGTACATTCGGGAGGATCCGAAATACGAATTGCTATGCTTCCGAATTCTGTACGAAATACGAAATTTCGTTTACAAATTTCGGATCCGAAATTCAAACGGAAACGTGACTGGTGATAAATTGAAATTCATCATAATGAACATTTGTAATTGTTCCGAAAAGTTAACGAATTTAAAAGTTAAAAACCCAGGAAGTCAGTACAGCACAGGGATGGTGGAAACCCCTCATAATGCTAAATTAATCGAAACGAACATTTGTAATTGTTACGAAAAGTTTACGAACTTAGCGAAAATTCGTATTTCGTAGGAATCCAAATTAAATTTTGGACACGAATTACGAAATACGAATAAATTTTATTACGGAACGAAACTAATTTATTGACGGCGCACATTTCTACTAGTCAGTCCTATCCCCATACCGTTAGACCACACCCAGGGAACACACGGTTAACCCCTTGATTGCCCCCTAGTGTTAACCCCTTCCCTGCCAGTGACATTTACACAGTAATCAGTGCACATTTATAGCAGTGATCACTGTATAAAATTCAATGGTCCGAAAAATGTGTCAAAAGTGTCAGATCTGTCCATCGCAATGTCGCAGTACCACAAAAAAAATCGCAGATTACCAACATTACTAGTGAAAAAAAAAATGCCATAAAAATGCCATAAATCTTTCCCAACTTTTTTGCGCAAACCAATCAATATACGCTTATTCCGTTTTTTTTTTTTACCAAAAATATGTAGAACAATATATATTGGCCTAAACTGATGAAGAAATGTGTTTTTTAAAGACATTTTTGGGGATATTTATTATAGCAAAAAGTAAAAAAATTATTATTATTATATTTTTTTTATAAATTGTCGCTCTTTTTTTGTTTATAGCGCAAAATATAAAAACCGCAGAGGTGATCAAATACCACCAAAAGAAAGCTCTATTTATTAAAGGACCCACATTTTGTTTGGGTACAGCGTCGCACGACCATGCAATTATCAGTTAAAGCAATGCAATGCCAAATTGTAAAAAATGCTCTGGTCAGGAAGGGGGTAAACTCTTCTGGGGCTGAAGTGGTTAATATAAAAATGTATAGATAGAGTCAAAGCATGCACATTTTCACTTTTCCCTAGATGTTTTTTCATTTGCATTTGCTCATATTAGGATGTTAATTTATTTATATACACAGCATATGTATTAACAATGTACCCTTTTATCTGTTTACAATATTCACATTACTAAAAACTTAGGGCCGGTTTACACCTTGAATGGGCTGAAATCAGACAAAAAGTAGTGCATGTGCTACTTTTTAAAAATGCACCACACCTTCTCACATACTGCTCTTGTATAATGCGATCTGGTGCAGGCAAATGCAATACATTTGCAATCTGCACTTGGGGCGGCATTAACAATGCATTGGCACCCATAGCAGATTAGAAACCAGTGCGTTTTGAACACAGTGTGGGAAATGAATATGGAACGCTCCTTTCCCGCACCACTTTCTGGTGTGAACTGGCTGCTGTAAATAGTCTTTTTTTAACATACAATGAATAAAAATATTTTAGTTACTTATTTTTAGTTCTACCCTGAAGAATTGCCCATTCAGTGACATGAAATGTATTGATAGTGTTTTATTGAGCTTACCAATAAAAATGTGTAAGTTAAGGTAGAAGACCTCTCCTCAGAGCATTTACCCACGTGGGCGCCTCTGCATTTACCCCATTTTGGGGCTACATCTTACCTACTTTGGCTTAGAAATATTCTGCTTACCGTATATACTCGAGTATAGGTCGACCCGAATATAAACCAAGGCCCCTAATTTACCACAAAAAAAACTGGGAAAACGTATTGACTCGTGTATAAGCCAAAGGTTAGAAATGCAGCAACTACTGTAAGTGGAAAAGAGGGTCAACAATGCCCATCTGCAGCTGCATACCTCCCTGTGTCCTGTGTACCTCCCTGTGTCCTGTGCATGCCTACCTGTGCAGATCTGCCTACCTCCCTGTGTCCTGTGTACCTCCCTGTATTGCAGCCTACCTGTGTCCTGTGCATGCCTCTGTGTGCCGATCTGCAGCCTCTGTGTCCTTCTGCAGCCTCTGTGTCCTTCTGCAGCCTCTGTGACCATCTTCAGCCTCCGTGTGCCATTTTGCACTGATCAGTGTGTAATAAGAAACAGACAGCGGCCATTCCTGTATTCAAAAGCCGCGCCTCCTCCTCATCTGTGATAGGCAGAACACTCAATTTCCCAGCAGTCAGTGCCACGGACGAGGATGAGAGGATGTCCGTGATAGGCAGAATACCGACTGCTGGGAAATTGAGTGTTCCGCCTATCACAGATGAGGAGGCGCGGCTTTTGAACATTGGAATGGCCGCCGTCAGCTTATACTCGAGTATATACGGTACTTCCTATTTTGGTGGCCACAAAGGAAAGGAGGGTAAAACTTCCCAACAGGGACACAGGCAACAATTAAAAACAGAGAGGGGTTTAAAAATATCTCCACTTTCAAAACCTAAACAAAAAAAAATTGACTGAAGTTTAAATCTAAATGTAACAAGTCATATTACAGTATCATATCACAGCCCTGTGCTCACAAGGCTCTGTTGTGATTATGGTGTTTGTTGGCACTATAACAGTAATATTCAAATGAAAAGATTGTTTTGGAAACTCTACACATTTCGAATTGCATCCTGACATTACTCCTAACATCTGCACGCACCTATTGTACAGTAACACCTGGTGCTTCCTCCTGAATACATTGAAACTACTCACACTTTGTCAAATATTAATCTCAAACCATTGTTGACATTTTTGTTTTGTCTACCCACCACTGCATTATGTCATTGTCAGTTTTGCCTCCAGCTCACTCCCATGGTCATTGAAAAAAAAAATTGCAGCTAGTGTGAGGATTATTAAGTCATCACACAACAACAGTTTGTTTTAGCCATAGGGTACCATGACATTAACAAGTTTCATATTGCCATCAAGTTAGTCTTTAACAAAAATCCCTGGAAGCAACTTTGCAACTTCTAATGGTGGAAGTGGTATAGGAACAAGGGGCACAGAAATTACAGTTGTACTTTTGGGACCTTTAGGATCTCCCTTGCCTTTATTATTTAGCCACTTCATTGGTATCAAAGTGTCTTGCCACCATTTGTACAAGGTCACCGTACTCACTGCTCAAGGGTTTGCAGTGATCCCACTATAAATTGAATATTTATACAGTAAAACCTTGGATTGTGAGCATAATTCGTTCCAGAAACATGCTTGTAATCCAAAGCACTTGTATATCAAAGCAAATTTCCACGTAAGAAATAATGGAAACTCAGATGATTACTTCCACAACCATTTATTCATATGTTCTTCAGTTTATAGCCTATATAAAAAGATTATAGCAATGTGATAGGTTGTGTAACCATAAAATGTCCATCCACAAATGGAAGCCTCTACAAGGGGATAAGAAGCAAAATCCAGCAGGAACAACAGAGTATAAAAGAGAAGAGAGGCACCTCTGATGCGGCGTACACACGGTCGGAATTTCCGATGGAAACAGTCCGATGGGAGCTTTTCATCGGATTTTCCGACCGTGTGTATGCCCAATGGTCTTTTTCTGTCGGAATTTCCGACGGACTTTGAATTGAGAACCTGTTCTCAATTTTTCTGACGGAAAACCTTTCTATCGGATTTTCCGATCGTGTGTATGCAATTCCGACACGCAAAATTCTGACGCATGCTCGGAAACAATTCGACGCATGCTCGGAAGCATTAAACTTCCCTTTTATAGTGCTGTCGAACGTGTTTTATGCCGCTGTGTTATTGACCATCGGAATTTGATCGTGTGTAGGCAACACAGCTTGAGCGGAATTCCGTTGGAAAAACCGCCAGAGTCTTTTCCTACGAGAATTCCGATCGTGTGTACGCGGCATAAGTGTAGCAATATGGTTACATTTAATGAAGGTACAACAGTTAGCAACTCATATGGTTGATGATTAAAAGAGGCACATCCAATTATGCAGACATCTGGGGTAAAGCTGTCCACACAGACTGTCCTCCGTACCACCGGCTCTCACCGCTGTCAGTCTGCAATCGTGACCGGGAAAACTACCCCGCAGTAGAACGATTTGAAAGGGAGGCTTGAAGCGCCCGTGGAAGGGATGATGTCGATGGTGGTGTGGAGGATGGTCTATGTGGACAGCTTACTTATATGTGCCTCTTTAAATCATCAACCATGTGACTTGCTAAATGTTGTACCTTCATTAAACGTAACCATATTGCTACACTTAGAGGTGCCTCTGTTCTGTTTTATACTCAGTTGTGACATGACGCTACTTGTATATCAAGACATCGCTTGTATATCAGGTCAAACTTTATTTATAAATGTTGCTTGTCTTGCAAAACGCTCTCTAACCAAGTTACTCTCAAACCAAGGTTTTACTGTAATTGTAAAGTCACCTCTAGGGAACAGAGTCTGCTATCAGTTACATAGTTGGTCAGATTGAAAAAAGACACAAGTCCATCTAGTTCACCAAAAAAAAAATACAATCTCATATACACAATCCTTAAACCACAATTGATCCAGAGGATGCCGAAAACCCCCAGCAAAGCATGACCCAATTTGCTACAGCAGGGGAAAAAATTCCTTCCTGTTCCCCCGAGAGGCAATCGGATTTTCCCCGGATCAACCTTACCTATAAATTTTAGTACCCAGTTATATTATGTACATTTAGGAAATAATCCAGGCCTTTTTTAAAGCAATCTACTGAGCTGGCCAGAACCATCTCTAGAGGGAGTCTATTCCACATTTTCACAGCTCTTATTGTGAAGAAACCTTTCTGTATTTGGAGATGAAATCTTTTTTTCTCTAGACGTAAAGTGTGCTCCCTTGTCCTCTGTGATGACCTTAAAGTGAATAACTCAACACCAAGTCCCCCAGATGATGCCTGTATGAGGCGAAACGCGTCGGGACTCGGTTAGCTGTTACCACTGCGTTACCAGTAGACCATTATATGCTTTTTCATGTCGTTTTAAATGTGAGTACCCATTTTTATATGCTTTGTCAAAATAAATCCCCTATGGTATTACACTATGTGGCTCCATTTTTCTCTTTATCGGTCCCACTAATTTGAGCACTACCAGTGGTATAACATCCATCATCCCTCCCTCCTGAGAGTTCTTTGGATATATCCAGTGAAGGATCTTGTCGTTTGGCACCATCCCCAAGTAGATGCTCCCACGGGTGTAGTGACACCAACTGCCTTTTGTGACTCATACGGCGTAAGCCTATCTGAGTTCACGCTATCTGGTAAGCGCATTCCCAAGAGGTGGTGGACTGCAACAGACAACTTGCACCAAGTCACCTGTTATATATTTCTTAACGCACCAATGTTGAATTTATGTCACTATTAGATGGTGTTTTTTGCTTAGATCACTATTTGTAACACACATTGCTATATGGTTTTGTTTATATGGTGATATATATTCAAGATTTTTCTACTGCCATATTTATTGTATATGTGATCTATGCGATTATGTGATTAGTAGGTCTACCAACCCTTTCCATATATATGATCTTTTGATTCACAATCCATTTGATTTATCTTATTTGTTTGTTCACTATTTTTAGTGACACACATTCATATATAAATTTTTTATTTTTTGGATACTGTATCATTATTTAGTATCATCACTTTTAGACATTGATTGTTATTTTTCGCGCTCTATGAGCGCCGCACTTTTTTATATTTAAATTCCCTATATGGACCCCTTATATATTTGTACATGTTGATCATATCCCCCCTTAATCTCCTCTTCTCAAGAGAGAATAAATTCAGTTCCTCTAATCTTTCCTCATAGCTGAGCTCCTCCATGTCTCCTATCAGTTTGGTTGCCCTTCTCTGCATTTTCTCCAGTTCCCTTTATCCCCTTTGAGAACTGAACTGCATTGAGGTGAGGTCTTACTAATGATTTGTACAGAGGCAAAATTATATCTCTATCTCTGGACTCCATACCTCTCTTAATACAAGAAAGGACTTTGCTCGCTTTGAAAACCGCAGCTTGGCATTGCATGCTATTATTGAGCTTATGATCTACCAAAACCCCAAGATCCTTCTCCACTACGGATTCCCCCCGTTGGTTCAGCAGGGTGCAAAGAGACTTTCCTTCTTCCTCTGTGACTCTGTGTCATGTCATAAATCACAGGTTCATGTGATGCAGATACAGAGGACAGGGGAGGGACAGACAGGTTTCCCTGCTCTGTGATGTATAATTTAAAGCTGAATTTTTGATAAAAAATGTATATTCTCTATAGCTTTAGTGCAGGCAGTTGGATAGTTTAGAAATCATCTGTGCAAGGTGCCTGGTCCTCTTCCTGATCCTGTGGGAGTTAGTAGCTTTGAGTCTTCTGCAACAAACTCCCAGCAGGGACTGTTCCCTGCCTCCCTCCTCCTTTGGAAAAAAAAATTGATAGTGTACATCACTGCAAATAACATGATCTCTGAATGGGGGAGAGTCAGATGAATCAAAACATTCTCTCCCCATTCAGAGATTGTGTTACATGTAGTGTAATCCATTAAACAACTTTTCCCAATCAGAGTATGAGGGAGGGAGGAGGAGCGCATACCTCCCAACTTTTTGAGATGGGAACGAGGGACACTTATTAGCCAATTTATGTAGGCATAGGACACAACCCATTGCTAAGCCCCCTTAAAGGAGAATTATACAAAAAAAAATGATTGGTTAAACCCACAAGTACTTTTTTTTTTACCACTACTATTCCTTTATACTGGCTTTTGAAATTTACAAATGCAGCAATTCAGAAATTGGATGAAAGTTTTAACATTAGGAAACACTTTTTGAAAGCTAAAAAGTTAATTTTATATACAACTATATAAAGCAGAACAAAACAAATGAGGAGGAATGAGGGACAGAGGGACTTTGTTGCAAATCAGGGACAGTCCCTCTAAATCAGGGACAGTTGGGAGCTATTGGAGCGGGTCCCAATGAGGTGCTTGCAGCATCACAGAAAAGACATATTAAAGCGCAGCTCCACCCAAAAGGGGAAGCTCCGCTTGTCTAGGCTAAGTATATTTTCTCAAAGTAAAGAAAAATAACTTCGTATATTTCCAAAATGTCCCTGTACCTTTCTTTGCACTAAACTGATATATCAGTCTTCCCAGCTACCTGGTGATGAAGAATTCCGCTCAAGCTTGTCTTGCATACACACGGTCACACAAAAGTTCTCTGAACTTTCGGCCGTCAAGAACACGGTGACGTACAACACTACGACGAGCCGAGAAAATGAAGTCCAATGCTTCCGAGCATGCGTCAAATTGTTTGAGTATGCGTGACTTTTTGCGTGTCCGAATTGCATACAGACGATCGCATTTTCGAATAGGAACTTTTCCCGACCGAAAAATAGAGAACATGCTCTCAATCTTTTGCTGGCTGGAATTCCGCCAGCAAAAGACCGATGGAGCATACACACGGTCACATTTTCCGACAAAAAGCTCTCATCTGAGTTTTGCTGTCGGCATTTCTGATCGTGTGTATGTTTTCTTTTTAGTCCAAATTACAAGAGAAACATAGTGAAACATAGTGAAAACCATGGCATCCTCCATAGAAAAAATAGTGTGAGCATAGCCAGGAGGTGTGTTATTCACAGGGTTGGCAGGTAAAAAATAAAAAATAAACCCTGAAAAGGGATACTATTGTAGCCACCAAGTTTAAAGTGTATGTACACCCAAAATGTATTTTTCAGTACGTCGGAATCATGCCTTACTGACTGTATACTGTCTTCTCAAGCAAATCCTTTTTGTGACTTCTTTGCAAAGTGTTGTACCTGAAGTTCTTGCCCATAACAGCATTTCTTGTTGCAGGCTGATAATGCAAAGCCACTGCTTAACAATTATCAGGCAGCATTGGCCTCGGGCTCCCTATCAAGGTTGTACAGGCCTCCTGCAGACCTGACAGGCTTCCCAACATCAAACAGAAGGCATGTGCACAGCAGGCTGACACTGATAAGCTGCAATATATAACATTTTTTTTTGGAGTTTATATAGACTTTAAGGATGAAGTTGTGGTTTGTCGTGATTGGATTAAAAAATCCTTGCCTGCCTGTGCTATCAGGAGACGGGAGCAGAATGATGACTCATCATTGTGGTGATGCCTTTTATTTGTCATGTCACCCGGCTGGGGTTGGTTGGTAACCTAGCTGTATTAAAGTGAGTGTAAGCCTAGGTTCACATTGGAACGATTTGTCATGCGATTCGAGAGATCAACTCCCATGACAAGACGCAGTCTATCGGCGGCAATGGCACTGTTCCAATCGGTGCGACACCGATTTTGTGGCACCGCACTGATTTGCAAAAGTAGTTCCTGCACTACTTAGGCCGATTTCAGGTGCGACTTCAATAGACATGAAGCCACACAGATGTCTATCAAGTAGCACCTGAAATCGTGCTGACCTTGCTACTTTGAAATCATGCTACTTCAAGAGAAGTAGCGCGATTTCAAAGTAGCATCAATGTGAACCAGGGCAAAAGCTTCACATTTAAAACCAAAAAAGCACCCGCCAGTGCTGTCTGCTCCCTCCCCCCGCCAAGTGCCTCTGTAGCAAGCCGCTTGCTATGGGGGCACTCATGTGTGGAAGCTCCCAAGCCAGCTGTTTGTGTCCATTGACACACACAGCATAGCTCATCCCCACCCTCCGCTCCCTCCTCACTGGCTGTGATTGACAGCAGCAGGAGCCAATAGCTCTCGTCGCTGCCTCTCTCCAATAAGAAGAGAGAGAGAGAGAGAGAGAGAGATGCTGCTCTTGTGCACATTGTTGGATGGGGATCAGGTAAGTATAAGGGGGTGGTGGGGGGAGCTGCATACTTTTCTTTTTAAATAACAAACATGTTATACTTACCTCCACTGTGCAGTTAGTTTTGCACAGAGTGGCCCCGATCCTCCTGTTCTGGGGTCCCTTGGTGGCTGTCTGGGCTCCTCCCCATAATAGCTAACCCCCCTCTGGCAAGCCAATGGCTATGCTGCTATCAATCTATCCTATCTACCCAATCAACAGCCAGCTCTATATTTAGCTTTTTGTCTGGAGTTCAGCCTTAATGGAAAACTACAAGATCTGGCCACCCACAAAACAATTATCAAATATCCCTAACTAATGTGTTATTTGCTTTTGAACCATGCAGTTTTTAACCGCTTGCTGACCGTATACAGTAAATATACGGCGGCAAAGTGGCTCACCTGGGCAGGATCACGTACTTGTACGTGATCCTGCACTTCTGGGTCTGGAGCATGCACCCGCTCCACTGGCGACCCGCTCCCGCTGTAATTGGACACATCGGGAGGCAATAAGCAGGTCTGGTGGATGCGATGTCCACCGGGACCCACTGAACGTTCAGGAGACAGGCAGACCGGTGTCCTGTGAGAAGGGAAGGCTGTGAAGTGTATGTTCAATTTGTAAACATTGGTAAAAAAATGACCATCATTAAAAAAAAAAAATGTCTTCCAACACATACAAATATACAAATACAGAGCAGTGGTACCAGCACCCAATCCCACACAGATGCCTCAGTGATCCAAACAGATGAGGTAATATGAAGTAAAGCATTGTAGGTGCAGGTAGGATTTTCATAGGCGCATTAGGATAATGTAAAGATTGCTTGATTAAACCAGCATGTCGGTTGGTCAAAGCCTGCTTTTTGCAAGGGCTGTGATCCCCCAAAATGTTGGTTTAATCAAACAACCTTTATTCATCCCACTGTAGTGCAAGCATTCAGTCTACAGGGGAGTAGCAAATCGGAAATTCAGAAGCAGTACAGCATTGTTGCCACACCACTGCAGGAAGTGCATTAGGTGGACTTCACTTGCAGGCAGACAGGTATTTGTAGCACTTTGCTTGGAGGATAACTGAAAACTTGAATGCCCCGTACACACTATCGGAACGTTTGACAACAAAGTTTTTTTTTGGCGGAAAGTCTGACAACAAATGTTCGATGGAGCATACACACGGTCGGACTTTCAGCCAACAAGCTCACATCCAACACTTCCCGTCGGAAAGTCCGATCGTGTGTACGTGGCATAAGTGTTTATAATTAAGTGCTACAGCACATATTTTTTGATACAGGGTCATTATTTTTGGTTTAAAAAAATTTATTTTATGTAAAATATTTATGATGGCACTATAAAAATGGGTATTATATTTGTTCACATCTTAAAATATTTACTTATGTTTGTACATCATTACTAAAGGCACTTTTTGAAGGCCACAAGAAAATTCTGACATTGATTACCTGCTACGTAGTCTCCAAATCCAATAGTAGTAAGTGTGATGACTACAAAATATATGGCCTCCAACAGGGTCCAATGCTCAATTTCCTGGAAGATTAAAGTTGGTATAAGAACGAAGAGGACACAACCAATGAGGAGGAAGAGCACGGCTGAGATGACCCGCACAATGGTAGGAGAGACACGCCATTTCTGTGAAAAGACAGAAAGATGAAAGCTAAACACGTGTAAAAGTATCAGGCAATACTATAACCATTATTTATTTGATAAATGAATAAGTACTCACTTAATTTTATATATCATTAAAAATCAGTCCTTGAACTCCAGTGAAGTGACTTCGCCTAGGCTGAAATGATGCTTAAAGTGAAAAAGAAGAAAGCACCCCAACGTTTCAAGGTGTGAAACTTTGTGACGCTCTCTACTTTCTTACTTGAAGCTTTTGTTCCAAGGACTTAGCGCATAAGCACAGATCAGCAGATAGCTGCCTACACATATAAACGAGAACTATAGCCAAAGCTATTTTGGCCCAACTTTTTCTATGCACTCCTGTGACCCGTTTTCAGCTGGCAATGGGCTAAGGCCAGCTGTTGGCTGATGTCACTTAGCTGGTCCAGGCTCTGCAAAGATCCTGACTTTACAATTCGGATCCACCCAGATTCCTGGACTGGCAGGTGGCTCAGCCTCTCAGCGTGCCAGCTGCTCCCACCCTATTCACAGCCTGGCGCTCCAGTGAGTGCAGGAGAGGCAGAGCAGAGAGCCATTGACTGACAGTAACCAGCTTTATGCTCACTGAAGAATGAGAACTGAGTGATCAGCAGTCTTTGATCACTTAGTTCTCGGTGTAAAGGTGGGGGGGGGGGGGGCAGCATATTTTTTGTGTATTCTCAAACTTCTCTTTTAAGCATCTCCAGACCCACTAGACACATTACTGAAGTTGGGGTCCCAATGTCTTTTCCCTGAAGCTGAAATTATGTTATTAGTCAGTTGCAGGCAGCAGGAAAGGTTCCCTCTCTCCCAGTGATCATACTACAGCAGGTCACAAAGTAAAAAGGTGCAGCAGGGACTGATCTGCATAAAAAACAGCCAAGACTTGTGGTGGAAGTATGGTGTGTGGGGACTTGGCTATGGTCTGAGGCTGCTGCCTCTCTGATCACAGTAGATGAATCATTAATCAGATGATCTATTCTTATACTATATTTGTATACACTTTTATGAAATATTATTTACTGCCTTTTAATTGATATGAACTACTACATTATATGTTTTATATTGTTCACTACATGTTAGTTCTGAAGATGAGGTCGGTCTTTCCACCCAAAACATTATCTATATCTGATGTCTTTAGTCAATACATATTTTAAAAGATAAAAAGAAAATCTAATCAAAACATTCAAATAAAATTTGTTCCTATTGAACTCTTATAAACCCTTTGTTAACCATAATAAGCCCTAATTAACTGCATTTTTTTGTTTTTAAAAATATTTTTTCCTATTTATTTGTTAACTTTTTATAACGTTTTTTTTTTTTTTTAAAAGGGAAAGAAGTAGGATGACACTGGGCTAAAACCTTGAAGTGACATCATCCCAAACAAGCAGATTAATACAGAAGACAAAGAACTGGGGACTTTCTAGGACAGTAACCAAGGACATAAATTCAACACATGAATATAAAAAAATTATATATATTTCCAGATTTGTTAAACATATCATATAAACGTTTTAAAGATTCACATAAAGAATATTGTATTGTGCATCATATGTGATTCTCTTAAACTGTTATATTATGTGATCAATAAATCTGAAAAAAAAATTTTTTATATTTATGTGTTGAATTTATGTCTTTGGGTGCCATTCTAGAAAGGGCAGGAAGTGGACTTATTATTACAGTTTATTAAGGCACATTATGTAAACTAATCTCCAGTCATCCATTCTTTAGGCTCTGAAGAAGAGGGTTCATCCCTCGAAAACACATAAGCCACATTGGACGCCGAAGGGGCTTTCCAAGTTATCAGTTGTGCGGTGTGGATCTGGAGGCAGTCTCATCTGAATGTCACAATACCCTTGTTATTACTAAGTGTAGCAATATGGTTACATTTAATGAAGTTACAACATGTAGCAACTAACATCCTTGATAACTAAAAGAGGCACATCTAAGTATGCAGGCATCCGGGGTAATGCTGTCCACATAGTTCATCCTCCACACCGCCATTGACATCATCCCTTCCACGCTGCGCTCCTAGAGCTCTTCAAGCCTCACTTTTAGATCACTAAATGTATAACCATATTGCTACACTTAGAGGCGCCTCTCTTCTCTCTTATACTCTGTAGCTCTTGCTGGACTTTGCTTCTAATCCCCTTGTGGAGGCTGCCATTTGGGGATGGACATTGCTATAATCTTTTTATATGGCCTATAAACTGTAGGACTTATGAAAAAATGGTTGTGGAACGACTCATCTGAGTTTCCATTATTTCTTTTGGGGAAATTTTCTTTGATGTGAGTGCTTTGGATTACAAGCATGTTTCTGGAACAAATTATACTTGCAATCCAAGGTTTTACTGTATATCATATAGGAAAGGGAAAAAGCAGCGCCCAAACGTGTGAACAGAAAGCTGCCGACACTACAATATGACAAAATTGTGAAAAATAAAATTGTGACCAATCCGGGATAGTGGCTGAAAGATGGTAGGCTCCTGGCATCTGTTCAAAGAAAGAAATAAAGTAACAGTGTAGCGCTAAAAAATGTCTCTGTACAACAAGGGTTGTAGACTAGGAAGAACGACAACCACCAAATTGCTGTTCAGAGTGTTAGTGTTAAAATAACAGATTGAGGGTCAAAATAGCTGGTGACCACCAGGTCCTCGAGGTTAATGAGAACGTGATGTCTTAACAGACTAGATGGACCCCAAGTGTGGATACACAACCAAGTGGTCCACACTCACCTAAAGTGAATAAAGAGTGGAAAGTTGTTCCACAGTTGATGTATGGACAATCTAGTATGTACTATTAGTCCAAACAGACGTACATCCAAAAAATGCTATGTAAATAGTGCAACTCAATGTTTAAAAATTCTTCAAAAATAAACATGTATAAAAAGATAAAAAGAGGTCAAGTAAACATCGAGCCAAAGGACATTGACCCGGCTTAGTCACGGTTTCTTCTGTTTGACCTCACACAGGACCCTGGGGTGCGCCCTCTGGCATAGGGTGCAAACGTGCAAGAGCCGGCACTGGCTGAAATTGCAGGAGCCGTAGTTGAAGTTGTTGCAAATGGCGGCTCCCCCAACCATCCGTACCGGACGTCCCAACTTGTCCACCTTCTGCCCTTGCGCCGGGGCCTGCTGAGCCTGGCTCGTGCTGGTAGAGGCCGTGCTAGCTATCGGATGGACAGAGGCTATGTTGGCACACCAGACCGTGGTGTGGGATGATGACTGACAGACAGCACATAGCGGGGAGCGTAGACCCGCGAAGTGGCGGCAGAACAACTCCGTGTCCACTACGCTCCAGTCCGTTGTCAAATGGAACTGTAAGAATCTGGCCGCGGCTTTGGCCGAGAAGGACCGATGATAATCGTAGAACGCTGAGCCACCGTATTTGTGGCCCAGGTCTACGATCAAATGGAGGTAGATGTCCAGTTCCTCCCGCCTGCCGGGGGGGGCTGAGCACAGCACGTCCCTGAACATGCCGAAAGCGAGCGTGAACTCGGGCACCGAGAGCTTTCTGTTGAGCCTCGGATCCCCCCAGGTGTAGGCCTTGTTCTCGGCCAATATAGACGAGACACCCTGTCCTGAACCTCAATGATCGAGGAAGACATGGAAGACACGAGAGTGTGTAGCTGAGCGACGGCGGCTGAAATAGATTCCAGAGACGCCTGCTGGCTGCTGGGCCTGCTGCGGCCGGTGGTGGGAAGAGGAGCCTGAATAGCTCCGCCTTCCTGGCCGCGGACGAGAAGGGTACCCCTCTGCGCCTCAGCTCGGTGGACAGCCTGGGAATGGTCCATGCCCTAAGAGACTGGACCCTGCCAGCCTCGGAGGCTGACGCCGGAGACAGCGGGGTGGTGAGGTCATCGCTGCCGACTGAGTGCCTGAAATCATACAGATGTTAGGTACAAATGTGTTGAAATGTCAATGACACCACTACCCAAAGAACATGATATGTATAGGGTGCTGCAATTACAGAAGGGCTGTGATAAACGGGTGTATCAGGGATGGCTGTATGTTTCTCAGAGACCTGGATGACCCCGTCTCCTAACTAACAAACCCAAACAAACAATGATGTTAAATCACAGTGTGGATCAGTAACGCATAATAAGAGTAGTGTTTTCTCAAAACCCCTCAGTAAACAGTCATGATAAATCACAGTGTGGATCAATAACACATAATACGAGTAGTGTTTTTCTCAAATTTATTTACTGTATATCACTTGTTTTATTTATCAACAAAATTGTTTAGTGGTAATGCACTAGGACAGCCCGGCCTTCTCTTTGTTGTTTTATAGTGTCCTAGAAAGTCCCTAGTTTTTTTGTCATTACTTTTTTTTGTGGTTACATGAAAAATGTACAAACTTGAAAAGAAAATCTTGAATTGTTTGTTTTTTAATGCAGCTTTGCACAAGAAACCTAATTTTATTATCATTATAAATTGGACAAATTATAGAATAAAATGTATATTTTTTTTCTGCAGTTACACTAGTTCAATAAACAAGAATGGTCAGACTTGACATTTTTCACCTTTTTGTCAATAGCTTGATAGAAAATACGATTATTTGTCCAGTTCAATATTACCAAAAGAGAGCTTTGTATCACTGCATTATCTTACTAATGGCAAAGATATTGGCAAATCAATAGGTCCAATAGGTAGAAAAAATGTCTCTTGTCCATAAGGGGTATACAGCTGCAAGGGCAGACATGGTTAAATAACACAACATATTGTTTTTGGGTAACCTAATGGGAAGTTATCCTTAAAAGTGAATTATAATTTGTACTATTTTCCTTAAAAATAAAAAAAACACGTCATTTTAGTTTTATTCAGCATTTAGAGCCACCAGCACAGAGTGAGATCATTAAAAAAGCAGCTTCCTGAGTAATCTAAAAATGAAAATTCACCAAAAACTTTTTGTTTGTTTCTTTTTGTTTTTGATTGAATGTGAATGAGTTAAATCATCTTCTAGGTTTTATTGCGGTTTGTGTAGTCTCTGGCATGTCTTGTCCCACTGACGCCACAGGGACACAAAAATATCCCGCAGGGACACCAGCAGTAATAAAACCCAGGCACAACTATGACCCTACCTCACTTCTACTAATAAAATAGCTTTTACTGCTGTTTGTGCCTCTGTTGGAGAGATTCCACTTGCTTCCTGACACAGTACAATGTGAGGGAAAAACATACAAAATTAAAATACCTGACATACACTATATTACCAAACGTACTGCGATGCCTGCCTTTACACGCACATGAACTTTAATAACATTCTAGTCTTAGTCCTGGTTCACAGTCTCCGCTCTAATTCATACCAAAGGTATTCTTTCGAGCTGAGGTCAGGACTCTGTGCAGACCAGTCAAGTTCATCCACCCCAAACTCACTCATCCATGTCTTTAAGGACCTTGCTTTGTGCACTGGTCCAAATCATTTGGTGGAGGGGGGGTTTATGGTGTGGTATTGTTTTTCAGGGTTTGGGCTTGGACCCTTACTTCCAATGAAGAGAAATTTAAAGATGTCCGCATACAAAGACATTTTGGACAATTTCATGCTTCCAACATGGTGGGAACAGTTTACGGATGGCCCCTTCCTGTTCCTACATGACTGTGCACCAGTGCACGAGCCCTGACCTTATCCCGATTGAACACCTTTGGGATGAAATTTTGTGGACAGTCTTCCCAGAAGAGATGAAGTTGTTATAGCTGCAAAGGGTGGACCAACTCAATATTGAACCCTACGGACTAAGACTGGGATGCCATTAAAGTTCATGTGCAAGTAGAGGCAGGCGTTCCAATACTTTTGGTAATATAGTGTAGGTTCTAACTCTTCCCCATTGTACCCAAAACGAAACAAAGTTTTGACTACACTCCTACTTTAGGACTGCTTAGATGTTCTTTCTCTTGCAATGTTTATCAGTGCTAGCAGCAAGTGCATCAGCATAAGCATCAACAATAAGCCTGTATAATGACCAGTTAGGAGATCAGCCTGGTGTAAAGGTGTGCTATTATTTTTTTCTTATATATTCAAAATGTAGATAATGAAATTTAATACACAAATAATTTTCTTTAAAAAAAATAAAAATAAATGTTTTATTAGTTATTCTTTTTAACAGGAACCTGTCAGCATTGGATTATGTAGGTGTTGTCTTATTTTTGAAGGTGTAAGTTCCAGAGCAGTCATTCTTATCCTTATTTCACCACCTACTAAGTCACTGGCCTGAAAAACATACAGTATGTAACCTGTAAAGTGTCGGGACACCTGACATGATATACCAGTGAAAGCTGATAAGTATCCTAAGCAGCTATAAAGTGAAGTCAAACTATAGGTCATTGGGCTCAGTCTTTAGACTGGGTTATGTCTGCCCTGTTACGTAGTGTTCTATATACTACACAGCTCTGCCCTCCTAGAAATTAATATACTAACAGACTGTCTCATGTGATTTTCTGTCTGCACATAGTCCCAAGCACAACTTAAAATCTAATTTCAAAAGCACAAAAAATTCAATTTCAGCGCGGCAAATCAATGATCGAGCTCTTTCTGAGACAAGGTTCAGTTAATGTATCTCTATGCAAATACCTCCAGGGACGGTGTAAGGAGAGAAAAGTGAAAAAAACTGAACAACAGCGCAAACTTACTCAGATAGATGTAAATGCTTAAAGAGTAACTCCACTTTTTAAAAAAGAAAAAAAAAAACATTCCCCTCTGGGTGATCTATGTACATTGCAAGGATTTTTAACAAACTTTGTTGCAGATTCCTACCCATTGTTACTATGAAGAAATCCCTGTGTGTTTCTCTGTGTCCATGTGGGAAAGTGAGTCTAATGGAAGTGATTTAATTATTACCAATCAGCTGCAGCAGCTGCAGGGCACTAATGAGGAAAGCTGCCTTTGCCTCTTTCCCTTTAGATGTGTTCCTATTGGGAGTGTCTCACCAAAAATGAAATGTTTGTTGCAGGGGATGCCTGAAATCTGACCTGTATCTTAGTGCAGACTTCTGGGAAAATCAGTGAGCCAATCACACAAGCAGGAAATAATTTTTCTGGGGGCAATCTGTATACAGTACACCTCCAGGTAGCCATATTGCATTGCATGTTCAGAAAATTACAGTGGCTGCAAATGGAAAGGGAAAGGTAATTTTTAATAACATTCAATTACAATATAACTTTGCAATTGTATACGCTATATTATTTTTTATTTATTTGCTTTTTTTCCCCCACGAAAGTGGAGTTACTGTTTGCCGACAAGCCACAGGCTCCCCTGCGTGAATTGGCGTACCTGTATGGCCGCTCCCCACCGGCGGCGCGCTCTCCGTCCTGCTGCACACTGTGGGAGCATGCCCGTGGGTCGGGCGGACTCGATGTCCGCCGGCGAACCGTGATCGCCTAGTACAGAGGCAGAATGGGGATCTGCCAGTGTAAAGAAGCAGATCTCTGTTCTGGCAGGGGACATGTCAGAGAGCTTCTGTTCCCAGTGATCTCTGTAGACATGTGCGATTAGTTTCCGTAAATTCCATAAATTCATACATTCGGGAGGATCTGAAATACGAATTTTTATGCATACGAATTTTGTTCGAAATACGAAATTTCGTTTACGAACTTCGGGTCCAAATTTCGTTACAACAGAATCGGACAGAATGTTCGTTAATTACAATTATTCGTTATGATGAAGTTAAAAACCCCAGGAAGTCAGCGCAGGGATGGTGGGAGCCCCTCATAATGATAAATTCATCATAATGAACATTCGTAATTTTGTACGAATCCGAATTGAATTTCGGACACAAATTACGAAATACGAATTAATTTTAATACGAAACGGAACGAAACAAAACTAATTTATTGACGGCGCACATGTCTGGATCTCTGACATTTCCCAGTGAGTCTATCCCCCCTACATTTAGACCACACCTAGGAAACACACTTAACCCTTTGATCGCCCCCTAGTGTTAACCCCTTCCCTGTCAGTGTAATTTTTTAATTGATCAGTGCATTTTTATAGCACTGATCAATATAAAAATGTCACTGGTCCCCAAGAAGTGTCATTTGGGGTCAGATTTATCTGCCGCAATGTCGCAGTCTAAAAATCTCAGATCGCCGCCATTACTAGGAAAAACAATAAAAAAAATAAAAGTTTACCGGCGTAAGGTACATGACACAACAGTGCAAATATCTTCACTCCTATTGGAGTTTCTGCCAGCCCAATATCTCCTTCATCATTCTAAGTTTCCCAAAACAAGATAATTTCAAATCAGTAGCCATGCATATGATTAATGCTGCTAGGCTTTGTCTACCTGTTCATTGGAGATCCATATCCCCCCTTCATTGAAAGAATGGGCTTCGCGTATTATTCACATTGCAAAGATGGAGGAGCTGATCTACACTTCACAGGATAAAATATCCACCTTCTCAGCTATCTGGGAACCTTGGTTCACTTTTCGGAAGTCCCAGTTATACCATGAGCATAATACAAGAAAGCACCTGAAATATGCTTCTGGTAATGACAATCTGACACGTGTTCTATTCAGAGAACACTGTGGGCCCCAATCAGTGGCGGCCTGTCCATAGGGGGCGCCTGGGCGCCGCCCCCCCCCCCCTTCCAGGCAGTCACAAAAAAATGTTTAAAGCTGGCCCTTTAAAAAAAAAATACAAAAAAAGGTCCTTAAGTGCACTGTGTTCGGATGTGGGGCACAGTCCGATTCCGGACACAGTGCACCTATGGGAAGTGCCACGTCTATGCAATCAAGAGATTGCAGACATGGCACTTCATTTGCGGGCATTTAGCCCGCCTTGCGGCGCTTTCTGAAGCCCTGAGTAGCTTCGTAGTATATATTACTACGGCCGGGCAATTTGATTGACATCTGAGTTTGATGTCATTTCCTGTTTTCTCTCTCCAATTGCGCCCAGGAGAGAGGAAACAGGAAGTATGAGAGGAGCGGACCTCTCCATCGCCTGTGGAAGGAGACACAACTGGAAAGGACAACACACAGCAAGGTAAGTAACGGGAGGAGGGGGGGGTTTGATGTGACACAGGCAGGCTGCTGCATTGGATGGTGACACATGCTGCTGCAATTTATGGTGACACATGCTGCTGCAATTGATGGTGACACATACTGCTGCAATTTGGTGGTAACACATGCTGCTGCAATTCATGGTGACACACGCTGCTGCAATTGATGGTGACACATGCTGCTGCAATTTGGTGGTGACACATGCTGCTGTAATTTGGTGGTGACACATGCTGCTGCAACATGGTGACACATGCTGCTGCAATTTGGTGGTGACACATGCTGCTGTAATTTGGTGGTGACACATGCTGCTGCAATTGATGGTGACACATGCTGCTGCAATTCATGGTGACACATGCTGCTGCAATTTGGTGGTGACACATGCTGCTGCAATTGATGGTGACACATGCTGCTGCAATTGATGGTGACACATGCTGCTGCATTTGATGGTGACACATGCTGCTGCAATTGATGGTGACACATGCTGCTACAATTTGGCGGTGACACATGCTGCTGCAATTTGGTGGTGACACATGCTACAGCAATTTGGTGGTGACACATGCTGGTGCAATTGATGGTGACACATACTGCTGCAATTTGGTGGTGGCACATGCTGCTGAAATTTGGTGGTGACACATGCTGCTGCAATTCATGGTGACACATGCTGCAATTGGTGGTGACACATGCTGCTGCAATTGGTGGTGACACATGCTGCTGCAATTTGGTGGTGACACATGCTGCTGGAATTTGGTGGTGACACATGCTGCTGGAATTTGGTGGTGACACATGCTGCTGCAATTTGATGGTGACACATGCTGCTGCAATTGATGGTGACACATGTTGCTGCAATTGATGGTGACACATGCTGCTGCAATTGATGGTGACACATGCTGCTGCAATTTGGTGGTGACACATGCTTCTGCATTTGATGGTGACACAGGCTGCTACATTTGGTGGGACACAGGCTGCATTTTATGTGACACAGGCTGCATGTAAGGAGGGACTCTGCTGGGGGCACCTGATGTAAGGATGGACTCCCCTGAGGACACCTGATGGAATCTGGTGGCAGGCGACGTGGCTAGTGACACGCTCAGGGCTCCCACTGATTCTGCATTATGGTGAGTTGAATGATTTCATTTTATATTACAATGTAATAATAGAAATAATGCGCTTCAATTATCCTGACATCATAACAACTATGGTGCCGGGATGATTGAAGTGCTAACACCAAGTGCTTGGAATATCTTTGTCTGCTGATTGTTAAACTTTCTAGAATACACATATTTCTATTGTTGTGTAGGATCTGAGCCTGCTGTCCCTCCACCCCCCTCTCCCTCTCCCTCCATTCCTTGTTCATCTCAGACACTAACCACACCACCTTAGAGCCACGCCCACTATTTCACTAAAACCACGCCCATTTTCACCAAGTGGGAGAAGTCAAAAAGGAAGGACGGGGTCTGGTGCCCCCCCATCCTAAATTGTCACCAGCCGCCACTGGCTCCAATGTACTGTGCATAACTGCCAGTACTAGATGGAGAGGGTTGTTGGTGGTGCTCGCACCCCCTCTTGGTATTCTCTCTTTCTCGCACCTCTTCCCCTCCTTCCCCTCTTTTTATCAGCCCCCCCCCCGCTTTTTTTTTTGTTTGTTTGTGTCTCCTTCTTTCTTCTTTATTATCTGTCCTCCCTCCCACTGAGTGAACCTGTTCTAATCAGATGATATGGGATTGGGACTCAGCTAAATTTCTCCCCTATCAACATGAAGTGGGAGACTTGACTATGGATAATCTACAGACCCCTTATCACCAGATAAGCTCCCAAATGATTACCCTGAGGATAACTTTAGAGTTACAAGGTAACACTTATAAATATATTTCAGCTCCTACATTATGAAATCGCAGTTAACCCCACTCTACGTATAGTATGGGGCTATTCTGTCTGATGATACACAGCTGAAATGTTTATTTTCTTGTTCCAAATATGGAACATTATGTCAATGGAAGCTTCTTTGTTATCGCATTTTGTAATGCCTATATAAAATTTCAATAAAATGTTTATGACAAAAAATAAAAAAATAAAAAGTCCTAATGATCTCTCCCCTCTCCAGGTGTGGGTGCAGCTCAATATGCAACCATATGCAAAAATTGAACAAAAAGGTCCGAAAGGTCGCACTCCAATGAAAACTATTTCTTTACTGTTATAATAAATCCATGCAGCAAGGATAAAACCGTTATATAACAATAAATAAACCGTTTTCATTGGAGTGTGGCCATCCAGACCTTTTTGTTCAATTTTTGCATAAAGTGTTTCCTACTCCAAGAACAAAAATTAAATATATTCAGCTTACCAATCCTTAGATGTGGTGGCTGCATTACTTACTAGGTGTTTTTTCTCCTTTCTTTTCAGCGTTGATCCTGCCAGTAACACACTACCTGTCCTGGAGTAACAATGCGCAGTCAACTTACTGTATCTATAGTAGAGCAGCATTGTCACCCTAGGACAGGACTACACAGCCCCCCCCCTCCTTTTCTCCGTAACATAGAAGAGAAGTGTTCTTCAATCCACGGAGATAGTTGAAAATAATGCTAACTAATACAAGTCGGCAGAGAGAAAACAGAAAGTTATTACAGCTTACAGGATTTCTGACAAGATCAACAGGTATTTTTATATTGAACAGATAATAACAAATGCTTTTAATGGTATATTTAAAAGACCAAGAGGGAGCAAAAAGAAATGTCATTGATAGGATTTACATACTTTTTAAAGGCAAAGTCTACTGTATTCTCAGCGGGCAGATATTTGTATTACCTCTATTACTAAGTTGTTGTTGGAATCACTCTTTGTTGGAATTACTGAATATTGAGGTACTTGCTGAACTAAAAAAAAATCTCCTTACCAAGAATATCATCTCCACTTTTGCAATTCCTTTCCGGAGAGCAGATCCTAAATGATCACCAACACCTGCCAGCAGGATGCCAAACAATGGAATGCCAAATAGTGCATAAAAAATACAAAAAAGCCGTCCACCTTCTGTCTTCGGGGCATTGTTACCAAAACCTGTAATATACCATGGGAAAAAAAAATGTTGACTTGGGTATTGTTGTTGTTATTGTTATATCTCACTGATTCCAAAGCATTCCTAAAAAAAATAAGTAATCTGCTGCTTAGGCAATATATTATTACAGTAAAAGATGTAGGCATTTAAAAAAAAAAAAAAAAAAAAACATTTTTATTTCAAAGACCTTAACGTGATTGTAAAAAAGGCTTCTTTTTTTTTTTTTTTAATAAAAGCCATTTATTTATTTATTTCAGGTATTTATGTTATGCTTATCTGCTCTGTGCAAAGGTATCACACAGAGAGATCCCAATCTTCCTTTTTTGGGATCCCCCGCCGCTGCTCTAGGCTCCTCCTCTTCTTGGTGTGCCGCCATAGAAAGTTGTTTACTATGGGGGGTACACCTGCGTGCTCTCTTGTGAGCCAGACTGTGTGTATGTATTGACACGCACAGTGAGGTTTGGCCCCTCCCCCTCCTGACAGGATTTGACAGCAGTAGGAGCCAATGGCTACTGTTGCTGCCTCTGTGCCTGTGTAAAGAGGGGGAGAGAGCAGCCCTGGCTGCAGACAGCACAGGGGTGGATTAACACAGAACTCAGGGAATGCGCTAGGGTAAAAAAGGTCTAGCCTTTAGAACCACTTTAAGGAATATGTTCTGACTCATAGATGTGTTTTGGTAATATGAAGTTGTACAGTTTGCTATAATGCTTAACAGCATTTTTGTGGTTATTGTAGCATGAGATTGTTGAAAACTGACCCAATTTCATCTCAATGAAGTTTTGCAAATTAGGTATATTTCAGAAGTGATTGATTTTATGATGCTAATTGTTCAAAATCTTACATGCAGCCAAGCCTAAAGTTAACTGTAAGCAAAGGGATTTGAAACGTCAGTCTGAGCATGTACAGAGAGAAAGCCAATTTTATGTCTCTGATTATATAGTTGGAAAATGTCATCTTTGCTGATTAAGCAGAGATGAGCTGTCAAAGCGTGCTAATAACTTACTGGCATGTCCAATGGATGTGCATGATAGGTGAAAAAGCAATCTTCTGCGAATCAGACTGTGTCTGATGGAACATTCAGAAGCCCTAGTGCATGGCTGCCCATACTGTGCTATTGTCATGAGTTCTAAATCATAAAATTCTGCCTAGTATTGTCCACTTCTTAAAGGTACATGCAAAAAAAACTATTTCTTTATGATCTGCCTGCTAATGTCCAACACCAAATTATCAGACAGTTTTTTTTAGATGAGTCTAATGCCGCGTACACAAGAGCAGTTTTGCCATCGGAATAAACTCTGAAGGGTTCTTCGACGGAATTCCACTCAAGCGGGATCGTCTCACGGGAAGGCTGAACGGGGAAATGCGGAAATAAACAGCATCTCCCCGTTCTGCCTAGCAACTAGTGACGCCGATCTCTGCTCACTGTGATTGGACAGAGATCAGCATTCACTAGCTCACAGCCACGCCCCCCACAGTTAGAAACACGCCTCTAGGAACATATAACCCCTACACTGCCTCCTAGTGGTTAACCCCTTCACTGCCAGTGTCATTTACACAGGAATCAGTGCATTTAAATAGCACTGATTGCTATATAAATGACAATGGTCCCAAAAATGTCCGATGTGTCCACCATAATGTCGCAGTCACAATAAAAATCGCTGATTGCCGCCATTGCTAGTAAAAAAAAAATTATTAATAAAAATGCTATAAAACTATCCCCTATTTTGTAAACGCTATAACTTCTGCACAAACCAATCAATAATCGCTTATTGCAATTTTTTTTACCAAAAATATGTAGAAGAATACGTATCGGCCTAAACTGAGGAAAAAAATAATTTTTTTAGATATTTTTGGGGGATATTTGTTATAGCAAAAAGTAAAAAATAATGATTTTTTTTCAAAATTATTGCTGTTTTTTTGTTTATAGCGCAAAAAATAAAAAACCGCAGGGGCAATCAAATACCACCAAAAGAAAGCTCTATTTGTGGGAAAAAAAGGACGTCAATTTTGTTTGGGATCCACGTCACACGACCGCGCAATTGTCAGTTAAAACGACGCAGTGCCGAATCGCAAAAAGTGGTCTGGTCTTAAGCCAGCAAAATGGTCCGGTCTGAAAGTGGTTAATGATGCTTAAAGTGAAACAATTGAAATGAAAAATCCCCCGAAATCCCTACAGCCCGTCAGAAAAGGGGGGGGAATTGAGCAAGCACGCCCCCCTGAATCCTATCAGGTCACATGCTTCAACATTGGGGGGGTGCTTTGGGGTAGAGGAGTTCCCCGAAGGGCATGGTATGGATTGGGGGAGACCCCCACGCCTTTTTTTTTTACAATGTTTTTTTTTTTTCCTTCAGCTGTCAGCAGGGAAGCTCATTGATGGCTGATAATTTATCTGGCTAAAAATGCTATAAAACGCTAATAAACGCTATTGCAAAAACGTTAAAAAACGTTTGAAGACTCACTTCAAAGCTACTGGCGTTTTTATAACATTATTTTAATGTCCAGTGTGCATGGAGCCTCATATGGAATAAAAAGGAGTTTACTATTTGCTACCTGAAGACACACTGTATTTTATTTAGAAAAAAAAGTAACCATTTTCAAATGCATTTAAATCATTTATAGTTTTGTGACTTCTATGCCACATACCTATGCCCTTTTAACATGCAAGTGTTTCTACAAAATATTTAGGATCTCTCAGCACAGGAATAAAAAGTATGACTATCTGTCAGGGATTAGAGCCCCATGAGAGTACTTGATTCCTTCTGAAGACATGACAGAGGTAAGCACATGAATACAAAATCAATAGGAAAATGGTTTTACACTGACCTCATTCACATACAGTACGGAGAGCACGTACATAGAGCTGTCAGATCAACAGAATACTTAGTTTATAGTTATTACCTCTGTATCATACTTTACTACTAATAGTACTGATAGAAGCCTCTGATCTTGTGTTATTCTCCAGATCCTTATATGTTATACAATATCTAAGTTATTTGGGTTTGTGCACACAATTTTTTTTAGTTTAGGCATTTTTTTAGCAGGAACGCAGGGGAACACAGTTTCGGCAAGTCCAGCACTGAATGTATGTAATAGCAAGGGGTGCTGGGGTGTGCTGGAGGGTCTATTGATGCTGGCCGCTGGGGAATCTTTTGTTCCTGGAGGGGGTCTATTTTTGCATGGTGTAGGTCTATTATTGTTGCTTGTGGGGGAGCTTATGTTGCTGGTGTGGTCAGTTGTTGCTGTTGAGGGAGGGGTCTATTGTTGCTGGCTGTTGGGATCTTTTGTTGCCAGAGGGCATCTACAGTATTTTTCAGGGGAGGTCTGTTGTTGCTGGTGGGAGAACTTTTGTTGTTGGTTGAGCTTATGTTGCTGGGGGGGGGGGGGGGGGTCAATTGTTGCTGGATGTGATCTACTGTTGAGGGAGTGGTCTATTGTTGCTAGCTGCTGGAGAGTTTATTAATGCTGGGCTGATGCTAGGAAATTTGTTGTTTCTGCTGGGGTCTATTATTGTTGGGGTCCATTGTTGCTGGAGGATCTATTGTTGCTGGGGGAATTTATTGTTGCTGGGAAGGGTCTATTGCTGCTGGCTGCAGGGGACCTTACTGCTTTTCTTATTATTAACAAATTCCATACAAATTACTTATCACAAATTGATATGTGGTTCTGTATTCACTAAAAAGGGGCGGTACTGGGAGGTGAGTAGGGGTGGAACCAAAGGATGTTGCTCAGAGGTGGGTAGGGGGTGGAGACAAGAAGTGACTCAGAAGGGGAGGGATTCCTGCACCCATTCTTTGAGAAAAAAGCCCTGGTTCTATTGCATAGTGTGTAGCTCTCCCATCCCCTATGATAAAGCCTAAGTTTATTTTTTTTTTAAATCAGCACAAGCGATGGTACTTACATTTAATGAAAAGTGTCCCGTGTGTTGTTGGCTACTGTCTTAGTTGAAATCTTCCATCCTCCCCTTTTTCCACCCATACTCCTACAGCAGTAATTCTCTGGTGCTACTAGGATTCAAACAGCCGCTTGACTTCTCAAAGGCACTCCTCAAAAGTTCTTTCCAACCCCAAGATTTCTGTCCCTCCCACTCCATTCATAGAACCTGTACAGCTGAACAGCTTCCATCAATGAAAAACACTCTATGAAATAAGGAGGCAGACCTCCATTCATAGATTGCTTTTCATTCATGGAAGCTATAGTACAGCTCCTATGAATGGATGAGGGGGTGAAAAGGCAGACATATTGGACATTCTTGACATGTGTCCTATGACAGGTCCAGCAGCTGTATTAAAATTGAAGTATGAAAATTAAAAAAAAGAAACCTAGGTGGATGCCTCTAAGACTGAGAACTGAGCGATCAAAGACCTTTGATCATTCAGTTTTTGGTCTTTAGTGAGCAGAATAAACTAAGAATATTACTGGTCTGCACCAAAATTTTCAAAGTACTCAATGTGATATAAAAAAAATTCTAATGTGCACACAATCTATGAAATGTGAGCCAAACTCAGTGTGAAATATTAAATAAAGTTCTAGTGCATCAATAAGTGCAAATCAAACAATCTAATGAACAATACATCAATACATTTTTAGCATAAAAGTCCTTAGAAAAATAACTGGAAAAGATTTCTTATTAAAAACTCATGTGTAGTCCTCTTCAAAAAAACAAGTCACCAAGTGCTCCACTGATATTTAAAACCTTCACCACTCGCTTTGCATAAAAAAAGAGTTCCTAAGTGCTCCACCGATGTGTGACTTTTTCACCACCCACACAAAATGGACTCACCATATGGATATATTATGAGTGAGTAATCAAGCCCCAATCTCCTCCAGTGATCACCGGCTGAAATTCTCTCACATGTTCGTATGGATTCTCCTCTCAGATCATAACATGCAATGTGGGAAAATTAAAAGGAAGGAAGGAGGCTCCCATAGTATAAAACTTTGTTACAGGCAATTGTATAAAAAACATATTCCACTCACATTTGGAGAGTGCCTACCTGGCACTAGGGAAGAACACGCTCAGCTATTACTGCCCGTTTACCTCCAGACATGCCACAAACCGCGAGCGTAAAACAGCCTTATGTGATGTCATTCAGCATCCTCCCCTGGGGCACTTATTGATGCACTAGAACTTTATTTAATATTTCACACCGGGTTTGGCTCACATATTTTTTAATATTTCATAGATTGTTTGCACATTAGAATTTTTATATATCACATTGAGTACTTTGGAAATTGTGGACCTGTGCTACTCTTATCAGTTTATTTCGTTTGTTGTTATTCACAATAATCAGAGCAGCAGCTGTCCACCCGAGCACACACATCTTTGGCGCAGTTACTTTGATATATTGTTTAGTGAGCAGAGAGCCGGTGACTCTCAGTCACCAGCTCTCCACTCTGTCCCTTCAGCTCTCACTGGAACGCTGGTCTGCATAGCTCCCAACTGTCCCTGATTTGGAGGGACTGTCCCTGATTTGGAGCAACGTCCCTCTGTCCCTGATTTGGAGCAACATCCCTCTGTCCCTCATTCCACCTCATTTGGTCTGATCGATATAGTTGTATATAAAATGCACTTTTTATCTTTCAAAAAGTGTTTCCCAGTGCTAAACCTTTCATCCAATTTCTAAATTGCTGCTTTTGTACATATTAAAAGCCAATATAAAGGAATAGTAGTGGTAAAAAAAAGTCCTTGTGGATTTAATTAACTTTTTGTTTGGTTAGTTCTCCTTTAAGGGGGTGTGTCCTATGCCTACATACATTTGTTAGTAGCTGTCCCTCATTCCCATCTCAAAACGTTGGGAGGTATGGGTCTGTGGAGGGGGTTAGAGCAGCTGGCTCTGGCATTAAAGTCAGGGGCTGAGTGACGGCACCTAACAGCAGACTTTAGCCCACTGTTGGCAAAAAATGAGTCACAGGAGTGCAGAACTAAGTGCAGTAGGGCTAAAAGAACTTTGGCTCCACTTCTCGTTTAACCCCTGCATCAGATTGCCGCTATGGGGGAAGGAGGGGGCAAGAGGATGGGAGATTCTAACAAAGCAGCAACTAATGTAAGGGAGAGTTCTCATTAAATGTAAGTACATTCACTTGAACATTTAAAAAAAAAAAGAAAAAAGTAAAAAACACCCAAACTTAGGCTTTAACACTGTATACCTATTAAAATATGCTATAAGCTAGTCTTTCTCAACCAGAATGCCACCAGAGGTCCTCAGGGGTGCCACAGCATCTTGGTAGAGAAAAGCGGTCAGATGAGACTGAACTCCCGATCCCCAGCCGAACTATACATTGGCACGGTGAGCTCAGTCAGACTGTTGAATATACTCAGTAATGTAAAATCAAAGGGAGGGGGAGTTTGTACTGAGCTCTCTGTCTCCTGTACAGTGCACTACCCCGCTGTGTGAGAGAAGGTACTGTACAGCAAGTCTGCAACTTTTAAGGGCTGTATACGTGTGTTTGTGTGTTTGTGTGTACATGTGTCTGTGTGTGTGTCTGTACATGTGTTTGTATGTACGTGTGTATGTATGTGTGGGTGTGGACATGTGTTTGTATGTGTGCATGTAGGTGTTTGTACATGTTTTTGTATGTGTACGTTTGTGTGTGTATACATATGTTTGTATGTACATGTATTGGAGTGTGTACGTTTGTGTGTGTACATGTGTTTGCATATACATGTGTTTTTGTTCGTATGTTTGTTTTTATATGTGTGTGTGAGTGCGTATGTATATTACTTTTAATCTTGACTCTCTATTCCTGTACAATCAGAACTGCTTTTTTAGGGCTTGTTCGTAATAGCAGCAAGAACCGCCTCTCCTCTGAAAAGCAATCCATGCTCCGATTGCTTTTCAGAGGCATTTGACAGGCAGTAAAGAGGCAATACATTGCCTCCTCAAAAACATTTTTAACCCCATAAATGCAGCATTAACACACTGCAACTGTGTGAAAGGCACACAGTTGCGTGGGGGCTGTAGTGCAGCTCCATTCACCTGGTAGTATATTTCCATCTGTGGCCACGGCATGTGTATACCTCAGCTGCCTCCTCTGCAGCTAAGGGGGGGAGCAGTTGGGGGTTGGTAAAACAGCTCAACCACATGGTTTTATCACCCACCAACCTCACACGTGGAACAAGCCCTTGGTTCACATTTGTGTGGCTGCGTGTAGGGCAGGCTATTCATTTTAATGGGCTGCCCTACCAGTAGAAATGCAGGGAAAGAAGTCCCCTACCCTTTTTTGAAAGTTGCACCGCACCAAAAACACCCCACGTTTCCTAATGTGTATGGTACCATTAAGAATTAAGGGCACCCTTAAAGAGCAGAGCATTTGCGTGTCATAAACAAGCATGATTCGGCGTGCTTTCCGCGACACACAGTAATGTGAACCAAGCCTTGGACAGGGGTGCCTTGAGACTGAAAATCATTTTCAAGGGTGCCCACGACAGCTCATCACCCATGGAGGTAAATACAGCAGGGATCAGGGAGGTGGGAAGGGTGTACAGCATTAGTTCACCTTTTAATTTTTTCTGAAAAGGTGAGTTTACACTTTAGTGAAAGTTTAAATCCTGAAACGGCGTTACAATCCTCACCCATGAACGTGGGAGTGGCATAGCCTGATTTACACCACAGGGACGTGTAGCCAGCGGAGGCATGAGCATTAAAAAAAAAAAAAAAAGCAAACAAAAAAAAAAATCGACTTCGAGGGTCATAGCTCTGCGATCAGCTGAAGTCCTACCCCACCACTGGGGCTCCTATCATCTATAGTTCCAGAGATACGGGGCTCCTTGAGCAGGCTGTCAAAAGCTAAATATGGAGCAGCCAAGCTGGCACACTCTGTTTGCAGCAGACTGAGAGGATGAGCTCACAGTGCCTCTCCTTACTTCTTGTCAGAGGCAATGAGCTCAATGGACAGCTTGGAGTCTTCGTCCAATGGTAAATTACCATTGGCCCAAGCTGTCCAATAAAAATGCTGCAGTGGAGGCACACCTTTCACTGCAGTGTCATAGAAAAAAAGACAAATACTCCCTTCCAGCCCAGCCCTCTTAACTAGAAGGAAAAAACATGGGTTTATGTGTATAAGATTTACCCATAACCCCATGTTTTTCTCACACAGTTAAGAGGTATAATGAGAATCTGCTGCTGCTGAAAAGGTACAAGCTAATTTATATATTATTATGCTATATGTTATAAGATAATAATTTATTATTTATCTACTGTGAAATTACTGGTCTGAAGTTATAACTTCAAACTTCAGTAATTTGTCTGTTAAGCCACCTGCTTGAGTACAGTTTTTGAAAATATAGTAAATTACCTTAAAAATAATATATAATAATTATTTGTATATTACTTACTTATGGTAATTAACCCAGGCCGAAATCCGACACTTCTCTCTTACATGTAAAAAACATAATTTTTTTTTCTAGAAAATTACTCAACCCCCAAACATTATATATATTGTTTTATCAGACACCCTAGGGAATAAAACGGTGGTCGTTGCAACTTTTTAAGTTACACTGTATTTGCGCAGCAATTTTTCAAATGCATTTTTTTTTGGAAAGAAACTGTTTCATGAATTAAAAAAAAAACACTAAAGTTACCCTGATTTTTTTTTTATGCTATGAAAGATGATGTTGCGCTGAGTAAATAGATACCTAACATGTCACGCTTTAAAATTGCGCACACTTGTGGAATGGCGCCAAATTTCAGTACTTAAACATCTCCATAGGCAACACTTTACATTTTTTTACAGGTTACATGTTTAGAGTTACAGAGGAGGTCTAGTACTAGAAATGTGTTTTATTAGAGTCTAAGTATAGCCAAAACTGTTTTATTTTGTTTTAAATAGAGTAGGGAAGGATTGGAACCCATATCACATTTTTATTGCTGTGGACAGATTCACGTTCTCAATTGGTACTGGTACCAAACAGGACAGACAAAAAGTCATAAGAAATCCAACATTTTGGAGTTGTCAGAAGGACAAGAGGTGAGGGTAAATCATCCAATGGGAAGAACTGTCCCAATGACGTGTCTAAAAGAGAAATTACCCTCCCTTTTCAGAGATTTCTGTTCTGCCTTCAGAACAGGAAGTGAAAGGAAATCTCCCCAACGGGTCACAGCAAAAAATATATAAGCTGATAGCGGCATTAACCCTTCCCTATTCTATCTGACATTTTAATACACTGTACACTTTAATATCAGTGAAAATGTAATAAATATATGTACAATAAGTTCTATGTTTCTGGGTTTGCTGCATTTGAGCCTAAATATGATTCTTGTGCTGTTTCTTGAACTATGGTGAATAATGAGCATTACCGATTGTGGTGATGACGGTTCCCGCAAAGAAGAAGCAACTCCCAATGTCCCACTGTGATGTAACGTTGGTGCCATTTACTGCAATATCAGCTCCAGAACCCAGGGCTTCTTTTACCTGCTGTAGAGCCAAACAGTCACTTAACTGTGCAAGCCATCATTTCCTTTTCCCCACAATATATATCATATATCACCTTAAAGAAAAGCCAAACTAAAACATAATCAACTGAAATGTACCAATGACACACATCAGCTGCGTAGTTTCAGCAAATCATACTTTATCAAAGAAAGGGCTACAGTGCTCTATATTGCAAATCTGGCTTTCAAATAATAAAAAAGAGTTAAAGGTCAGATATGGCATGCTTTATTGCTTAGCCCTCATTCACATTGAAGCCATTTGTCAATCGATTTGACAGGTCAAATCGCGTGACAAGTTGCAGCCTATTGCTGGCAATAGCACCGTTCCAATCAGTGTGGCGTCGCACTGGTTTGCAAAAGTAGCTCCTGCACTACTTTTGCCGATTTCCGTGCGACTTCAATAGACATCTGTGCATAAAGCCACACAAATGTCTTTCAAGTTGCAGCCGAGGTCGCAAAGACATGCGGCTTTGATCTCGTGCGGCTTCAGATGAAGTCGCACAATTTTAAAGCCATGTTCAATGTGAAAGAGGGCTCTCTATATTCACACTGATTTACACAGACACAAGCATCAGTTCACTAAAGCATACAGCATTTTTATTATCATGTGTTCTTTCTTTATAATAATTTTTTTTTCAAATTAGTAACGTTTTAATGAACACATCGCACATGTTGTTGCTTCTTAAAGTATATTTTTAGCCATATCTTACTTCTTTTCCTTTTTTTTTTTTGGTAGAGCGAGGGAGGGTCTAGACTTTGGTAGAATTTATCAATTTCTGTCCTGATGAAATCATATGAATGGACAAACAACATTAACATTTGATAAGGTTTCTAACCCATCCTCATTATAAAAAAATAAATAAATACTGTAAGCTTACGTTCCATGTAAATCTCTTTAATATTTAGCAAAGGTAAGGTCTTCCTATACATCAAATTACAGCAACGAGTTACATTTGGTCTTTCATCCGGTTAGAGCAGGGGTAGGCAACCTGGGGCCCTCCAGCTGTTGCGGAACTACGTCCCATCATGCCTCTGGGAGTAATTGTACAGTGTTTTTTCCAGACCTTAAATTTATTTTTCTAATTTTAACTGCCAGCCTTGCAATGCCTCATGGGAAATGTAGTTCGACAACAGCTGGAGGGCCCCAGGTTGCCTACCCCTGGGTTAGAGTTATCAGAAACATTTAAAATTATTTGATTGGTTGTTATAATTTATTGCATTTGCATATTGTTCTTTGCCTTATTAAGGGTCTGTCCACTCAAAACTGATCCAAAACTATCTAAAAATGTCTCCTGGTGATTATATTAGTGGAATCTCCATCGTTCGGTACCTGAGTTTGCACACCTTCATCTCTTTATACCCCCTACATAGCTTTTAAAAAATGTTTTTTTTATTATGGAGTACATAGCAGGAGGGGCTAGCGATCTCCAAACTACGGCCCTCCAGCTGTTGCTGAACTACACGTCCCATGAGGCAATGTAAAACTCTGACATTCACAGACATGACTAGGCACGATGGGAATTGTGGTTCCTGAATAACTGGAGTGCCGTAGTTTGGAGACCCCAACAAACAAATGAAGGTGGGAACACCCGAACCTTCCAGGTGGATGGGAACAGAGCCAGAAATTAAAGTGGAGAGAACTCAGTGTTAGGGTTCATTTACCAACCTGTGGTGATCGTGGCTGGATGCAGACAGTGCCCAGCCACGATCACAGTAAGTAATGGCTATGCGAACAGTTAAGAATGGCCACCGTTAGCCTGTCATTACATTGTACTGACTGAGCGGCCACAGCTATTCACACATATCTGTCATTCCAGATGGAAAAATCTGCATATTCTTGCCCTTAGAAATCGCAGGGTGAGCTAATTGCTTGTGTGAATGGGCCTTTAGAGCACCCAAGACATGTAAGAAAAAAAAAAGGTTGAATCAATCCAACATGATCTACCAATAACTTAAATATCACTTTTTGGTGGACTGACCCTTTAAATAAAAAATTAATACAGTAGCGATGCCAAGCCCTATAGCATAACATAGGATCAAACTGTATGTTACTTTAAAGGGATGCATGGAATATTTCAGTCTTGTAGAAGACAGTGTTGATTCTGATAACAACCAATTAGCTACTTAAAGCAGTATTAAACCCTAAAATAAAAATGTAATCTTACTAATTCTTAGATTTTCACCTGCTGTGCCTGCTAGTAAGTCTGTTCATTTTCAGTTTTCTTTAAAGCAGAACTAAACCCATCAATTTAACAGGTTTAAAAAAAAAAATTGTATTCCCGGCATCTGACTGCCTCTTGGGGTATCAGGAAGGATTTTTTTTTTCTATCCGCACAAGCAACCTGAATCAAGCTTAAGGCTTAATGTACGAGGGACGTTTTACAACCTCTCCTGAACGATCTAACTTGACAGATAGTAATCGACGTTTAAAAACTTCCGTTTTGCCGCGTTTAGCAGCGTTTGTGTTTAGAAGCGTTTTCCCTTCTTCTGGTTCAACCGTGGGTATAGCATTGTGTACATTGAGGTTTTCGATTTGTCTGTTTCTCTGTGGGTTGAACTGAATGGATTTGTTTCTTTTTTTTTAGGTAGACTAACTATGTAACTATGCCAGGAATGCTAATTGTCACATTTGCTTCTGCTCCCAACAAAACTGGCAAACCATCAAATGGTTGGTGTCATAACTGACCACATGTTCAGCACTTGCAGATCAAACAGGGGCTGCAATGGCAGCTTCCTTGGCTAAAAAGCATAGGAGGGTTTAGTTCCCCTTTAAGACAAGCTGTCCAGCAAAAGTGGCAATTAGAAGGTTAAAGTGATTGTAAAGGTAAATTTTTTATTTTTTTTTAAATAACAAACATATGAATGATTTGTATAGCGGTGCAAATGTGAACTGAATCGCCTCCAGGTGCTTGGTCCGTCCTGTGTTGTCCTGCTTCTTAAGCCCCATACACACGGTCAGACTTTTTCATGGATTCTGTCCGATCGGACAAGGTTGTTGAAAAATCAGACCATGTGTATGCACCATCGGACAGTGTTCGTCGGTTTGACCGGCGGACAAAGTCTTATCTCCTGCTGGAAATCTTGGCCGTCAACATGGTCCGATCACACCAAATCCGATCGTGTGTACGGTTGTCCGACCGGACAAAGTGCTACGCATGCTCAGATCACATTACAAGACCAAAGCTATTGGCTACTAGCCTCTACGTAGTCCCGTCGTAGGCAACAAACGTCACCACGTTCAGAATGATCGGATTTTCCGACAACTTTGTCCGACCGTGTGTACGCAAAACCAACATCGGACAAAGTATGATGGACATGGTCCGACGGACCTGGTCCGCGGATTGTCCGACCGTGTGTATGGGGCTTAAGAAGAGGTGGGTCTTGAGTTTTTTTCTGAAGGCCCGATGGTTTTCTTCCATGTGGATGTTCGTGGATATCATACTTACCTCCACTGTGCAGCTTGTTTTGCACAGAGTGGCCCTGAACCTGCTCTTCTGGGCTCTCGCGGCTCCTCCCCACATTTGCTAACCCCCTCGGAGAAGAGCTTCCCCGAGGGGGTTACCTTGCGGGCATGCTCTGGGAATCGCTATTCCGAAGGGTTTGTCAGATGTGGGGAGGAGCCGCGAGAGCCCAGAAGAGCAGATTCAGGGCCACTCTGTGCAAAACAAGCTGCACAGTGGAGGTAAGTATGATATGTTTTTTATTTAAAAAAAAAAAACATTTACCTTTACAATCACCGAGTCCAGCATTCGACTGAGTGCAGGACTCGGCCCCGCCCCCCCCGGCGATCGCGTCATTGGATCTGATTGACAGCAGCGGGAGCCAATGGCTGTGCTGCTATCAATCTATCCAATAAAGAGCCGAGAGCCCCTGGGCAGAGAGACAGCGCGTCCCCGCCGGTCAAGTTCGAGGGCTCAGGTAAGTAAAAAGAGGGGGCTGGGGGGCATTAAGGTGAAAAAACAGGAAGGTTTACAACCCTTTTAAACTCGCCATTGGGGGAAAAAAAAGTTTCCTTCTACAAGGCAATATAATAATGTATAATACTAGCACATTATGAAAGACCTACCTTGAAATGAAGCCTTCCAGCAGTGCACTGTCACTGCTGCAGAGGCTTCCATCTTCACCCGGTCTTCTTACCGCTTGAATGGCCGAACTGGGATAACGTTACTCCCGCACATGCGTGTGGGAGTCTTGGCCATGGCACACAGCTCTGAAGGAACGACACAGGTATGCCGATACTTCAGAGCACATGCTCGCTAGAATATCTCCTAAGCAGTGCAGGTTTAGGAGATATTAATTTTACCTAGAGGTAAGCTTTATTTTAAGCTTACCTCTAGGTAAAAATCTAATTCAGGAGTTTACTACCACTTTAAGACTGACAAGTGTGCTTACAATGGCCACCTGTTATTCTTTCATTTAAAAAAAAAGTTGCTTTAACTGCTTAAAAGTGTTAGCTGGAGTTTGGCTTCATTTGTTAGTCAAGTCTATCTATATCTACCAGTGCATCTATCACTACCCTCTCCCCAAATTGACAATGCTGCTGTTGAAAGGTGTCTCTGTTGCTCCTCTGTCCAGACTGGACATCCTTAAGACAGGGAGTGTGTTACTGGCAGGATCAGCAAGTGAAAATAAAGGACAAAAGCCTAAAATAAGGAAACCAATGCAATCATGACATGTATGATTGGTAAGCTGCAATATATTACATTTATGTTTTTGGGTTTAATACCGCTTTCATTTTTACCTTGACTAAGAAAAATCACTGGAGCACGATTGGTTGTTATAGACAACAAATAATCAATTTTATTGCTTTATTCAGTTTAATCATGCACAGTACATTTTTAAAACACCCAAGCATCAAAATGAAAATCAAAACCATGTAAATAACTTATAGGATAGGCAAACAACAATAATACTTTTACCGTATATACTCGAGTATAGGCCGTCCCGAATATAAGCCGAGGCCCCTGATTTACCACAAAAAAACTGGGAAAAGTTATTGACCCGTGTATAAGCCGAGGGGGGGAAATGGAGCAGCTACTGTAAGTGGAAAAGAGTGTCAGCAAATGCCCATCTGCATGTCCCCTGTGTCCTATACAAACCCCCGTGTCCCCAGTGCAGCCTACCTGTGCCGATCGATCTGTCTCCCGCCGATCTGTGTCAGATCGCTGGCTGTCCGGTGTCCACTGTCCCGTGTTCGGTGTCCGCTGTCTGGTTTCCCCCCCCCCCCCCATTGCTGATCCTGGCGATCAGCGTACACGCTGAGGCACCAGGCGCCATTACATGTTTGAAAGCCGCGCCTCCTCCTCGTCCGTGATAGGAGGAACACTCGGTTTTCCAGCAGTCAGTGTGCAGTGTTCCGCCTATCACGGACATCCTCTCATCCTCGTCCATGAGATGAGAATGACAGGACTTCCGTGATAGGCGGAACACTGTACTGCTGGGAAAATTAGTGTCTGCCTATCACGGACGGGCGGGAGGAGGCGGCGCGGCTTTTGAACACTGCCGTCTGTCTACATGACAAGCTGTTCATGTAGGCAGACGGCACTGACTCGAGTATAAGCCGAGAAGGGGACTTTCAGCCCTAAAAAAAAAGGGCTGAAAATCTCGGCTTATACTCGAGTATATACGGTATATAACTATATCTATATATAAAATACTTACAGTGGGGAAAATAATTATTTGATTCCCTGCAGATTTTGTAAGTTTGCCCAAGGTTATGGAGTGGCCTAGCCAGTCTCCAGACTGTAATCCTATAGAAAATGTATGGAGGGAGCTATAACTTCGAGTTGTCAAGCGACAGCAAAGAAACCTTAAGGATTTAGAGATGATCTGTACAGAAGAGTGGACCAAAATCCCTCCTGAAATGTGTGCAAACCTGGTAACCAACTACAAGAAAAGTCTTATCTCTGTGCTTGCCAACAAGGGTTTCTCCACCAAGTCATGTTGGGCTTGGGGATCGAATACGTTTTTACTCAGTGAATTGCAAATCAATTTATAACATTTGTATATGTGTTTTTTTTCACAATTTTTGGTTGATATTCTGTCTATATCATTTAAAAGACACCTGATGAAAATTATAGGCCCTTCACTTCTTTGTAAGTAGGCAAACTTACATAATCTGCAGGGGATTAAATAATTATTTTGCCCACTGTATGTATACACAGTATTCCCCTTTCATTATATATTTTGTCCAAGTTAAATACATTCATACAGTCCAAGCAGCAAAGTAATTTGCCTGAAAAAAAAACTGATATAATATAGATTGCAGTAAAATGTGTCTGCAACAGATGACATCGTCAAACTCATTGAATGACTCAAAGATATGAATGGTGCACAGTCAATCTATACACAGTTGTTTCCAAAGAGGAGTGGCTTTGGCTTGCACACAACATTGCACTGGACTGCAGCCTGCCACATCATCTAAGAATGACTGGACCAATTTTATATTTCTCCTTTATAAATTAGGTAAAAGTGTCACTGCTTTCTTACAGTATATTATGCTTATGTCATTTTGCATAGTTACAGACACTAAAAGTGCCATTATTCAACTTTCCAGTTATCCATACAAATAACACTAGTGTTTTTTTTTTTTCTGTATGGATTTTTAATTTAGAATAAACATTTTTCTATTAAACAACTATAAAGTATATTCAGACCTGTATATTTGGAATACGCCAATAAGAGAAATAGGGGTGTCATAGGAACAGGGCTGGGCTGCTTTGTTTTTGGGTGTTCCCTGTGAGCTGAGAATTTAAAAAAATATCCCATACAAACATAAATTCTTGTTAGAATAAGCTTTAAGGGCTTCTAAAAGAGTGATGTTCCTTGTATTGGCAGCTGTCAACATTTGAAGTTGAGGGATAGAGACTTAGATATCAAACCGCTAGTATAGAAGATGTCAACACATCAGCATGTGAATGTAACATTGTTATATTTGCCTCCATTGTCCCCCAAAGCATATGTAGGACAAGCATGTCTATCAGACCTGGTTTTCACAATGGATGCCCAACTCTTCTATAAACCAGGTTGACTACAATCGAGAAATGGTCTGCGTCGTTTCAATCTAGCATTATACTGAAGGCTTTAGTTAGGACCTCATCATAGTACATAGTGGTTTGCAATGAATCACTGACATGGATAGATGCATTGGAAAGCCTTGATTAGAGTGTATTTGCCATTAGAAACAGTAGGCCTATGTCTGTCAGCAGTGGAAGGGACGGAGGAAGCTTTTCCACATAGATATAGTCAATAAACTTTCCTACCATCATCAAAAATATAGATGTGTGTAGGGTCATCCATTTTACACAGAACATTTTCTTGTTCTATTGGTCTTAACCTGGTCAAGAATAATAATAAAAAAAATAAATATATATATATATATATATATATATATATATGTGCATACAGGCGGTCCCCTAGTTACAAACATCCAACTTACGAACGACTCCTACTTACAAATGGAGGGAGACAACATAAAGTGAGAGGAAATCTACCCTTAGGAAGGGAAATTCACACCTATAAGAGTTATTATGGGGAAAAAGGTGTCTTCACTGAAGCTTTATCTCCAAGGCTTGTTTCCACAACAACCCCAATGTTTCAAAATCCAATTGTCATTAGGACAGAAAGTGAGGTGAAATCTTCTGCAAAACAACATTACAGGGGTGTTAACCCTCCCCTATGCTATCCAAAAAGCTTAAAAAAATTTTCTTTGGCTGGAGCTGCACTTAAAAAATTTACCTGTTCCGACTCACAAACAGATTCAAATTAAGAACAAACCTACAGCTCCTATCTGTTTGTAACCCGGGGACTGCCTGTGTATATATATATATATATCTCTATCTATCTATCTATCTATCTATCTATCTATCTATCTATCTATCTATCTATCTATCTATCTATCTATCTATATATATCTATCTATATATATATATATATATATATATATATATATATATATATATATATATATATATATATATATATATATATATATATATAGATCTAGATATATATCTAGATATAGATATATACACAAATTTTTTCATACTATTCTTGGCCAGGTTAAGACCAATATAACAAGAAAATGTTCTGTGTACAATAAAAGGGATGACCCTAGATCAGTTGTGATGCTTTCAGTGTCAATGTTTGTGTGCCTACAGTGATGGCAATCCAGTCCTTGCCATGATCCTGACTCCACCTTGTTTAGTGACAATGCTAAACACAGAGGAGTATGGACGTGGGCCCGCATGAAAGATTTATCCTTGCATGTCCTGCAGACAATACTATAAGTGTTACTAAAGAACAAAACATAGTCAAAACATGAATGTTACTAAATAATGCAGAGGGAGTGTGTCCAAATTACATTCTGGCTATACAATTCCAACCAATTTTCTCTCACCGATTATGAGGTAAGAGGATGAAGTCAACCATAGAACAGTCATGTTTTTTTTAGCTTATTTAACTAAAATTCATGTGTTCCTTTTGATATATTTTGTATGTATGGCTAAAGAAGAGTTATAGTATTGAAGTAATTCAGTTCTAGTCTCCAGCATCTTGGAAATGTTTTTTGTTTTTTTTTGTTTTTTACCAAGTTGCTGTAATCTTTTTTTTTTTCTTTGCAAGCTCTACGGTTAAGATAGCCCATATGATCTTAAAATCTGCATATCCAGAATATTGAGACTGTGGAATACTAAAGCTGGCGCACTCAAAATCTGGGGAGGCTGTGCATGGTAGCCAATCAGCTTCTAAACTTCAGCTTGTTCAATTAATTAAGCTTTGACAATAAGACCTGGAAGCTTATTGGTTTCTATGAAGAGCTGCACCAGATTTTGAAAACTCCAATTTTAGTAAATAAGCCCCACTATCTCTATTTACTATGTTTTTAGCAACTGAAAGACAGATAAATATTGAAACTTTCTTTACTTTATACAACCTCCACACACACAGACACACACACACACACACACACACACACCTCTGTTGCCTGCATAATATATTACAGGCAATGCTTGTTGCCACATTAAGATTGCACACTTTTTCCACAGGAGTCTACGGCCTTTATTTAATATGGCAGAGTGAAGAGCAACACTGTACATTTACCAAAGGACTTCAATTCAAGTTCACCTTTCATCAGTTCAGGTCAACCCAAACAATGAAAGATGACTGCTCTTTATTTGTTTGCATATAGCTATGTGCCATTATATGTCTAGTAAACTAAGCATTCCTACAAATTTCTATGAATCCAAATGTTGTCATTCTATGTCTATTGCTCACCAACACAAACTTGTCCAGGGAATCCTCCTTAATACAGCCATTTTCTTCCAGGAACTGATTTCGGTGTCTTGTAAGTAGGTCCTGCTGTATAGCCTCAAAGGGTTGTTCAAGCATCTGGAAGACCACCGCTCCTGTAACCAGGTAGCCCAGCACTAAACCAAACAACGCCAACACAGTCTTCTTCTTCATGACGTTTTTGCTGGCTACTACTACCTCCTCAACTTCTGTTTGATCTCCAAGTAATATGGAATCCTGGGAGGAGCAGGATAGTGGGTACAGGAAGCCGCTAGCAAGTGGTCCTACTGGGGAGTGACAAGACACTAGAAGAAAAAAAAGAAAACAAGGAGGTTTCATATGAGCAAAAACTTGGCAATAGCAACTACATAAACATAACTTAATTTAGTAGTCTAACTTATGTCAAGATGATTAGAGTAACTACTGAATGATCAGTATATTAGTACATAAAATGAACTACGTTATCTAGAATTGTAGCAATTAATACTAATATCTGTCTGAAAAGGATAAATGCATCAATAGGTACTCATCCATACTATCAAAGTAGTTTGAAAGGTAGTAAATACGATATAACCTAATTCACAAATACTCAGATTAATTGGTATGTTTTATAATTTTTTTATGCAGCATGTACAGTAGGCATTTTATATATGACTTGTAAATGGGCTGCCTAAATGAATACAAAGTGTTTACTATTACAGCTAGAATTAAATTATAACAAATATTTTTAGGTTCTCAATGCTTCAAGGGCATGGTTAAATCTAATCTGACAAGTTTATGGGATCATTGTAAATCTGCACTTTAATAAAGCCTTGATATATAGCATCCAAGTTTCACAAACAGCTTCACCTGTATTGATTTTGAAGTGTTTACTGGAGTCATAAAACTAGAAGCAATTATACATATTGGTTAATTAACTTAAAAAAAATATATATAGATAGATAGATAGATACACACACACAGATTTCTACCATTATAGTAACTGCGTTTCCACATTTAAAGAAAACTGTTTTTGTTTCCTTAAAAATTCTTTTCATAATCCCTAGTCGGACTCATCCTCAAATTTGGCATAATATACCATGCACATATAAAACAGTGTATAAACAAAAATATAAAAGAGATATATTTCAGAAAACTATACAATCTTATATTCCTGGATGAAAAGAGACATATTGCATATATAAATGACTATAAGAGCATCTTCAAGTAAAAGAATGTAAGCTTCCTAAGTAAGGGTCTTACTACTTACCGGGGCCATGTCCTAGAACAAGTATAATAAAACATATAGGCTATAATGAGCATACAGGTAGACACTAACACACTCAGACAGGTATGCCCCCCCACAGCAGGGCCTGCAGTTCAGCCTGTGCTGTAGATGTCCTAAGGAGAGTGATACCCACCACACTGATTCCTCCCTCCTATCCACACACTGCATGGGCGTGGAAATTAGGACTGAATAAGAGAGAGGGAGTCATACAGATAAAGGCACTGAGACAGAAGGAGGGGAAGGTAAATGAGGCTGGATAGCAATGAGAGATGGAAAAATAAGGATTGCAAAAGCATGCTGCAAATTGAAAGGCACAAGCAGAAGGATGCAGGTGCAGAGCATTATTATGACAAAGGAAAATAATCATCAGGATGCAATGAGGTATCACAAAAGAAATGCAAAAGATAATGCATACATTAACCACTGTTTTGCCAGTGGACAAGAGACCTGCTCCACTTACCAGCAGTTCTGTGGATGCACAGCTTCTCACTTCTGCTTATTCTGCAAGTGTACTGTAGAGTATAGGACAGCCCCTACACTGCTATGCATAACACCACTCATTCAATGCATTCTAGTTACCTAAGTCCCTTGATACCATTAGACTACAAACTGTGATAGTATCTCACTGTCTGAGCAAGCTGAAGTTAATCTTTTTCTTCTGCGCCATGCAAGACAACGCAGTGCTCTTGAACTCGGCTGGCTCATCTTCAGTATCAATAAAAAAATCAAAATGAATGACTACTCTGCTAAGACTTGCTGGACACAACTTAGCCCCTGTCTAGAAGTAATCTCTTAACTCTTTCCTTTTAGAAGCCATATAAAATCATCTAATGCATTTGCATTGCATAGCATCACCCTCCTGCCTGCTGAAGCCATACAACACTGCATTGCAACCCCACCCACCTTGATAAAATGCAGGGGAGCAAATATCCCTGATGATGGAGACCTGCAGTGTCATTTCACCCCTCCCACTACACTTGCTTCTTGTTGGCAGCCAGGGGGTTAACGCTCTACATTTTCTCAAGACTCTCATAAATGATGATGATGACAATCAATAAAGAGCAGTATCAGGAGTACTTGCCACTTAACCTTATCACTTAACCCTTTCACAGGACAATAAGAAGCCAAACAACAGATAATAGTTTGTCAATCATCCACAAACCGTCATGTCTGAACACTGTTTTGAAACACACATTATCACACATGTGCTGGATTATCTGGCAGTGTCACAACATATATTTTCTATTTTCTATCTGTACTGCAGGGATACACTGACTAGTACACTGATTATTATGGACAAACATTTAGTGAAAACACAGTCCTCATATTCACACTAAAGAACGTACCACCCATATACTGGACAAATACCTAACTGATCAGATTTTTTTAGACCTCAATTGCTGGAGCGCATATGGATTTACTGTCTGCTCTTTATACACTCAGATGTTAGGAATGGATAATCAGTATAGAGGATGATGATAAGGATAATAAAGACTCTTCATAAACTAGCAGTTTGGCTCAGGAGTTAAACATCCTGATCTTGCAAATTTGGACATATAAGCATACTTATAGGCATACTTATATAAGCATACTGAAATCTTTAATGTTGTGTCGGGTGGCCTATGTTGACCGTTTAAAAGGATCTCTAAGCTACAAATACTTTTTTTATTCCACGCACCATGGCCATCCTTCACTGAAGAAAGATGGGATGATTAGAGCCTAAAATACCTAAAATGCCTTTACAAACCATTTAGCAACCAACAAAATGGCAGACATAAATGGCAAATGCCATGTGAATATGTTTAGAATTATAAAAGGAGTCAGTGCACTCTTTTGATGCTTTCAAAGTTAAGCAAAAGAAGCTACTACTAGACATATTCTCCTCTGCTTGCCTAAACGTGCTATCATCAGTCAGAATGACAAATATTGTTAAGCATAACTATTACAGACATGCATACGATAGAAAAATTACTGAAAAAACAAGACTAATAAGGAAATAGATAGCCTCCAAGTGAGTAAGTGACTGCAACTGTTGAAGAAAGGGAATGAGGGGGAAGTATTGATTAGAAAAAGGTGTGAAATGCGGTGAGCAGGAAAGTGAATCAATTAGAGAGGGAAGAGGTAATAAAGGGAGGTGGGTGACAGGAGTGAAACAAAATATGCCTCATTCTCACTGGTTCTGTTAAGCTTCGATCTTAGCTTCTTAGGTATAGTACTCTCTGTGTTTCGGGTACAGCAATCTTTGCTTCTTGGGCACAACACTCTCTGCTTCTTGGGCACAATTTTCTCTGCTTTTTGGGCACAACACTCTCTGCTTCTCTGGCACAATGTTCTCTGCTTCTTGTGCACAACACTCTCTGTTTCTTGGGCACAACACTCCCTGCTTCTTGGGCACAATGTTCTCTGCTTCTTGGGCACAACACTCTCTGCTTCTTGGGAACAATTTTCTCTAGTTCTTGGGCACAGCACTCTCTGCTTCTCAGGCAGAGCCCTCTCTGCTTCTCGGGCACAGTACTCCCTGCTTCTTTGGCACAGCACTCTCTGCTTCTCAGGCACAGCACTCTCTGCTTCTTTGGCACAGCACTCTCTGCTCCTCTGGCACAGCACTCTCTGCTCCTCTGGCACAGCACTCTCTGCTCCTCTGGCACAGCACTCTCTGCTTCTTGGGCACAGCACTCTGCTTCCTGGGCACAGCACTCTCTGCTCCTCGGGCACAGCACTCTCTGCTCCTTGGACACAGAACTCTTTGCTTTGTGGGTACAGAACTCTCTGCTCTTCAGGTACAGCACTTTGCGTTGCTCTGTGTTCTCAGTCTGTCATAGATTCTGCAGACAGGTTGACACAAAGCAAAATATATAATATCAGAGTGCTGAGACCAGCCTTAACCCATTTCCTGCCTACATGCAGAATATTACCTTTTGCTTTGAAAGATCCATCTAGTATATACAAACCTTCACTCAATGCCATTCCTGTCAGAGATGTACAAAGCACATTAACCCATTAACCCCTTCCATGCTGGTGTCAGGAGTTTACCTATCACAATCTTGAAGTAATAATGTCTGGGTATCACTACCATACACTGTAGGACTTTGCTGCTTTACTGAGAATATGTGCTACCTAATACCTTATATGTGAAAACCCCAAATCTGCTCCCTGCCCATATTACAGTCACAATGCCCAGTAAGGGAGAGCTACCCATACTGCCCTCTTCAGCTGTTTACTGGATAATGGAGGGTTAAACCCCTTCCCTGCTCCATCAGCATTTCCAGATAAGTGATAGCAATCAATGGCGATCAATAACCATATTATCCTCAGAGTGTGTCTGGGGACAGGGAATATGGTTCTTATATAGTTATACACTCATATTTACACATGTAGTAGTAGTACATAGACACTCAGAAAAATAATCGTTTGTGTCTATCTGTGAATCCAGTCATACTTGGACATCTCTACACAACATTTGCTGATCTACAAACTAGGTTGTGACAATCCTCATTTGTGAAAACATCAGCTTTGAAAGAAAATGGTTGAGAAGAGACTAGGAGCTTGATTTTTCTAAAGGCAAATAGACTGTGCACTTTGGAAAGTGCAGTCCAGAGCTTAGTAAATGAGCAGAAACTCTGCTGACTTCTTTGCAATAGTTACACTATAGTTTTGAGTGTGTGTGTGTGCATGTGTGTGTGTGTGTGTGTGTGTGTGTGTGTGTGTAGAAATGTATGTGAATTCAGCCAAAAGAGAAATTATGAGGTCAGGTACTGATGTTGGACCTAGTTTTCAATTGGCATTCCAATTCATACATGTGGTCTTAAATAGTAGACATGTGCAATTCGTTTCGTTTTTTTTGTTTTTTGTTTTTTTTCGTTATTTTCGTTTTCGTACGAATGAACGAATCATTCGAATCGTACGAATACGAATAACGAATCGTAACGAATCGTTCGAATCGTACGAATCCGAATAACGAATCATTCGAATCCGAAAAACAACGAAAATCCGAAAAAAACAAATTAGAAACAACGAATGTACTAATGAAGAAAATCCGAAAAACGAAAACGAACGAAAACGAACGAAAAAATTTGTAACTTTTTTTTTGTTGAATTGGTCATTTTCCGTGTCCCTTACAATGGTGCTGCTAAACGTGCTTCGAATGGATTCAACAAAAAAATTAGTACATTCGTAACTTTTTTTTCGATTCGTAACTTTTTTTTTTCGATTCGTAACTTTTTTTTTTTTTTTTTTTTTTTTTTCGATTTGTCATTTTCCGTGTCTCTATTGAACCAAAAAATTCGTACATTCGTAACTTTTTTTCGATTCGTAACTTTTTTTTTTTTCGATTCGTAACTTTTTTTTTTTTTCGATTCGTAACTTTTTTTTCAATTCGTAACTTTTTTTTTTTTTTTTTTTTCGATTTGTAATTTTCCGTGTCTCTATTGAACAAAAAAATTCGTACATTCGTAACTTTTTTTTTCGATTCGTAACTCTTTTTTTCGATTCGTAACTTTTTTTTCCGATTCGTAAATTATTAAAATGTAATAATAGCATACACATTACATCAAATTATGAATTATGCTCCGATTACGAATCTACGAATGTTACAAATGTACGAATAAATACGAATGTGTCCGAAAATTAAACTAACGAAAAAACGAATCAACGAAAAAATAACTCTTACGAATGTACGAATCGTTACGAATACGAACAACGACGACTTACGAATGTACGAATCGTTACGAATCCGAACAACGACGACTTACGAATGTACGAATCGTTACGATTCCGAACAACGACGACTTACGAATGTACGAATCGTTACGAATCGACGGAAACGAAAAAAACGAAACGAAAAAAAACTAATTTTTTTCGGAAACGAAAAAAACAAAACGAAAATAAACTAATTTTTTGGTTGTGCACATGTCTATTAAATAGGGTTGTGGTCACTGCCCAGTGTAGGCCACTCAGGTAGTATACACTGGAATAGAGATGAGAAGGCCTGAAAAAAATGGAAACATTGGGGGAAAAAAGGTTTTTGTCTTTTTTTTAAAGCCGTTTTTGGAAAAAAAGAAAGAAATGTGGAATATGTTCTTTTACAATGATAAATAATATATATATGTCATGGTAATCAAACTGTTTATTGGATAATGGAGGGTTAAACCCCTTCCCTGAATACCTTACTAAAAAGGTTTCCAAAAATGTACTTATTGCATGTTTTCTCAGCTAAAGACAAGCAAATGCTGGACTAAAATTCAATTAACACTGTACTTTTCAATGCAGTTCTCAAACAAGCGAATATGCACATCTGGGGGCACTGCAAAGAAAGGTTCCAGTTTAGCGTGCTTGTGGGCTCCATTTTGTACCTCCTACAGTTGGGTGATTTTTGGGATGCAGTAGATAATAGTTTCTGTCCTATCAGGCCTTTATTGACAGGTAAGAGGGTAAATTAGTTTATCTTTTTAACCTTTAAATGATTTCTATTAACCACTTAAGGACCGCCTCACGCCGATATACGTAGACAGAATGGCGCGGCTGTGCACAATCACGTACCAGTACGTGGCCCTTTAAGTGCCCAGCCGTGGGTCGCGGGCGCGCCGCCGGCGGCACGCTCGTGACCCGGTCCTGAGCTCCGTGACCGCGGCCGCGGGACCAGCGGACCTGATCGCCGCTGGTGTCCCGCGATCGGGTCACAGGGCTGAAGAACGGGGAGAGGTCTGTGTAAACAAACCTCTCCCTGTGCTTCCTACACTGCCTGTCACTGATCGGCTGTTCCCTGTCATCTGGAAAGCCGATCAGTGATGTCAGATGTAAAGCCACGCCCCCCTACTGTAAAAAAAAACACAACACGTCACACTTAGCCCCTCCCCGCCCCCTAGTGGTTAACTCCTTCACTGCCAGTGTCATTTACATAGGAATCTGTGTATTTAAATAGCACTGATTTCTGTATAACTGACAATGGTCCCAAAAATGTGTCAAAAATGTCCGATGTGTCCGCCATAATGTCGCAGTCACAATAAAAATCGCTGATCGCCGCCATTACTAGTAAAAAAAAAATATATTAAAAAAAATGCTATAAAACTATCCCCAATTTTGTAAACGCTATAACTTTTGCGCAAACCAATCAATAATCGCTAATTTCGATTTTTTTTTACCAAAAATATGTAGAAGAATACGTATCGGCCTAAACTGAGGAAAAAACATTTTTTTTAATATATTTTTTGAGGATATTTATTATAGCAAAAAGTAAAAGATATTGCATTTTTTTCAAAATTGTCGCTCTATTTTTGTTTATAGCGCAAAAAATAAAAACCGCAGAGGCGATCAAATACCGCCAAAAAAAGCTCTATTTGTGGGGAAAAAAAGGACACCAATTTTGTTTGGGAGCCACGTCGCATGACCGCGCAATTGTCAGTTAAAGCGACGCAGTGCCGAATCGCAAAAAGGGGCCTGGTCCTTTGGCTGCAAATTGGTCCGGGGCTTAAGTGGTTAATGTTCTTCACCATCACAGTATAATGTTTCCCTATAATCTGCTCAGTAAATAGTTTTTCTTTTCCTCCTCTCTGTAAAATGGTGAGACCAACATCTAGAGTTTGGAAACATTTGCACAGTTTAATTTCTGCTAAGAGCAAAGCTGCAATTTGCAAAAATTGTGAGAACAAATATTATTTTCCAAATGCTACAAGGAGGACAAGAAAAGCCAGATGTGCTCTAAAGACAATTAAAAATACTTTATGAAATGAAAAGATGAGGACCATAATGAAAATGCAAGGAGATTTTCCCTCCAGAGTTCTCATTCCAGAAACACTCTTTCCGTTGCTTCTGAATCATCACAAAGTGTTTCTTCACCAGCAGCATCTTCAAGGAAGACGTGTTACAAACCACCGCCTCCCAAAAATCCCCATTCCTTTTAAAAAATTATTTTTTCTCATGATTTCAAAATAATTTTTTCTCATGATTTCAAAATTTCCAGAAATGTTACATCTCTATACTGGAAACATCTGAAATCAACAGTTTGGAGAAGCATCTTCATGAATGTGGCCATATGGTCTATGAAAATGTAGATAATATCAATACTAATGGATTTAGTCTCTAGACTTACAAAGTTGAATAGTTTGAGGTAATTATCCACTCTGGAGAATTCATAAAGAACCTCATTAATGAAAACCTCCTTTTGTGAATTTTATTCTACAGGTACTAGTTTCCTGGCTGTTATGCTGACAACAGCAAGGGAAGGGAAAAAACAGCGCAGACCTCTGGTGTAGTAAAAGGATGAAAGTGTTTTATTAAAAACAACATATTATATACTCACAAAATAAAAAGTGAAAGAGTTCATATAGTCCACGAGAAAGAGCCCACTCAACACATAATTCACAAGGAAAGGATGGATGAGCAGCCACAGTATCCAGATCACTGTGTTGCTAGCTGACAGGTGAAGAGCTGGACTGGATGCCAGAAGTCTCCGGTGCTCCTGCTCAGCTCGCTGAATCCCAAGGACAGCTATCAGTGGACGATGGTCTCCTGTAAATGTGGGGTCGCAGGACACATTTTTATGGACTCCTCCTCTTCTTCAGCTGACTCTCTTACTCCAGTAATTTTAGTCAATAACCCAGAACAAGTATACACACTGTATAAGAACTTCACTTTTACTTTCCTGATCTGCATGCTTGTTTCTGGTCAGTACATTATAAAGCAGCAGAGGGTCAGTATAACAGGGAAGCAAGTAAGATATTCAAAAGGACCTCAGCAATGGTGACAGCCATATTTCTTTTAACTGAGCCTGGGTTCAGACTAGTGCGGTGCGAATTCAAGGCCCTGCGTGACTGCGCAGTGAAACGCCGGCTGTTCTGCGGATTGTACGTGTTTTCGGTGCAAAGCCGCTGCAAATTCATTAGTAACTCTTCCTGCCTAATTTGAGTTGCTAATTTTGTGCTGACCAAGCTTTTTGGCTGATTGTCTGGCTGCTTATAAAACCTGGTAGGTCAGTCTACACTTCCTGGTTGTCCAGCAGTCTGTACCTGTGTTTTGTGTGTTTCTTTGCATGATGTGTGCTGCTCTGCCAATGATCATGCCAACTGTTGTTGCTGCCACAGCAGCAATCTTGCTGGAAGAAGAAAATGGTAGAAGGATGCAGAAAAGAAGAAGATACTGGGTTCATCCCATCATTGCAAATCGAGAAGAAAGAGGCCAGTTCATGATATTGTATGGGCACCTCCGTGGGCATGAAGGGACATTTTTCAATTTCACCCGCATGTCAATTAGTAGGTGAGTACTGTTTCTGCCAAACCATACTTAATTTGTAGCCATAGATGTATAGTGTGTTTTATATTTGCAAGACACAAGTCCATCCAGTCTAACCTATGTGTGATTATGTTATTTTAAGATTTTTGTAACTAATAAGCCTTGTCTCCCCCCCCCCCCCCCCCCAAATACCAACTGTACATTATTTCACCATGCAACCTTAAGGGCACTAAATTATCCCTAAATTATCCTCACCTTGCACCCCCCTCCTGGTGTAAGCCAGGTCTTATTCCCATTTTTTTGGGATGTTTTACCCCCCAAATACCTTGGCCCAAAATTGCTAGTGACAAGTTGCTTTGTGGGTGTTGGTGTTGCCACGCAGCTTTGTTTAGCATTTTTGGCTCAGACAATTGTTACTGTTAATTTAAAAGGCCAGTGGCTTCTTCTTTGTTGAATAGAGGACCCATGTGCCTTTTTTTTTTGTTCCTGTCACTTATTTAGCAATAATTAGATTGCAACTAAGGATGCCTGCCTTGTTACCCTAAATAATGTCCTTAACCACTTACCTTACTTTTTTTTTTACAGTATGCCCCAATGTTTTTCCCACATGTATTTATGATGTTTTTTTTTTTTTTAAATCAGTTTTGACGAATTGCTGGGCTTAATCTCCCCTCGCTTGTAGCGTCAGAACACGAGCTTCAGACCAAGTATCCAGCCTGCTGAAAGATTATTGATCACATTAAGGTAATTATCATCACTCATGTCATTTGTTTTTAGTATTTTTTACGTTTTTTAACCTGGGTATTTTTAAAAATATGACGGCACAAAAAATGTAGGAATAATTATTTATTCACGTATCATAAAATATGATAAAAATAGAAACTTTACCCATGTATAAAACATAAATTAACTCTGCAATAACTTAAAAACAAAAAACTTGCCTGTCAAGTAGGCCTCTTCCCTGTTTTATCAAAATGTGTCATGTTGGTCCTTAACCATGAACAGACCTCATCACAGATTCTGATATGTTTTTTGGAAAGGGGCCTCATAGGAGTATTGAGTTTCGGAAGCTGGGTCATCACTGGCAGTGTGGGGAGCAGGCCTAGCCTCCCCATGTTGACTTTGCCCATACATACCCTGAGTTTGGGGGGGGGGGGGCTAATTGAAGGAAGTGGGTATGGGATGGGATAGGGAAGGTTACTGTGTGGCCCTTCATATCTGGAGATTGGCCTGTCATAACTTGAGGGATATGATGGTGGATTATAGGGGTAAGGATGGTGTTGCTGCTCAGGGTAGTGCGGGTATCTTGGGTAGTGATGGGGAGGTCTTGGTTGGGGAAAATTTGGGTATTTAAATGCAGCTTCCTCCTGTGGCTGGGAGAAGGAGTGCAGCATTTTTTCTATATTTTTTCGCATTTCATAGTACCGCTCTGGGGATATCTTTTTAATTAGTGGTACAAAACTGAGCGCCAGGATTGTATCGGGACATAAAAATGCATCCACATTTCCGGTCATGTTTTTTAACATGTCTAATAAGCGCTCACTTAGGTCTGGTTGGGATAGTGCTGGGCGCCTCCGTGGCACTTTGCCAGGCTGATCAATTTGTGCAGGAGCAGAGGATGGCCCAGGAACAGCCTCCTCTGCCCCTGAACATTGTTCTTCTGGCTGAGTTTCCCAGAGACTGGAAGATGTTTGGATTAGTGCTAAATCCACTGTGTCTTCTGGAATATCAATGGGTGCTTCCTCCTCTGTTTGTTGTTCTTGTTTTTCCTCCAAAACATCTTGCTCCTCCCAACTAGATTCTGTCCTGTTTTATATAGAAATATTAAAAATGTTAAAAATTAACTCGGCTTATTGATGATTACCAGATTGTGCGTTACATAGATGATGTAAATGAAAACTTACTCCCTCATCTCCACAATGGGTTGTAGAAAATCCAAGTCCCTGGCATACATATAGGGTAACCTAGGCTCTGCCCCCGAGCCACTCCTTGTTTCTCTGAGGTGCCTCATGTATTTTCTGTAAGCATCATGTATGCTACCATCTTGTCTGTAAGTAGCGCACTGAAAAATAAAGAACAACATAATGATTTGTTTTATTTTTTGTCATTTTAGGTACTTAGCAACAGGGAATTCCTTTGGAAGTTTGCACTATGAATTCAAGGTTGGAAAATCAACGATTAGTGGCATTGTTCATGCTACCTGCCTTCTCATATGGGAAGAACTGAAGGACATTGTTATGAAGAAGCCCAAACCAGAAGAATGGCTGATGATAGCGGACCTATTCTGGGAGAGATGCAACTTCCCCAACTGTCTTGGAGCCATTGATGGCAAACATGTACGCATCCTCAAGCCTCCAGCTAGTGGGAGCCAATTTTTAATTATAAAAAATATTTTTCGTTGGTATTAATGGCAGTGGCAGACGCAAATTATAAATTTATTTATGTTGATGTAGGTTCTTATGGCAGCAGCTCAGATTCTAGTGTATTCTCACATTCCTCATTTGGCCGCATGCTGCGTGACAATACACTAGACTTGCCCAATAATTCTGCCCTGCCAGGGACTACAGAGCCTCTCCTCCCACATGTATTTGTCGGAGATGAAGCTTTCACACTGTCCCAGAACATGCTCAGGCCTTATTCAAGTCGCTCTCTGACAACTGAAATAAGAGTGTTCAATTATAGGCTGATTAGGGCACGACAAGTAGTAGAATGTACATTTGGAATTCTTTGCAATAAGTGGAGATTCCTGCATACCTCTATTAACCTCAGTATAGATCATGCGATTAGTGCAATTAAAGCTGCCTGTGCCCTGCACAACTATGTGCGTGAAAGAGATGGGTTTCTTTTTGAAGATTCCCTGACCCATAACATGGAGGCAGCACATTGCAATATTCCTAGGGGCAGCACTACTGGTACACTTATTAGAGAATAATTTAAGAATTTGTTTTTGTCTCCAGCTGGGGAGGTGCCTTGGCAGATGAATTCTATTGACTAAAAATAAATATGTTTTTTTTTGCTGGATGTAAATGCATGATAATATAATGCTAAGTGTGCTGTATGAAAAGTGTTGTATGTAATTTTGGCTATGAAAAATAAAACTTTTTTATCTCACATTTGTGGTGTATGTCATATTACTGACCTTAGAAATTATAAGAATATGCATTTATTTAGGGCCTCATCCATCCCTAGATAAACCTGTTATGTGCACAATGTTTACAGCATGTGGCCTGGTACAGATTTGGGGGTGACCACATGCTGTTTGTTAAAATGTAATAAATAAAATTAATGCCCACCATCTAAAAAATACAGAACAGCATATACAGGTAGTAAAAGGTAATAAAAAAACTTACATTTGTCAGCCTGAACTTGGGAAGAGCACCTGTTCCACTCTGGCAAGAGGTCTCTGCCAATGTCCTGCCATGCACGTTTTTTGGCAACGTTGTCCTTATATTTAGAAAAACCGGGTGTCATAAATCATGGGTTTCTCCCTCACAAGTCTGATCAACTCCTCACAATCCACAGATTCTTTCTCCTTTGATGACGCTTTTCGTCCTCTTTTGGACATGCTGGTTCCAGTCCAGATTTCAAAAGACACAGGGGAGGAACAGGAAGAAGGGGAGGTGTTGGAGTGGCGCGAATTTCTGTTCAGGACGCAAGCCAGATGCGAATCAGATGCGTGCCCATAGAAGATAATGGGCCTGAATTCGCACCTGATCCGTCCCGCAACGCACCAAAGACGGTTGCGTGTTTTCGCCAATTCGCATTGCGCATGCACCGGACATGTGTGAACGTGCCCCATTGAAAACAATGGGTTTTCAAATGTCCTGCGAATTCGCAGTATTTTGCCCCGCTGCGAATTCGCTATAGTGTGAACCCAGGCTAACATGTGAATTTGTGTGATATCACTTTGATTGCTGCCTTTAGCAATCAAAGAAGTATTTTTGCTATAGAGATATACCCACTCCATATAGATGCGCACAGGGTGTGTCAGGTGTGCCCATTTTTTATTGTTTACAATGCAAGGATTATCATGACAGTGACATTGTTATGCAAGTTCCAAAACCAAAGAGAAAAAGGAGCTAAAGAAATATTAATACTAAGACAAAGAGACAAAAACCACTAACAACACTTTTGAAAATCTGGCATGTGTAGTGAATAACATAATAATAAGGAGAGGGGTTCTCTTATTAGGCTGGAATCGCACGTAATGCTATTAGTCACCATAGTATAACAGTAAGGCTACTTTCACACTGAGGCGCTTTACAGGTGATATAATGCTAAAAATAGAGCCTGCAAAGCATGAGATGGCACACCTGGGCATGAGATGGCACTGAGAGTGATGGATACACAGGGGAGACAGGCTGGCAGAGGTGCGCTGTGCTGTGCAGAACGATACCTATTTCACAGCCAGCAGGGAGGGGCAGGGCCAGAGTGCCAGTAATGCTCTGAACCCGCCCCATGCAGCTTGAATGCTCGGGACTCGGGGTAGGAGCTGGAGTGGGAGCTGCTGAGTCGGTAGCACCGAGAGCCCACCTGTGGAAGTGGCATTGTGGGTGGTGTCATGGTGAGCCTAGCTGTCCAGCACTGTTTGCACCGATGGGCTTGGAATGCCCAGAGGGATGCTCCCTCCTCCACCCCTCCTTCTGCCTGCATGACTTGATTGGTATAGGTGAGTTCTTGTCCCAGTGCTGGAGGTGGGCACATAGCCAAAAGTTCTGGGCTGTAGAGGGGTCAGCGTGCTGGGGGGATATCTAGGGTGTAGAGGGGTCAGAGTGCTGAGGGGATATCTGGGGTGTAGAGGGGTCCGAGTGCTAGGGGGATATCTAGGGTGTAGAGGGGTCAGAGTGCTTAGGAGTTATTTATTTGGGGTTGAGAATCCAGGGGTGTGGAGATGGTAACAGGATAACAATGGTAGGAGGAAACCTGGTGTGTGTGTGTGTGTGTGGGGGGGGGGGGGGGGGGTTGGTTGGGTGGAGTTAGGGGTGCTGGATGTTTATAAGATGTAGAGGGGTTACAATGTTGGGGGTATCTGAGGCCCTGTCAGGCTGGATGGTGCCTCGTGATTTTTATTGGCGGCCGTGTCTATACTTGTTGCAACTGTCCTGAGCATCGTTCTAGCAGCTATATTACATAAAGTAACAAAGTTGTCCTGTGCATATATGTAGTATTTTCCCACTGTTTCTTTAGTGTACAGAATGATTGTTCATGTAGTTAAAGCGGAGCTCCACCCAAAAGGGGAAGCTCCGCTTGTCTGCCTCCTACCTACTTGATGTCTGTTTACCTGCGCTGCCTCCATTGTAGGGGCCCCAGAGCATTACTTTTCCCAGGGGCTCATGAAGCTATTAAGACGGCCCTGCTGCAAAGCGCCTGTAAAGTGCATCTCCCGAGGGCTTTCACACTGGAGCGGTGCACTTGTGGACATTAAAAAAAGTCCTGCAAGCAGCATCTTTGCAGCGCTTTAGCAGCGGTGTATACACCGCTGCTAAAGTGCCCCTGCCTTTTGAAATCAATGGGCAGCGCCGCTGAAGCAGGCGCTTTTAACTCTTTATTTGGCCGCTAGTGGGGTTATTAATCGCCCCTGCTACCGCTGATGCCCCGCGCCTCAGTGTGAAAGTGCCCTAAGTCATCGTAATTTAACCTCAAGAGACTATTACTAGGTGAAGGATAATAAAGAGGAGAAAAGGGGATGGACAGTAAAAGGGAAAAAGAAAAAAGGAGTAATGGTATGGGAAGTGAGTTCCTGTAAGAGAGAGCGATCTAGGACAGAGATTTAGATATATTAGGAGGAGAGGAGCTTGGTATCCGCATAGCACCTGGAGTCAAGGACAAAGGCACATATATGACGCCCAGGGTTTCCAAGTTCGTTCAAACAGAGCACTTCCGTCATTGATAGGACTAGCAAGTCATCTAAAAAATACTAAGGGTGTTTTCCATGCTCCCACTATAGTGATTTTCACCGCCAGTAATATAAAGTAGATCAGACGTTTCAACAGACGTGGCCACTAAGTAGGCAAAACATTAAGCAGAGCCAAGTTTGGTGGTTGATCAATAGAGAGCCCCGTCACTTTGCAGAGCATCCTACCCCCCCTTTAAGCACTTACCTGAGTCCTCTCTCAATCCCGACTGCAGCAGCTCTTCTTAACCACTTCCCGACCGCCCCCTGTATATATACGTCGGCAGAATGGCACGTACAGGCAGAATCACGTACCTGTACGTGACATTCTTCCGGCGGTTGGGGGGTCCGATCGGACCCCCCTCCGCCGGCGGGGACGGTCGGGATCGCTTCAGGAGCGATCCGGGACGAGGGGACGGCCAGTGGTTTCTGGCCACCCCCTCGCGATCGCTCCTGGCCAATGAAAAACTTCCCCTTCCTGTCTATTGTATAGACAGGAAGGCGGAAGTGATGTCACGCTCGGTGCGCCGGTCTATGTGACCGGAGACGCCGAGCGGCGAACATGTACAGGTTAGTGCACAACACTACACTGACACCAGTACAGTTAGGCACATATTCCACCCCCCTGTCACCCCCTGATCACCCCCCAGATCACCCCCTCCCCCCCCAGTCACAGTGTCACTAATTGCAGTGATCATTTTTTTACTGATCACTGCATTTAGTGTCAGTGTGACTGTAATAACTGTCAGGGCAGTTAGTTTTAGGTCCAAGGTAGCCCCCTACCCCCCCCTAATAAAGGTTTAACCCCTTGATTGCCCCCCAGGTAACCCTTTCACCCCCTTTTGCCAGTGTCACTAAGCGATCGTTTTTCTGATCGCTGTATTAGTGTCACTGCTGTCGCTAGGTAACCATTTTTTTTTTTTAGGTAACCGCCATGTTTATATAGGTTCATAAATAGTTTTATAGGTCAGGTACCCCCATATTACAACCTAAATAAAGGTTTTAACCCCTTGATTGCCCCTAGAGTTAACCCTTTCACCAGTGATCACTGTATAACTGTCACTGGTGACGCTGGTTAGCCAGTTAGTTATTTCGTTATTTAGGTTCCCCGTCAGGTTTTTATATAGCGTCAGGTACCCCCATATATTACCTAATAAAGGTTTTAACCCCCTGATTGCCCCTAGTTAACCCTTTCACCCCCTTTTGCCAGTGTCACTAAGCGATCGTTTTTCTGATCGCTGCATTAGTGTCGCTAGGTAACCATTTTTTTTTTTTAGGTAACCGCCATGTTTATATAGGTTCATAAATAGGTTTATAGGTCAGGTACCCCCATATTACAACCTAAATAAAGGTTTTAACCCCCTGATTGCCCCTAGAGTTAACCCTTTCACCAGTGATCACTGTATAACTGTCACTGGTGACGCTGGTTAGCCAGTTAGTTATTTCGTTATTTAGGTTCCCCGTCAGGTTTTTATATAGCGTCAGGTACCCCCATATATTACCTAATAAAGGTTTAACCCCCTGATTGCCCCTAGTTAACCCTTTCACCCCCTTTTGCCAGTGTCACTAAGCGATCGTTTTTCTGATCGCTGCATTAGTGTCGCTAGGTAACCAGTTTTTTTTTGTATTACTGTTACGGGTGACGCTGGTTAGTTAGCTTGTTTTTTATACTGTCAGGGCACCCGCCATTTATTACCCAATAACGGTTTAACCCCCTGATCGCCCGGCGGGTGATATCAATTAGGTTTTAGGGTCAAATAAGGTCTGCGTCGCCCCAGGTTAGTGCCAGTACCGCAAACACCCACGCACAAAGCATACACCTCCCTTAGTGGCACAGTATCTGAACAGATCAATATCTGATCTGATCAGATCTATACTAGCGTCCCAGCAGTTTAGGGTTCCAAAAAAACGCATTGTTAGCGGGATCAGCCCAGATACCTGCTAGCACCTGCGTTTTCCCCCTCCGCCCAGCCCAGCCCACCCAAGTGCAGTATCGATCGATCACTGTCACTTACAAAACACTAAGCACACATAACTGCAGCGTTCGCAGAGTCAGGCCTGATCCCTGCGATCGCTAACAGTTTTTTTGTGGTAGCGTTTTGATTCAGTCGCTTCAGTCAGGAGCTTTTTTACCTGTGAATCTCAAAAAAATAAAAAAAAATAAAAATAGTTGTCGTTTTATTGTTCTCTCTCTCACTCTATTCTCTCTCTATTGTTGCTCTTTTTTTACTCCATTCTATTCTGCAATGTTTTATTATGTTTTATCATGTTTTATCATGCTTGCTTTTCAGGTATGTAATTTTGTTTACTGTGTTTTAGTGTTAAGCATTTTTTTGTTTTCAGGTGCGCCATTCAGTTGCAACGCGGATTTATTTATCTTGACAGCAACAGCGTTTGCTCCCACGATACATAAAGACGCGACTCCAACACTGTAGGAGGTGATTTCACCACCACAGTTAAAAAAAAGAGCATATATGCCGAAGCATGGGGGCAGCAGGGGGGGGGGAGGAGCGATTGGCTCCTAATGCCACGTACATACGGTCGAAATTCCGACCGTGTGTACACGGCATAACTTTTGCGGGAGGATGCCCCCATGCATCGGCATATATAAATGGTGCATGTATGCCCATCATTAGAAGTGGGTGGATGAAGGGAGGTATTCTAATGGTGGGCATACCCACCAATCAATCTCTTTTTTTCGTTCAGCCAAGAGGCTGCATGAAAAAAAAAAGATTACAATATATGTCCAGTATGTTGCTGGACTTTGAATGGTTATACCAGAATGATGCCTGCAGGTTTAGGTATCATCTTGGTATCATTCTTTTCAGCCAGTGATCGGCTTTCATGTAAAAGCAATTCTAGCGGGTAATTAGCCTCTAGACTGCTTTTACAAGCAGTGGGAGGGAATGTCCCCCCTCCCGGATATAAACCGCGCCATTGGGAAATTGGGAAAGCATTTTATCACACCAATCTTGGTGTGGTCAGATGCTTTGAGGGCAGAGGAAAGATCTAGGGTCTAATAGACCCCAATTTTTTCAAAAAAAGAGTACCTGTCACTGCCTATTGCTATCATAGGGGATATTTACATTCCCTGAGATAACAATAAAAATCATAACAAAGAAAAAAAATGGAAGGAACAGTTTAAAAATAAAAAAAAAAAGCTAAATAAATAAAAAAAAAAACAAAAAAAAAAAAAAAAAAAAAAGCACCCCTGCCCCCCCTTCTCTTGCGCAAAGGCGTACACAAGCGTTGGTCTGGCGTCATATGTAAACAGCAATTGCACCATGCATGTGAGGTATCACCGCGAAGGTCAGATCGAGGGCAGTAATTTTAGCAGTAGACCTCCTCCGTGAATCTAATGTGGTATCATGTAAAGGCTTTTAAAGGCTTTTAAAAATGTATGTAGTTTATCTCCACTGCGCGTTTGTGCGCAATTTTAAAGCATGTCGTGTTTGGTATCCATGTACTCGGCCTAAGATCATATTTTTTATTTCATCAAAAATTTGAGCAATATAGTGTGTTTTAGTGCATTAAAATAAAAAAAAAGTGTATTTTTTCCACAAAAAATGCGTTTGAAAAATCGCTGCGCAAATACTGTGTGGAAAAAAAAAATGCAACACCCACCATTTTAATCTGTAGGGCCTTTGCTTTAACATTATATATAGTGTTTGGGGGTTCAACGTAATTTTCTTGCAAAAAAAAAATATGTTTTCATGTAAACAAAAAGTGTCAGAAAGGGCTTTGTCTACAAGTGGTTAGAAGAGTGGGTGACGTGTGACATAGGCTTCTAAATGTTGTGCATAAAATGCCAGGACAGTTCAAACCCCCCCCAAATGACCCCATTTTGGAAAGTAGACACCCCAAGCTATTTGATGAGAGCAATGTTGAGCCCATTAAATATTTTTTTTTTTTGTCCCAAGAGATTGAATAATGAAAAAAAAAAAAATATATATTTTTTTTTACAAAAAGTTGTCACTAAATGATATATTGCTCAAACATGTCATGGGCATATGTAGAAATACACCCCAAAATACATTCTGTTGCTTCTCCTGAGTACGGGGATACCACATGTGTGGGACTTTTTGGGAGCCTAGCTGCGTACGGAACCCCAAAAACCAATCACCGCCTTCAGGCTTTCTAAGGGTGTAATTTTTTTATTTCACTTCTCACTGCCAATCACAGTTTCGGAGGCCATGGAATGCCCAGATGGCATAAAACCCCCCAAAATGACCCCATTTTGGAAAGTAGACACCCCAAGCTATTTGCTGAGAGGTATTGTGAGTATTTTGCAGATGTCGCTTTTTGTCACAAAGTTTTGAAAATTGAAAAAAGAAAAAAAAAATTTTTTTTTCTTTACTTTCTTCATTTTCAAAAACAAATGAGAGCTGTAAAATACTCACCATGCCTCTCAACAAATAGCTTGGGGTGTCTACTTTCCAAAATGGGGTCATTTGGGGGGGTTTTGTGCTATTTTGGCATTTTATGGCCTTCGAAACTGTGATAGGTAGTGAGGAGTGAAATCAAAAATTTGCACCCTTAGAAATCCTGAAGGCGGTGCTTGGGTTTCGGGGCCCCGTACGCGGCTAGGCTCCCAAAAAGTCCCACACATGTGGTATCCCCATACTCAGGAGAAGCAGCAAAATGTATTTTGGGGTGCAATTCCACATATAACTATGGCATGTGTGAGCAATATATCATTTAGTGACAACTTTTTGAAAAAAAAAAAAATCTTTTTTATTTTTGTCTTTATTCAATCACTTGGGACTAAAAAAAAAAATATTCAATGGGCTCAACATGCCTCTCAGCAAATAGCTTGGGGTGTCTACTTTCCAAAATGGGGTCATTTGGGGGGGTTTTGTACTTCTCTGCCATTTTAGCACCTCAAGAAATGAAATAGGCAGTCATAAATTAAAAGCGGTGTAAATTCCAGAAAATGTACTCTAGTTTGTAGACGCTATAACTTTTGCGCAAACCAATAAATATACGCTTATTGGCATTTTTTTTACTAAAGACATGTGGCTGAATACATTTTGGCCCAAATGTTTGACTAAAATTGAGTTTATTAGATTTTTTTTTTTTATAACAAAAAGTAGAAAATCTCTTTTTTTTTCAAAATTTTCGCTCTTTTTCCGTTTATATCGCAAAAAATAAAAATCACAGAGGCAATCAAATACCATCAAAAGAAAGCTCTATTTGTGGGAAGAAAAGGACGCAAATTTCGTTTGGTTACAAAATTGCATGACCGCGCAATTACCAGTTAAAGTAGTGCAGTGCGAAATTGAAAAAAGACCTCTGGTCCTTTGGCTGCCAAATGGTCCGGGGCTGAAGTGGTTAAATGGCCGACGGGATGGACCTCATGGCGATGCTGAGGACAACGGCGGCGGAGCGGGGGATCGAGTGGATCCAGGAGCAGCTGACGGCGATGGTGGAGGACGCGGAGAGACAGCGGGAGCACAGCGCCGCGCAACAGGATCTCCAGGCCTCCTATCAGGTACTCACCCAGGTCAGTGGCAGGTCCCTCAAGAGTGGTTAGGAGTCCCAGGGGGAAGCGGTCCACCCCCCCAGCAAAGAGGAGCCAGACAGAAGGCCTAGCAGGCCTCAGGCGGCCTACACGGCGCGGGCCTAGTGCGGGAGGCGGAGCTACAGGGACACAGGCCTCAACATCATCCCCTACTCCAGCGAGGGCATCTGAGCAGGCCCCTACAGCCTCGGCCGGGAGGAAGAGGGCTCCGGGAATGCCAGCACCCCCAGCAGCTCTGCACGAGCAGGGGGGAACAGTCCAGGGGACCCGGGGGCACCACGGATCGTCGCAGGGATGGGAGGATGGCCGGGACGGCCGGTGCCTCTGCAGCGACACCTACCCGTGCGTCTCTGCACCAGCGGGTTGAGGGCAACTTGCAGTCGGGTCGCAGCGCGACCTGGAGGGGAGGTCCAGGTCCCAGGAATCCAGCACCAACAGCGCCTTCAGCCGCACTGCACGTGCAGGGAGGGTCGGACGGAAGGAGAAGTGGGACATCGGCTAGAGCGGGACTAGCATACAGTCCTTCACAGAGGGTCAGGGGTGGGCTGACGCCACCGGGCAGAGCCAGAGAGGAGTCGCAAGGCAGGAGTGGTGCCCAATCCGGCCCGTCTGCACAGAGACGCATCAAATCCAGGAGCCCCTCTCCTAGGGAGCGTCCGTTCTTGTCCCAACAGGAGGAGGCAAGCAGGTCGGAAGGGGAATTGTTGGAGGAGGAGGAGCCTAGTCGTCCAGTCCCGGCGATGGAGGTCAGACCAGCGGCTGTGGGGACGGCGCCCAGGCAGCCCGGTAAGTCGACTGATAATGCAGTTTTCGTGAATGCTTTAACAAATTTGTTGGGTGAAGTGGCTCGCGGGGGGGCTCCACCTCCCACGCCGTTGGTGGCAGTGTCAGACCAGCCGCGGGTGGGCAGCGTGACTGCAGGATCTGGGGCTGGGAGTCAGATGCATGAGTTGCTGGAGGGATTGCGGGTGCTGGTGGGCCACTTTGGGGAGAGTTCTGGTACTCAGGGTGCCGCGGGGGATGGGGTCACCTTGGGGGATATGGTAGCAACGGTTGCAGGGGTTGCCACGGAGAAGTCGGTACAAGGTGACAAGGTGAGTACGGTGGACAATGGGGCTGAGGAACAAGCAGTATGGGCTGACGTCGTGAGAATAGCTGATGCGGCAAAGTGCGAAGTCTACGTGTGCTTCGAGGCACCGCTGGGGGCACATTTAAAACAGGAGGTCCGGGAAAAAATTTGGAAGGGGGAATACGTGGAGATTTTCTCCTTGTTGCCCCTGGAGAAATTTTATTTAGATAGGGTGAAGCCTGATAGCACGGAAAAAGATGACGAGGAAAAAAGGAGATACCGGTTGATCCCACGCACTTTTGAAAACTAGTTGCAAGCGTTTGCAATTCTGGCTGGGGTGAGGGGTGATAGGTGAACGTAACCCCGAGCGCTGCTCGGCGTTATTTTGTTACATGGATGCGGTAGGGGAGGCGTACTGGGTATATGGGGGCACGGCGTGGCTGCACTATGATGAACAGTTTAGGCAGCGGCGAGCGGTTTGTCCGGAGCTGAGGTGGGACCATAAAGTCTTCAGTCTCTGGATGCCAAGGCTCCAGGGCAGACATTTCATGGGGAGGCCGGAGGTAGCCTTGCATCGGGATCTCCGGCCGGAAAGAAGTGGGGAGTGTGCTGGCAATTTAATGAGGGTGCCTGCAAGTTTGGGGGGACATGTAAATTCAGGCACGAATGCTCCGGGTGTGGGGGTAACCACACACTCGCGCGGTGTTTCAAAAAGGGAAAGTGTGCTGGAAAGTTTGCGCACAAGAGGGACGACGCCGGTGATGTGGGAAAGGATGCAACCTTTTCTAAATAGATATCCGGACAGGGCAGCTGCGGCTTTGCTCATCGCTGGGTTTAGGCATGGTTTTAAGATTCCATGTACCCTGACTGTTATACCCCCACTGGCGAAGAACTTAAAATCTTCTTTTCAACACCCGGAAGTGGTGTCTGAGAAATTGGAGAAGGAGGTGGTTTTGGGCAGGATGGCGGGTCCCTTTAAGAATAAACCATTGGGGGATCTTGTAGTTTCCCCCTTGGGGGTTGTCCCCAAAAAGGAACCGAATAAGTTTTGGTTGATTCATCATCTGTCGTTCCCAAAAGAGGGTTCGGTAAACGGCTTTATTGACCCCGAGGCTTGTACAGTGTCGTACACGTCTTTCGATGCCGCAGTTAGATGGGTTCGGCGGTATGGCAAGGGGGCGCTGATGGCGAAATCGGACGTTGAATCAGCGTTTAGGTTGTTGCCGGTGCACCCGGACAGTTTCCATTTGTTGGGATGTTGTTGGCAAGACAAATTTTATGTGGATAAGTGCTTGCCTATGGGCTGTTCAATTTCGTGCGCCATGTTCGAAGCGTTTAGTTCATTTTTGGAATGGGTAGTGAGGGACGTTACAGGATTAGATTCAGTCATCCATTATTTGGATGATTTTCTCTGCGTGGGCCCTCCTTCTTCTAATGTGTGTGCGATCCTGTTGGCCACGTTGCAGCACATTGCGGAGAGATTTCGGGTGCCTTTGGCAGCTGACAAGACGGAGGGTCCACGGAGGGAGCTGAGCTTCCTGGGCATTATAATCGATTCCGAGGCTATGGAGTGCAGATTGCCAGAGGGGAAGCTCAAGGATCTGCAGTGTGAGATCAGGGTGTAGGAAGGTGCAGCTGCGCATATTGCAGTCTCTACTGGGGAAGTTGAACTTCGCTTGTAGGATCATCCCCATGGGCAGGATTTTCTGTCGACGGCTGTTGGCTGCAACGGCGGGGGTGAAGGCACCCACACATTTCATCAGGCTACGGATGGAGCACAAGGAAGACCTGCAGGTGTGGTACCGGTTTTTGGAGGAGTTCAATGGAAGGTCAGTTTGGATGGAGGGACCGGTGAGTAATTTTGATGTGGAGTTGGTGACGGACGCCGCGGGATCCACGGGGTACGGGGCGTTTTTCTAGGGCCAATGGAGTGCGGAACCGTGGCCACAATCGTGGATTGAGGCGGGTTTCGTAAAAAACTTGGTGCTGTTGGAACTGTTTCCAGTGGTGCTGGCGGTGGAATTATGGGGGCATTCTTGAAGGAATTTGAAACTACGGCTTAACTGTGACAACATGGGTGTTGTGCAGGTGATCAATAGCATGTCGGCTTCTTCGCCTCCTGTCATCCGGTTGATGCGACAGTTGGTGTTGCGCTGCATGCAATTGAACATATTGCTATATGCTGTGCATATTCCTGGAGTAGACAACACTTTGGCTGATTCTTTGTCTCGCTTTCAGTGGGACAAGTTCAGGGAGCTGGCTCCGGGAGCGAGGAAAGAAGAGGTTCCGTGTCCAGGTTGGATTTGGGAGTTGTCGTTAGGACCACCGAGGGATGGATACCGCAGTCGGTGAGCATGTCTACATGGTTGGCCTATGAAAAGGTATGGAAAGAGTGGGAGGATCTGGGGTTGGAGATGGAGGTCAGTTGGGAGGAGCCGGAGGTCAGGTTGTTGTTGTTGTATTTTGTGTCCAGGAGTATGGAAGCGGGTAAGTCGGTTTCTGCCATTGAAAATAAGATGGCTGGTTTAGCATTTTGGTTCAAGTTGCGCAGAATGGAGGATTTTACCAAGGACTTTTGGGTCAAACAGGCATTGAAAGGGTACAGGAAGGGTTTTAAGTGCAAGGACACTCGGCGCCCGATTACGTTTGGGAATCTGTTAGTCTTGATTACGCAGTTGGGAGTGGTTTGTGTTTCATCATTTGAGGTGTTATTGTTTTCGGCTGCATTTTCATTGGCCTTTTTTGGCGCGTTTAGAATCGGGGAATTGATCAGCCCTTCAAAAAGGGTGGCGGGGGGATTGATGTGGGAGGATGTGGAACTGTTCAGGGACAGGGTTCAGGGACAGGATTTCGTACGGAAATCAAAAACTGACCAACGGGGCAGAGGGGTGCAGGTGAGTTTGTACGCTTTGCAGGACTGCATGGCGTTCCCAGTACGAACAGTGGGTCATTTTGCTGCAGTAAGACCGGGGGTGGGAGACCCCCTTTTAAAACATGAAAATGGTGATCCTTTGTCGAGGTTTCAGTTTGTGGCTGTGTTGCGAAAATGTTTGCACGCCTTTGCGTCACACTCCTTCCGCATTGGGGTGGCCACAGAGGCCGCCAGGCGCAGGCTGGATGATGCAGATGTGCGTAGGTTGGGTAGATGGGAATCTAAGCGATTCCGCACTTATATTCGGCCAAGGTTAGTTTGCGAATAAGGTTGATATATAAAAAAGAGTGGGATAATACGGTGCTGTCTATGTTACCCTGTCTTATCGGGTATGTGGGGAGGAGAAAAAATAGTTGTTTGGTTGATCGAATTTTGATGTTCTGCTTGTCGTTTCAGAGAGAGGGCTTCCACGCCTCGTCTGGATCCTCGGGCATTCTTATGTTTGTTGGGGTGCCAGGAGAGGGGACGCGAGACCAGGTGGGAGACAACTGGGCATTCCTAGGAGTGAGGCGGCGATAAGGTGGCTGGGCAGACCGGGTATGCGGTGGGATAGGGTGGTTCCTGACGTGGAGAGATTTGCGTGGCTGCACGGACCGCCGCAGGTTCTGGTCATCCACGCAGGGGGGAATGACCTAGGTGTTAGGACAGTCAGGGATCTTATATCGGATATAAAGACAGATCTGGTATACCTGAGTGCAAGGTTTCCGGGCATGATACTGGTATGGTCGGATATTGTGGCCAGGACTAGGTGGCGGATGGCGCGTTCGGTGTATAGGCTTAATAAGGCCAGGATTCGGGTTAATAAGGTGGTGGGAAGGTTTTTGGCCTGGCAAGGTGGTGTGATCATCCGCCACAGGGAGTTAGAGACCAATGTTGGTCTTTACCTGCGGCCGGATGGGGTACATTTGACGGACGTGGGCATTGACCTGTGGTCGTTGGGACTTCAGGAGGGTATTCAGGCGGCCCTGCGGGTGTGGAGGTGCCATCAGGAGTGAGGTGATCCCCCTTTCAGGCTGTGGCGTGTTTGTTGTTGGTCAGTGACGGAAGCATGTATACAGGTGGTAAGTGGGTGGGGGGCTCATCAGTATATGGCCCCTCCTTTGTAGTACATCAAACGTTGTTAATGATTACTCTGGTTGTTGCACTGCGGGTAAGGTAATGGTCTCAGTGCGGTACAGAAGGAGGCCTACGTGGTTTTCGGTAAAACCCTGCAGTGCCCCCTGGTGGTATTTTTGGATATCGATTGATATCATGGGTGTGTGCTATTTGCACTTAGCTCCGTCACTGACTAAAAGGGTGGGTTGAAACATGTTGTTTCAAATTATGTTATTGTGTTATTTATATTGGTTATTTATATTGGTTATTTTATATGTTATTTATATTTAAATAAAATTGGAGTTTTGATTTTGGTTAATAAAATCAGGCCTTGCGGCCATTTTACTCCAATTAAAGGTGTTGTCTCTTATTTTAGGGGCGGGTAATGAAAGGGTTACTAGTAGGGGGTTTTATCAGCTTAATGGTATTATCTAGGCTACACTGGTCATGGTTCCCTCAATGAACTGTAGCTCCACAGCAGTACTCATGCAGCCCCAGACCATGACACTCCCACCACCACCATGCTTGACTGTAGGCAAGACACACTTGTCTTTGTACTCCTCACCTAGTTGCCGCCACACAAGCTTGACACCATCTGAACCAAATAAGTTGATCTTGGTCTCATCAGATTTTTCCAGATGGTTCCAGTAATCCATGTCTTTAGTCTGCTTGTCTTCCACAAACTGCAGGTTTTCTTGTGCATCACCTTTAGAAGAGGCTTTCTTCTGGGACAACATCCATGCAGACCAATTTGATGCAGTGTGTGGCGTATGGTCTGAGCACTGACAGGCTGACCCCCCATCCCTTCAACCTCTGCAGCAATGCTGCCAGGAATCGTCTATTTCCCAAAGACAACCTCTGGATATGGAAAAATTATTTTTTTTTAGATCCTCAGAGAGATTTTTGCCATGAGGTGCCATGTTGAACTTCCAGTGACCAGTATTAAGAGAGTGAGAGCGATAACACCAAATTTAACACACCTGCTCCCCATTCACACCTGAGACCTTGTAACAAGTCACATGACACAAGGAGGAGAAATGGCTAATTGGGCCCAATTTGGACATTTTCACTTAGGGGTTTACTTACTTTTGTTGCCAGCGGTTTAGACAATAATATATAATAATAATGTGTGTTGACTTATTTTGCGGGGACAGCAAATTTACACTGTTATACAAGCTGTACACTCACTACTTTACATTGTAGCAAAGTGTAATTTCTTCAGTGTTGTCACATGAAAAGATAAAATAAAATATTTACAAAAATGTGAGGGCTGTACTCACTTTTGTGAGATACTGTATCTACTTGGGAGGATTTACTGCAGGATCCCGGATTTCTGGATTGTTACTGTCCACTTTTAAGCTGTTACCTTACAGCGGTAAGGTAAAGGGCCATCGCACACAGACATTATCTGCTTAAAAACTTGTGTTTACTTGGATTTCACTTCTGTCAATAGCACTTACTATTTGTGGTATACAGTATACCAGGGATATGCAATTAGCAGACCTCCAGCTGTTGCAACACTACAAGTCCCATCATGCCTCTGCCTCCGGGTGTCATGCTTGGGACTGTCAGAGTCTTGATATGCCTCATGGGACTTGTAGTTCTGCAACAGCTGGAGGTCCGCTAATTGCATATCCTTGCAGTATACACTTTTTTTTTTGAGTACTTAGCACTTGATATTGTTTACATTATCTATTTGTTTGCATTGATATTGTTGCTTATATATCATCTTTGAGTTCTATATTCACTTTTTCAGTACTCAGCACTTTTATTGTTTATCTTGTCTACATATTTATCTGTTTGCTACCACTTAGAGCGCAGCACCATTTATTGATTTTACTTAATAACATAACATTTAGTGCCGTATACAGTGCTGTATACCCCTTTTTTTTGGTTGCTGCATGTTTTTTTTTGTCTTGTTTGTTTTGTCTTTTTTGTCACCTGCCTGCCCCATTCTTTTTTAAATTGTCAGCCACAGTTTTCCTGACTGCGAAGCTGGTGTTCCCCCCCTTTTTTTTTTATAGATTTTACATTTCTTTCAGCGTAAGACCTCATTTTAAAGCGCACCAAACACCACTGTTCATTCAATCAAGTGCATCTAATCACACATTTCTCAGTGTCTAAAAAAATGGGTAATAACCCCCCATCATGTCTGGGAGGCCAACAAGGAGAGGAAGACATTCTCATGCCACTATAAGGGGGCAAGCAGCATCTGTGTCCACAGGCAGAGGTGGACGTGGTCTGTCCTCAGGCAGGGCACATTTGCCTTTGTTTAGTGATGTTGCCTGTACTATCCAGCCACAGCATGCAGAAGGGGTGGTGGACTGACTTACTGACTTACTGACTTGTCATGCGTTTGCCCTTCCATGTGCTCCTTCCTTTGAAGACCAGTTATAGGTGGGGGCAGGGGCCATCTGTTTGTTACTGGTGTCATTTGGTCAGGGGACACACTGGGCACCTTTGATGCCATTGTGCCATGTGCTGGGTGTCCAATGTGCCCCTGTGCCTTTAAGGAGGATTGGGCTACCTCCAGGCCTACCTGCCCCTTATCTATCCATTAGAACGCATCTGCTCCCACTGTAGAGACTCTCTTAAATGTAGAAGGGTTAGGACTGCAAGTAATACAGGGTGTCATGAATGGGCCTTGCAGCTTACGCATGCGTCTGCAAATGTGTGCTAATAAAACACCTGTTTTTAATGCATACTATTGGACAGATTAATTTGGTTGGTAAGCAGACTGGTTGATGAGTTGAGCTGGGAATTTTCTCTGGTTTTATCTTTCATGCGTTTGCCCTTCTATGTACTCCTTGCTGCGAAGGCCAGGTATAGGTGGGGGCAGGGACCATCTGTTTGTTACTGGTGTAATTTGGTCAGGGGACACACTGGGCCCCTTTGATGCCATTGTGCCATGTGTTGGGTGTCCAATGTGCCCCTGTGCATTTAAGGAGGATTGGGCTACCTCCAGGCCCACCTGCACCTTATCTATCCATTAGAATGCACGTGTTGCCACTGTGGAGACTCTCATAAACTTAGAAGGGTTAGGACTGCAAGTAATACAGGGTGCCGTGAAGGGGCCTTGTAGCTTACGCATGCGTCTGCAAATGTGTGCTAACAAAACACCTGTTTTTAATGCATACTATTGGACAGATTAATTTGGTTGGTAATACATCTGTCTCCCGTGGGCGCGGGGTGATGAAGGACATCGCCACCTTCCCATCCATCTCCCGTGCGGGGGGGGGTGGTGGTGGTTTGCCGCCACCCCAAAATAATGAGCACCAGCTGCCACTGGGTCTTATCTATCCATTAGAATGCATGTGCTCCCACCAGGGCGGGTGCAAGGATTTTTGACTACATAGGCAAAGATGCATTTTTCCACCCCCAAACCCATCCGCTACTCCCTGTCTAAAACCGAGCTGGTACCTCCTTCACATTACATCTGAGGCCAACTAAAACTTCCAATAGCAGGGTTCCCCCATAAGCAAACTCCCAGATCACACCTCCCAGATATTCCCACCCTGATCACACCTACCCAGATACCCCTACCATGATTACACCCTCAGATAACCCTCACTCTGATTACACCCCTAGATAACCCCCACCCTGATCATACCTCCCCAGATACCCCTACACTGATTACACTCCCAGATACCCCCCACTTTGATCCGGCCCCTAGATAACCCAGCCCACCCTGTTCACATCTCCCCAGATGCCCCTACCCTGATTACACCCCCAGATACCCCCCACTCTGATCAAACCTATAGATACCCCATCCACCCAGATCACACTTCCCCAGATACCCCCCACTCTGATCACACCTTCCCTGGATCCCCCTACACTGATTACACTCCCAGATACCCACACTCTGATCTCACACCTTCCTAGATACCCCTACACTGATTACATCCCCAGACACCCCCCTCCACTCTGATCACACCCCTAGATAACCCACCTCACCCTAATTACACCTCCCTAGATACCACTACCCTGATTACACCTCTAGATACCCCCCACTCTGATCTCACACTTCCCCAGATACCTGATTACACCCCCAGACACCCTTCCCCACTCCAATCACGGTCCTAGATAACCCACCCCACCCTGATCACATCACCCCAGATGCCCCTACCCTGATTACACCCCCAGATACCCCCCAATCTGATCAAACCTATAGATAACCCACCCACCCAGATCACACTTTCCCAGATACCCCCCACTCTGATCACACCTTCGCCAGATCCCCTACACCGATTACACCCCCAGATACCCACACTCTGATCTCACACCTCCCCAGATACCCCTACACTGATTACATCCCCAGATACCCCCCCCACTCTGATCACACCCCTAGATAACCCACCTCACCCTAATCACACCTCCCCAGATACCACTACCCTGATTACATCCCTAGATACCCCCCACTCTGATCTCACACCTCCCCAGATATTATGCATACTTTCTATTACTATACACATATACAATACAATACATGTATATTTGTATTAATTTATCATCATATTTGAAGATAGCATTATATAGGTTAGGATCACATTATCACATTGTATAAAATGTATATTAGTCACGGGTTCTAACTTAAAGCGGAACTTTACCCATAACAGTTTGATAAGAATTATTGTTCTTTAACAAAAGAACATACATTCCACATTAATTATTATGCTATCAAAATGAATGTGTGCTGTAAATTGCCTCCAGCATTGCTCTTGTTTCTTCCTGCTGAAGGCTGCCATTTTGTTCAAGCCCAGAGCAGTCACTTCCTTATTGAAAACGCTCACTCTCTCCATGGTCTCAAAAACTAAATGTCACTTTCTGCAAATGTGTCCATTTACAACCTTGATTGAATGTCTTGGCTCAGCTAGAGGTGAAGGCCGACAGAAGATTTACAGTGCTAAAGTTCATATATTTAAAACAGCAAGAAGAGTACATGTATCAGAAAGATAAGATAAGTCACATATGGCCTTAATATGATGATGGGCGGGCTATGGGGTGGGGGGGGGGGGGGTTAATGGTACTAGGAAGTCAGTTCAACCAGCTCCTGAAGATCTCATGTAGGACAAAACGCATAAATTGGTGCTATTTGATGTCGCCTACCTGACAGCATTCATTGTAAGCCTCATGCCTGTTTAGTTTATTGTCAACACATTTTAATAATTTTATTTATGGTATTATACTATCCAGAGTTTCTATATTTTGCTTCCTGTGGTTTGGGGCGATTATTTGGCGACCATCCAGAGGGACTGAGTATAGAGAAGATCTGTATAGGGACAGAAGGTACGAGGATAAACGTGAGATGATTAAACCCTACATGAATACCATCCCCAAAAAATGTACAAAAATAGGAACAAAATTGGGTGGGAATTTGCATGTATCATATAGGGTTTTTTAGAAATGCACAAATCAAAAGGAATTGTTTAAAAATAATTTCATAACTTTTTTTAACATATATACATGAGATCATTAAAACATTGAAAAACAGACAACTTTAAAAACACTGTTATTTTTTCGGACGGAATTCGGATGGAATTCCGTTCAAGCTGTCTTGCATACACACGGTCACACCAAATTCCAACCGTCAAGAAAAGGAAGTTCAATAGCCACTGCGCCACCCTTTGGGCTCCTTTAGCTAATCTCGTGTTTATCTCGTGTTAGTAGAAATTTGGTGAGAGGTGATTCGCGCTTTTCAGACTCGTGATTATAAAAAATAATTCTAAACATTATTATGGAGATCTGGCTTTAAAAAAATAAAAGATTATTCATGAGATCAAGAGAAATAATAAAGAAATAAGTTTGTCAGAAATCATATCAGCAGCAAAACAACATGTGTATATCAGCAGCAAAACAGCATTCATTATTCTAGCATTATAAAGCACAAAAGAACGCACTGCATTAAAAGATCACAGAATTTGGAATTTGCAGCGTGAGGAATGTGCTATCTTCATTATGAACGCTAGTTTTACCAGACCGAGCGCTTCCATCTCGTACTTGCTTCAGAGCATGCGTGGTTTTTGGTGCGTCGGAACAGCATACAGACGAGTGTTTTTTTCCGATAGGAATTTTTTCCATCGGAAAACTATAGAACATGTTCTCTATTTAAGTCCGTCTGAATTTTCAATGGAAAAAGTCAGATGGGGCATACATACGGTCGGGAATATACGATGAAAAGCCCCCATTGGACTTTTCTGTCGGAAATTCCGGCCGTGTGTATGCGGCATTACAGTATAACTTATGTAGGGTGTTGTTATTCTGGCTGAGGAATCCGAAAAAGGTCGGCATACGTGTTTCACAGGAAGACCCGCTTCATCGGGGCCTCGGATTATAGGATAATTTTTATATATGTATGTATACACATACGATAATGCACAAATATATATAATTAAGTATAATTGACAACAGCGATGTTTCAGCATAATAGCTGATTTTACAAACTCGCTCTCTAAGCATGTGCATCAACTACCACACCCTCAACAGAAGGACCATCCTTCAGCAGTACACCACTCCACAAATAGAAGATGTTTCGCAATGCTTGTCCAGAGCAAAGTGGTTCAGTGTGTTCAAGGAGTGGATATCATCACATTTCTATGCACAGAGAGAAGATCCCCTCAATCTGCCCGTTAAGGTTCTACAAGTTTGGCCCCATGCCCCAGGGTCTGTCAGTAGCCCCTGTGAACTTCCAGCAACCAATGGAGCATACAGTGGGACATATGTATCTTATTAAGGTCCTGGTGCACTTGGATTATATATCAGTCTATCTTTGGCAGAAATCTTGAAGAACACGAGGAGCACCTGGGGAAGGTATTGAAGCTGCTCCACAATGAGGGGTTGAAGTGTCAGTTCTATCAGCAGTCCTGTATACGCTAGGAGAGGGGATTTAAAAGGAAAGAGGATGTGTGCTAGGAGGGGTTATTTTGGGGAAATTCGGGGTGATTTGAGGTGGAAAGTGGGATTGGGAGGTAAAGATATGTGTTGAGTGTGGGATTTGGACTGCAAGGATGGGGAATTTTTGCTTTTTTGTTTGGGGAGAATTCTAACTCGCAGAAAGAATTTATGCTTAGGCAGGGGTCAAGTCCTGGGGAAAAAAGTGTGGGAACTCCCACCCAAGATCCACTCGCCCATCAAATAAAATAAATGATAGGCTCATATGCACGAATGCTTCAAAAGTGGTATTTTTCGTCCAATTTTCGTATTGTGTGTATGAAGCTTAACTGTTAGTACATAAAAAAAAAACAATCCTCAATAAACATAAATATTCTCTGAATAATCAGCATTGATTCAATTGTGCTTCCATGCAAATGTGAACATCATGTTCTGATCTTTATTGAGGGATTTTATTTTGTATATAGCGTGTTTATGTGGTGAGTTTACACTTTTCATTGAATAGAGTTTGGATAACACAGGGTTAAACGGAATGGTCTTAAATTAACTGCACATTATCTGGACAGAATGCTTGGGGCGATAGTGATGTGTTCCTGCTTAGGAGATGTATGTTAGCTTGGGGGGCTGCAAACTCTGCAGGGCTCCAACACACACTCGCTACTATTCCAACCCTTCACATATTTCCACATAAACTACCCTCCTGGCATTAAACTTTGCCAGGTATTGTGCTCAGTTTACCACCCCAAACTGATGTTCCTCCCTCAGCTCACCTCTCCCCCTGCATGTCCTGTGAGCAGAATAGCTGTGCTCCTCCTCTGGGTTCTCTCATCTTATGGCACTGAAGATAGAGGAGGGGGGGATTCAGCGGGACACAGAGCAAGTATGCAGGAGACTGGGGGGGAGATGAGGAGACAAAAAATCAGGAGGGGCCGGCAGGGAGGAGCGCATCACGAGTGGTCTGACTAAATACAATCTCTTAGCAGCAGGGACCTGATCTACATGTCAGCTAGCTGTGATTGGATGGTGTGGGTGAATAGATGCGCTTTCCTATAATACTTAAAGCTGCCAACACAACAATGTGACAAATTGTCTGGTGAATAAAATGGGGAAAGTGTGGCGCTAGGATAAAACGTGTAAGAACATTCTTAGTGGGCAAGCATGGAGAAGTCAAGACCACTGTTGGGTGTTCAAATATTAATATATAAAAAAGAAAATAGCAAGGACGTCAGTCCTTTGTGCACGCCATGGAAAACGTGTACAGTGCGAAACAAGTGTCATCTAGTGCACATATAAAAATGGACGGGTTCTACCGATCTTCAGGGAAAGGAAAGGTAATGCTGTAGGTAGGTGGTGTGCACTGTTCATAGACTCATATAAATGTCAGTGTCCACGAAAAGTGCACTGTGGGAGCAGGTAATGGATCAGACACTCTAAGTGAGCAGTAGTGACAATCCAAATCATCCAGGTATGGATGTCAGTGCTGACTCACAGAGTAGAGCGAAAGACCGAACCCCAATATATGGGTAAGTTTATGATGGCCCACAAAAAAGATGAAAAACGATTGTGTGTGCGTTTAAGCGTATGATAGCATATCAGGAACTAAGTACTCACCGAGGCCAAGATGCCGAGAGCGGTTGCCCTTGCGACTCAGCGCCTACCACCCCTGAAGATGGTACAGGGGACGGTTGGCACCAAGAGGCACAAGCCACCTGTTGGGTGGTGGCTAGGCGTGGATCCAGGTGTAGTTGGGTACACAGGCAGACTGGCGGAGGCTCCAACACTGATGGGTAAACAGGCAGCAGGCTGAGGATCAAACACAAGATTAATCAGGCACAAGCAGAAGGTTAACACAGGAGGACAAGTCCAGATAGAATGGTCAAACACAAGCAAGAGGTCAAGGCAGGCTGAGGGTCAAGTACTGCTTAAGCAGGCGGTGGAAGTCCGGTATACAGGCCGAGGGTCAAACACAGGAGAGAGGTGGTGATCCGGGTAAACAAGCCAAAGGTCAAGGTTGGAGAAGGTAACAAGGTCAAGACAATCCGGGTCGGCAACGGGTAGGCAAGTAGATACAGCAGGCACAGGTACAAGGGACAAGGGAACAGCTGAGAGACGAACCAGCGTCTGTCTGGGTCCAAGGGCCTCTCTTTTATAGGCCGGGTGGAGGTCACATGGGACGTGCACTAGCGCGCGTGCGCGCGCGCCGTTCAGCTGGGCCGCGTACGTTCGTGCGCCGCCACATCGTTCCTCTGACTCCTACTGTGCGCCGCAGCGCCGGACCTATGCGTCTGCGCACTGGGGCGCGCGGCGGACCAGGTCCCTGATAGTGCCCCCCCCCAAGGGGCGGACTCCGGACGCCCAGGCTGTCCATTAGTTCAGGATGCTCCTGCTGGAAAATCTTAATTAACCTTGGTGCATGGAAATTTCCCGATGGCTCCCAGGAATTATCCTCCAATGGGTACCCCTTCCATTTCACTAGATACTGTAGCTGACGACCCACCTTCCTGCATCCTAGAAGTGATTCCACCTCGAATTCTTCCATGCCATCGATTGTGACAGGTGGTGGCGGAGGTTCCTCCCTGTCTGGGAAGGGACTTGGAACCAAAGGTCTCAGTAAAGATGCATGGAAAACAGGATGTATCTTGTAAGTTTTTGGTAGCGAAAGCTCAAAGGCCACGGGATTCACTGCCTTTTTGACCTCAAATGGCCCAATGAATTTGGGGCCCAGTTTCCGTGAGGGGCAAGAGAGCTTGAGATGAGCCGTTGACAACCACACTTTTTCCCCGATTTTGAAATGGGGGTTCTCCCTCCTGCCTCTGTTGTGGTATCTTTCGTACCCTTCTTGAGCCTGTTGCATGGTCTCCTGGAGCTTTCGAAAGTTGTTTTGAATGGCCTCTAGACGCTCTTGTACCGCAGGAACTGGTGATTCAGGAATTGAGTTTGGCAGAAATGATGGGTGGAAGCCACAGTTTGCCCAGAAAGGAGTTTGGTTGGTAGCTGAGTGGGAAGAATTATTGTATGCGAACTCCGCGTACGCCAGCAAGGAGGACCAATCATCTTGAGCAGAGGAGCAGAAGCATCGCAAATACTGCTCGAGCGTCTGGTTGGTACGCTCTGTTTGGCCATTACTTTGCGGGTGATAGGCTGAAGAAAGACAGATTTTGATTCCTAAGGTTTTGCAGAGTGCCTTCCAAAACTTCGAGGTGAATTGGGAACCTCTGTCAGAGACAATGCTCCTGGGGACCCCATGGAGCCTGACGACCTCTTTAGTAAAGATGTTGGCAGTCTCGAGAGCAGAGGGAGTACCAACCATAGGCAAGAAATGGGCCATTTTGGACAGTCGATCAACCACTACCAGAATGGTAGAAAATCCTTCTGAGGGGGGTAGTTCCACAATAAAATCCATTGAGATGTCTGCCCATGGACGTTCCGGGATGGGTAATGGCCTCAATAACCCCCAGGGTTTGGTTTTTTGACCCTTGTTTCGTTGGCACGGGACACAGGAAGAGATGTAAGTACGGCAGTCCTGCCTCCAGCCTGGCCACCAAAAGGTACGAGAGATGAGTTCGGCCGTCTTCCGGTTCCCGAAGTGACCTGCCAGTTTGTGGTCATGGAGAGTCTTCAAGACCAAAGGTCTTACTTCTAGGGGTACAAAAATTTTATTCCGAGACCAGAATAGGTCTTCACGTTTCTCCAGAGTAGACACAATGGGGTCCTGGCAATGAGCTGAGGCAGTGAGGAGAGAGGTAGACAGATCTGCCGGAGTAAGAAGCAGAAAATTTTGGGGAGCCAAAATGGTACTTGGTTCCGACATTTGAGAAGATTCCGGAGAGATTCGGGAGAGGGCGTCTGCTTTGCCATTCTTTGACCCTGGCCGATAGGAAATATGAAAGGTAAATCTAGAAAAAAAAAGTGCCCAGCGAGCTTGCCGAGGCCTCAACCGTTTGGCGGTACGTAAATATTCGAGATTTTTATGATCCGTAAAGATAGTAATTGGATGAGTTGCCCCCTCCAGAAGGTACCTCCATTCTTCCAAGGCGGCCTTAATGGCTAATAGCTCGCGATCCCCAACATCATAATTTCTTTCGGATGGGCTCAATTTCCGGGAGGCAAAGGCCACTGGGTGAAGGAGGGCTTTTGGCCCGTGGCGTTGTGACAGGATGGCACCTGTGGCAGATTCCGAGGCGTCAACCTCCAGTACAAAGGGAAGTAGAGGATCCGGGTGTCGTAGAATAGGAGCAGAGGTGAAGAGGGTCTTTAGTTTGGTGAAAGCATCCTGGGCTTCCTGGGACCATTGGAAACGGCCATGTTGTTGGGTTAGGCGGGTGATGGGAGCAACGATAGAGGAGAACCCGATGATGAACCTCCGATAAAAATTAGCAAACCCGATGAAACGTTGGACGGCCTTTTTGTCCTTGGGAGCTGACCATTCTATCACCGCCTTGACCTTTTGGGGATCCATTGTAGTGCCTTTGGTAGAGATGATGAACCCCAAGAACTGTACAGAAGTTTTCTCAAATTCACATTTTTCAGCCTTAAGATATAATTGGTGGGCTCTAAGGATGGCAAGTACTCTCCTAACGTGGCTCCGATGCATTTCCAAGGTGGCTGAAAAAATAAGGATATCGTCCAGGTACCATCTCTTAGCAGCAGGGACCTGATCTACCTGTCAGCTAGCTGTGATTGACAGGTAGATCGAAGCGGAAGCTGTCATGGGGCCCCTGACTAAATACAATCTCTTAGCAGCAGGGACCTGATCTACCTGTCAGCTAGCTGTGATTGACAGGTAGATCGAAGCGGAAGCTGTCATGGGGCCCCCTACTGGCAATGCCTGAATGGTCAGGTGTGCCGCACTTACTATTGCGAGCTGTGTTGGCAGCTGCTGGTGTAGCACCTGCCACACAGCTCGCATACTTCAAAGTCTTGCAGGACACGGCTGCTAATGGGAACTGAGTTCCTGTTGTGGAAAAAGTACAGGAACTCCGTTCCGATGCGTTCCCGCAGGACTTGAGCCCTGTGCTTAGGGGTGAGCGCTTCGTAATTCTCTGCCTCTAAGCTCCTGAGATGCAAATCCGGTCCTGAATAGAAGATGAATGGTCCAATCAGCGTGAGCGGTCCTTTTGCCAACTAAAGAGCTTCATCAATGCCTCGTTCTGGCCTTTGCTGATCCAGCTCGGCCCTATAAATTACCTGTTGAAGCTAGCTGAGACAAATTAGATGGAGTGTTGTATCAGGAACATGACGGACATCTACGACTTGACCTCTATGTAATCCAGAGTCTTATGCCCCGTACACACGGTCGGAAATTCAGACGAAAAATGTGCGATCGGACCATGTTGTCGGAAAATCTGATCGTGTGTGGGCTCCATAGGCCTTTTTCCGTCAGAATTCTACGTAGCCTCTACGTAGTTCCGTCGTACGCAACGAATGTCACCACGTTCAGAATGATCGGATTTTCCGACCGTGTGTATGCAACACCAGTGTCGGGCAAAATCCGTCAGAAAAAATCTGACAGATTTTGTGGTCGAAATTTCCGACCATGTGTACAGGGCAATACTCCTATCTCACTCCCACAGGCTAGAAGTTGAAAGGGAAACTCCACTTTCGTGGGGGAAAAAAATAGCAAATAAAGAAAAAATAATATCGCGTAAACAATTGCGACACGAGTCATATTGTAATTGAATGTTATTAAAAATTACCTTTAACAAACTGCTTCTTGTGCATCATCTTTAGAAAAGGCTTCCTTCTGGGATGACAGCCATGCAGACCAATTTTATGCAGTGTGCGGCATATGGTCTGAGCACTGACAAGCTGACCCCCCACCCCTTCAACCTCTGCAGCAATGCTGGCAGTACTCATACGTCTATTTCCCAAAGACAACCTCTGGATATGACGCTGAGCGCGTGCACTCAACTTCTTTGGCCGACCTGGTGGAACCTGTCCTGTTAAACCGCTGTATGGTCTTGGTCACCATGCTGCAGCTCAGTTTCAGAGTCTTGGCAATCTTCTTATAGCCTAGTCCATCTTAATGTAGAGCAAAAATTATTTTTTCAGATCCTCAGAGAGTTCTTTGCCAAGAGGTGCCATGTTTAACTTCCAGTGACCAGTATAACAAAGTGAGAGCGATAACACAAAATTTAACACACCTGCTCCCCATTCACACCTGAGACCTTGTAACACTAACGAGTCACATGACATCTGTGAGGGAAAATGTCTAATTTGGCCCAATTTGGACATTAAGGGGTGCACTCTCTTTTGTTGCCAGAGCTTTATACATAAATGGCTGTGTGTTAAACTATTTTGAGGGGACAGCAAATTTATACTGTTATACAAGCTGTACACTCACTACTTTACATTGTAGTGTAATTTCTTCAGTGTTGTCACATGAAAAGATATAATAAAATATTCACAAAAAGGTGAGGGGTGTACTCATTTTTGTGAGATACTGTATATGACTCCCTAGGGGCCATAGTTTAGAAGAGGTTGTGCCCACAGCTCTCATGCTTATGCTGTGGCTTTGGTTGACAGACTGAGCTGCCACCTGACACACTATGGTTGGAGGTCCCTTTGGCTAAAATGTTTGCTGCTAGAAAATATGTCACAATATAAGTTACTTTCCAAGTAGGGTTGTTCAGTTTGCTGTTAAGCTATTACATGATCTTTTACAAAGACATTTTGGTGAGGGTGGTGGGGGTAGGGGGTGTATGTAGCAAGGTAGAAATGGCTCTTTAAGGGGGAGGCTTGGGTTGCTCAGCATGGACTCCACCTCTGATAAGAGATTGCTCACAGTGCTATACTGCTGCCGTCTTTTGTCTTTTCCTTGCCTCAATCAGAGTGGCTTACTGGAAAAGGAGTAGGAAGAACCCTTTTGGCTAGCAGAAGGAGAGAAGGACGCTGTCATAGAGTGCAGTCCTGGGAGGTCTGCACAGAAATTCTGGGAGCTGCAAGAACTCTTGGGGGATGTAGTCCATAGGAAAGTAGCCCAAGTCAGAGGAAGATCGTCTGGGGCTACAAGTCTCAGGAAGACTAGACCATAAAGCAGAAGGAGAGGTCTGGAAAGCTGCAAGAGTCAATCTTATGTGCAGTGCGAAGGAAAAAAGGTGTCCTGGCCTAGTTCCTATGACTGATGGGAGTGTGCTGCGATGCCTGCAAGGGGAAAGTGTGTGCTGCAGAGAGCTGGAGGAGAAAGGGATCCTGCAAGGTTCAAATGTTGACTTGTGATGTCTATTGCTTTATGGGATCTGCTTAAGATCCCTATTTTAATTTTTTAAAGAAATAATGGCACCACAACCATGTTATGCATTTTGCCATGTTTCTGAAGAAGCAGGCAAAAATGTGCATTTCTGCCAGCGTTTTCAGAGCCGCCGAGTGTGACTGGGGCCTTAATCATGATGCAAATGCTACTGTAGTACCTTTCTGATGGTCTAGTGCAAAATATATAAGCTTTAGGTGTTTTTTTGAGCTGGTTAAAGCTAAACCATCCAACGATGAAGCAAGCTCACAATTATTCTTACATGCTTGAGCCCATCAGCAAGAATTGCCAAACTGGTGGTCGTGAATTTAATATTCTCTGGATGGCAGCATAATTAAAGGGTAACCGCCTTTGTAAAAAAAAATAACAAGTAAAAAAAATAATATTGCATATATAATTGCTACCCAAGTTATATTGTAATTGAAAGTTATTAATAATTACCTTTCCTTTTCAGTCTGAAGAACTGTAATTTTCTGTAAAATTCGGTGCAATTTGGCAACCTAAAGGTGTTCCATGCACCATTGGTCTATGGAACGCCTCCAGAAATGTAATTTCCTGCTTGTGTGATTGGCTTACTGATTTTCCTAGAAGTCTGCACGAAGATACAAGTCAGATTTTAGATATCCTCTGCAACAAAAATTTCATTTTTGGTGAGATACTTCCAAATCACTTAACGGATGCTGACAAAGCAAGTTTCCTCATTAGAACTTTGCAAGTGTTTAGCTGATTATAGAGCTGCACGATTCTAGCCTAGAGAATCATGATTTTTTTGCTTAGAATAAAGATCACGATTCTCACGGCGTAACATCTTTCACATTATACAAATAAAATTGGGCTAACTTAACTACTGTTTTTAGTTTTTTTTTTTATTCATTAAAGTGTATTTTTTTCCCAAAAAATGTCATTTAAAAGACTGCTGCGCAAATACAGTGTGACATAAAATATTGCAACAACCGCCATTTTATTCTGTAGAGTCTCTGCTAAAAAAATATATATATATATAATGTTTGGTGGTTCTAAGTCATTTTCTAGCAAAAAAATATGATTTTAAAATGAAACCAACAAACCTCAGAAAAAGGTTTAGTGTTTAAGTGGTTAAACTTCCCTCATTTACACACAGAAGTGTATTCCTTTGATCTAAAGGACAAACCGTTACAATGTTTATACTTAGTTCATGTTGTGATACTTGGCAGACTGCCCGCTTTTTTTTTTCTTTTGACGGCTGTAGAGCAGAGAGTTTGCTGCATAGAAAAAATCGGGAAAATACTTTGTCAAGATCGTAAGGGGGAAAAATCGCGTTAACGATTCTTAGCGATTAATCATTCAGCTCTAGCTGATTAAAGCGGAGTTCCACCCAAAAGTGGAATTTCCGCTCATTTGTCTCCTCTCCCCCACCGGTGCCACAATTGGCACCTTTCAGGGGGGACAGGATACCTGTCTTTGACAGGTGTCCTGCTCCCACTTCCAGGAGTCCAGACCGTGGCCTGTGACATCACCGTGGGGCTCCCTCCTCCTCTCCCTGACGCCGGGCCAGTAGGAGAGAGGAGCGGGGTCTCGCGCATGCGCAGTAGGGTTCCTGGCGTGAAGCCGTAACTATGGAAACCTCATACTGCACCTCATGCAACTTGGACTCTGCGTCTCTCCACTCTTTCTCCAGACTCTGAAACCTTGATTTCCAAATGAAACACAAAATTGACTTTCATCCGAAAATAGGACTTTGGACCACTGAGTAACAGTCCAGTCCTTTTTCTCCTTAGCCAAGGTAAGACGCTTCTGACATTGTCTCTGGTCCAGGAGTGGCTTGACACAAGGAATGTGTTATAGATTGACAGTTGCAGCCCATGTCCTGGATACGTCTGTGTGTGGTGGCTCTTGAAGCACTGACACCAGCCTTAGTCCACTTCTTGTGAATCTTCCCCACATTTTTGAATGGCCTTTGCTTCACAATCCTCTCAAGGCTGTGGTTATCCCTGTTGCTTGTGCACCTTTTTCTACCACACTTTTTCCTTTCACTCAACTTTCCATTAATGTGTGTGGATACACCACTCTGTGAACAGCCAGCTTCTTTAGCAATGACCTTTTGTGACTTACCCTCCCTGTGGAGGGTGTCAATGACTGTCTTCTTGACAACTGTCAAGTCAGCAGTCTTCCCCATGATTGTGTAACCTACTGAACCAGACTGAGAGACTATTTAAAGGCTCAGGAAACCTTTACAGGTGTTTTGAGTTAATTAGCTGATTGCCATGAGTCTACAATATCGAACTTTTTCACAATATTCTAATTTTCTGAGATACTGAATTTCGGGTTTTCACTAGCTGTAAGCCATAATCAAGAAATCCAACTTTGTCAGTAGCACAATTGGATTCTAGTAGTATGAGTATTTGGGCCCCAACGCCACACACTGTAGTATCTGGCATATGATGGAGTATGACTTTTGAAGATATTAACTTTTTTCCAATATTATGAAACAGCACTGAGAAATGAATTTCATTTTTATGATACAACACTTTACTTACTGAAAATTCAACATATAGATACATCACTTTATCAGTTGCTTTGAAACCCTTTGTAAAATACCCAGTTTGCTGCAAATAAAAGCAACAAATGCAATTGCCTTCCCCGTACATTATCAATGGTCTACTCTGTGCAAAATCTCTCTGAATGTAACTGCTAGATTCATCTCTGTCTTTGTGTCATTAAATAACAACAAAGTCAGCATCTTGTGAAGACAGGAAAGGGAGTCATTAGAAAAGAAGGAAGAGGAGATGATGATAAACAAAAGAGGTCCAAGTGAAATTGATAATATAACCTGTGCAGTATGTGCTACTATAAAAATCAGAAAACACATTAATTTCAGAGCAAATGGGCAAAATTGCAAAACACAAATATTTATTTAAGGTAGAACTCTTTAAGGTTTTTAAGGTAATTTAAGGTAGAGAAGAAAACTCTTTTTTCATTTTTGCTATCTAAAAAACAAAAGAAAAAACAACCAAGCAGCCTTATAGAATAGTAAGTTTTATTTGGTGCAACAAAAATAAAACAACAATACAACAATATTATGCACACTAACATGTCCAGGTGAAAAAAATCAGCATGTAATGGTATGGACAGCCCCATAGCTGAAGCCTAAAGCTGGAGCCGCTGTAAGAATATCGGTCACCCCAAGTGCACCGGAAACCACTAATGCTGAAGCAAGGATGAGCTCCTCAACATCAAGTAAACATCCAGATCACCCCAAGCTTGTGTCCAAACTGCAAGGAATAATGGGAAATGTGTTTTGGGGAGAAGGTCCTCCCCTTCATCAGTTTATATTTTTGCTATCTATGTTCCATTGGAAACTGAAGATTTCCCTTCACTGTCCCATGGCCAAAACAGAAAGTGAGGGGAGATATCTCCAAAGTAAAAAAAATCCTGATTGTCACCAGGGTCATCCAAACTACTGTCCCCACTGAAAGATTCTCCCTCTATTCCTGTTTTGATGACAATCCAAAATTTTATATTTTCTTCCACTTCCACTTTTGATAATAACTGTAAACAGGACAAATAGAGAGGGTGAATCTCCCCAATGGGGACATGGACAACAATAAAAACCTGACAGGATTTCTAGTCCCTCTCCACTCTATCCAGAGTGGGGAATTTTTTTTTTTTTTTTTACCTTTAAGTATACTCTAGGTTTCACTAGGGTTGCCACCTGTCTGGGAGTCACCCAGACAGTCTGGGTTTAGAATCATGTGTCCGGGTTTCAGTCCACCTGAAACCCGGATACATTTTTCAGACAGGTATGTGGCTCGGAACAAGGCTTGACAGGAGGGTGAGAGGGCATTATGTGTGCCGCATTACTATTCTCTTTGGAGTGCCCAAAGTTGTCTCAGGTCTGTTACAATCCTATAGTGTATACTAAAACAAAAAAAAAATACTGTTTCATGTTTGGCTTAAAGAAAAAGTGGCAACCCTACTCTTCATCCTAAATAATTTCTTGTTAGAATCTGGCGGTCTGAGTCATCCACTTGCTTCTTTTATCCTTTGGGGATCCAGTCTAGCCCAGAGTTTTCAATGTCAGTGTTTTTATTGTAGAATTGTATGCAAAGTAATGTACACAGAAGATCTGTCAATGTATATTTTTAAAGCGTTTACAACAGAGAAGGTTGCCACCTAAGAGTTTTGAGTGTTCATGTGCCCTTTGTAGTTTCGGCACTCATTTTGCCTTCTCCATAATATAAATGTAGTTGAAAACCCAACAGGAGTGTGATGTCTTTGAAACTGTCATGTCAGGTGTGCAGACCTGGCAACAAGGTCCAGATTTTAGCATGGCTAACACTGGCTTAGGGGGTGTGCTCACTTTTGTTCAGTGTTGGTCATCTTACTTTAAAAAACGAATTAGTTAAGTTACAAATTACTTCTCCCAAAAAGTAATTGCGTTAGTAACTCAGTTACTACATTGGAAAAGTAATAAGTTATGCAGCAAAGTTTCTGTGACTTTTTTTTAAATATTCTATACGTGTAACTAAGGGGCGGGTCTAGTATTACTGTAAGCAAGGGGCGCATTTATTATTATTGTTATATATCGTGTAACCAAGGGGGCTGCTCTATTATTACTGTTATATCTGTTATAGCATGTAAGCAAGGGGCGGGTCTATTATTATTATATCGTGTAAGGGGCGGATGGCTACAGAAGAGGGCGAATGTTAAATTAATGGGCAGAGCTCGATATATAACAATAATAATAAATGTGCACCTTGGTTACAGTAATACTAGACCCGCCCCTTAGTTACACGATAGACGCCCCTTGCAGAGTAGCACGAGCATCGGGAGCGTGCATCATCGCCTCGTACAATTACATGTTAACTGCGCCTGCGCGGTGTAGAGTTCACTCAGAGCTGTTTAGATTTGGCAATTTTCGTAAGCTCCATAGTCCTTCGTACTGTGCAAGCGCTGCGCCTGCACAGTACAGGGGGTCCTTATCCAGCAAGGGGAACTTTTTCGGCAGGACACCGGAATTACACTACTGCCATCTAGTGGCGGTAGATGTAATTGCAGTAACTCCGCTCAAGTAATAGGAACTGAATTACCATGATGGGAAAAGTAATCAGTTAGATTACTAGTTACCCTCTAAAGTAACTGCGTTAAGTAACTCTGTTTATTTTAACTCACTTACTTACATCACTGCTTTTGTTGCCAGAAGTTTAGACAGTTATGGCTGTGTGTTGAGTAATTTTGAGGGGACAGCAAATTTACACTGTTATACAAGCTGTACACTCACTACTTTACATTGTAGCAAAGTGTAATTTCTTCAGTGTTGTCACATGATAATATAATAAAATATTTGAAAAAAATGTGAGGGGTGTACTCACTTTTGTGAGATACTGTATCGGTAGTGTTTTCTTACCTCTCTCCAAAGCCCTAAGTCCCGTGTCTTTCTGCTGCCCTGTTCTTCTGTTATCAGCATAATAACTTCTGACAAATTCTCCGACACCTGAGATAAAGCAGCCTGAAATTTGTGTCGGGTGGGTGCTTTAAATAGATTAGCAGAGAACTTGTTTTGTTACAGCACAGCTCTGCATGTTTCTTTCTTCTTCTGGCTATGTGGTGTGGGGGCGTGTACCTTTCCTCCAATCAGCTGTCACACAGTGTATGCCAAGAATCCACACCCAGTGCTGAAAAGGAAGAGAAAATCTCTAACACGATGTTCACTTACTAAAGAATATAGCAAGCTGAAGACAGCAGATATACATGAAAATCTTATGTAGGGAGATTAGTTTCATCTCTGTGTTTCATCTGAGGCTGTGCACTTGACTGGGTATAGGAGAGGGTTTACTGTGCATTTCTGAGGAATATTTGGGCAAATGTTAGGTTAATATGACATTCACTGTATTATAAATTATAAATAAATTAAAAAAATAGTAAGCACCATTCTCCATTGAAGAACAGTTACTTTTAATTGTGGATAAATGTCACTGAATGTGGTTCAATCATTTTGCAGGTTAGTCTTCAATCATTTTGCAGGTTGTATATAAACATTAAAAAAAAAAAATATATTTATGTATGTTTTATTAATTTTTGCATGTGTTTCATAAGCAGCTGTATCCTGAATTCATGCACTTAAGCTACCAGAAGATGGTGCTGTGATGTAAAAAAAAAAATGAAAAAAAAAGATTATTTCATGTTTTTTCTACTGATAGCTAATCTGTGATGTCAGGGTACATAAACATAGGATAGCTGGACCAAAACTGTCCTCATTATTTCCACAGAGACACTTCATGTGTGCTTCTCCATGCAGCCCCTGACAAACGCTAATATTGCTTCTGTAGGTCTGCAGTACTGTTATTGCTGACAGTAGGTCTGTATGCATCTGTGGTGTGTGCTCAGCAAAAGAACTGGACAGTGCCATCAGCAAACAATAATTGCACATTTGTGCTTAAAGGAAAATAGCTATGTTTTCTTTTTGGTCAGTTTTCTTTTTTTTTTCAAATATACATTTTATTAATATTTCCATTTTTACAATAGAATACAAAAAAGCAAAGAACAACTGTGGTCGTCATAGACCTTATCACAAACATGCGGGTTTTAAAGTGAGAGTTATATTCCATCTGCAATATATAACATCCAGACTATTGCAATAGACAGGTACATTGCCATAATACCCCTACAATTAGACCACTAACATTTCTGCTTCAGTGCGCTAGCACTTGGAGTATCCTCCTAAGTAGTCTATCTCTCGTCAGTTGGAGGACCTATCATAATTAGAATGACCACGTCTCCCACTGACCCACGTTCACCAACTACCTAAGCATGAAACCAACAGTTGAAGAAACCATAAAGGTAGAAAGAAGAAGAAAACAATAAAGAGTAGAGGACAAAAGGTTACAAATAAAAATAAAAAGGAAAAAGGGAGAAGAGTGAAGAGGGGGAGAGGGAAAGCTGTGGGGGTATGTTCAGCACGGGGGTGACGGATACCGCGCCACCGTCGGCTCGCCGTGGGCCGAGAATGGGGAGCCTATTAAGAGTTCAACAAGGATTGCCTTTTATCGGAGTATATATATAAGTTCCACAGGCTCCAGGCCTCGGAGTGTTTCTCCTGTTTATTTTGTGCCGTCAGCGCCAAATCTTCCAGATGTTTAATTTCCTCTACTTTACGCAACAATAACCCAACAGAAGGAGGTGTGGTTTTTTTCCAGGTAGTCGGGATACAAGACTTTGCGGCATTAAGCAGGTGTCTCACAATGGATTTCTTGTAAGATCTCGCCGGGATTGTGGAAGCGTGAAGCAGAAAGAAAGCTGGATCTCTATGTATTACGTGATCAGTGAACTTCTGCGTGATCCTCTCTATGGATGTCCAGAAGTGCAATAACAGTGGGCATGACCAGAAGACATGGAGAAGCGTGCCTTTATCTCCTAGACATCTCCAGCATCTATCTGACGTGGTAGGGAAAACTTTATGTAAGAACTGAGGCGTAAAATACCATCTGGTTAGAATCTTGTAATTTGTTTCTTGGATTCTCGTGCAGATGGATGATTTTAAAGAAAAATTAAGAATATTTTGTATCTGCAAGTCAGTGAAGGTCTGTTTTAGGTCTTGTCCCCAAGCCCGTAAAAACACCAGGTCTGGCTGTGTTACCGGGGTATTGAGTAGGGAGTATGTTTTCGAGAGTACTTGGGTTAACACCCCCTCATCATTACAGTAGTTTTCAAATGTCATCAAATCGCGGGTAAATTGTATGGGATCTGGTATTGAGTGCACAAAGTGGTGCAGCCGTATAGCTTTCCAAAAGGACATTCGGAAGTTGCCAGTAGCGTTCGTCAGGGTTTGGATCGATGCCCAGCAGTCTACGTCTAAAAAATGTAAGGCACATTCTCTAGCCGCTGCCATAAGCTCTCCATAATCAGACCTGCTCAGTCCAGGTGGGAACGCCAGGTTGCCGAGAATTGGAAGAAGTGGGGATGTCCTTGACGTCAAGGAGGCAGTGTTCACGGCCCATAGACCCACGCGTAGCGTAGCGCCAATGGTGGGGTGTGTCCTCATCTCCAGAGGGAGCCGGTCAAAACACCAAATTGCTCTATTCAAAGGGATAAGTACCTGATCACGCCAATCAATAATTCTCCCCAGATGTACCAACTGATAATAGTTTTTTATGTCTGGGAGGGCCAGACCCCCACATTGCTTCGGGAGGGTCAAATATCTAATGCGGAGCCGCGGTTTCTTATGTGCCCATATAAATTTGGTAAAGAAAGATTGTACTTGCCTGAAATAGATAGCTGGGATCTTTATTGGCAGGGCTTGGAACAGGTACAGGAACTTCGGGAGAATGCACATCTTAAGCAGATTGCATCTCCCAAACCAAGAGTGAAGCCCTTTATTCCACTCCTCCAGCAATTTTCTGACCTTGGTTAACATTGGGGGAAAATTAAGTTTGAATATGCACGTCAAGTCTCTCGGGATGTATGTCCCCAGGTAGTTAAGGTGGCTATCTGAGCATTTACATTTAAATGTTGATTTCAGGGGAGACAGGGCATCTGGGGTCATGTCGACCCTCATAGATGTGGACTTATCAAAATTAATTTTCAAGTTGGACAGTGCCCCATATTTTTTAAATTCTTTAATAAGGTTTGGGAGGGACACCACGGGGTTAGTAAGGGAGAATAACAGGTCATCTGCATATGCCGAAATCTTGTAGTGGCCCTGGCCTATCGTGATGTCCGTGATATCTGTGTTTCGGCGGATCGTACATAAGAATGGCTCTAGGACTAGTGCGAAGAGAAGGGGGGATAACGGACACCCCTGTCTGGTGCCGTTGGAGATAGTAAAGGGTTCAGAGAGAACTCCATTTGCTTTAACCTGGGCCGTCGGCATCGAGTAAATATTAGAGATCCAGTGTAGCATCTTATTACCTAGCCCAATATGCAGAGCCGATCGGCCCTATAGGCACACTATGCAAGCTGCTTAGGGCCCCGCCACTGTGGGGGGGGCCCCAAGACCCAGCATCCCCCACTGCACCTCTGACTGGCCGTTTAGAGTGCAGTGAGGAGAGGTGGAAGGAGGTGGAAGGCGGCGATCGGCAGCTCTATGGTGCCTGAGTGGGCGGCAGGATCTCCCTGGCGTTTGTAGTACTCTCAGCGTATACAGTGGAGAGGAGAAGGGAGGGGCCTCTGACCCAGGCAGGTATCAGTTTCACTTTCACTCTGCTTGAACACTGTTGCTGATGCCCGGGTCGGAGGCCCCTCCCCTCTCCGCTGTATACATTCGGAGATAGAACTACTAGCCCCAGGGAGATCCCCCTGCCTGTGGACACCAATGTAAGAGGGGGGTTCTCTGGGGACACTGATGTAAGAGGGGGGTTCTCTGGGGACACTGATGTAAGGACAGGGCCCTCTGGGGACACTGATGTAAGGACGGGGCCCTCTGGGGACACTGATGTAAGGACGGGGTCCTCTGGGGACACTGATGTAAGGACGGGCCCTCTGGGAACACTGATGTAAGGACGGGCCCTCTGGGGACACTGATGTAAGAGGGGCCCCCCTGGGGACACTAATGTAAGGACGGGCCCTCTGGGAACACTGATGTAAGGACCGGCCCTCTGGGGACACTGATGTAAGAGGGGGGGCTCTCTGGGCACCCTGTGTAAGGAGGGGCTCTCTTGGGACCCTGTGTAAGGAGGGGCTCTCTGGGGATACTAATTTAAGAGGGAAGGCTCTCTTGGGACACTAATGTAAGGGGAGGCTCTCTTGCGACCCTGGTGTAAGGGGGGGGGGGGGCTCTCTGGGGACCCTGGTGTAAGGGGAGGCTCTCTGGGGACCCTGGTGTAAGGGGGGCTCTCTGGGGACCCCGGTGTAAGAAGGGGCTCTCTGAGGACCCTGGTGTAAGAAGGGGCTCTCTGAGGACCCTGATGTAAGGAGGGGCTCTCTGGGGACCCTAATGTAGGTGGAGGCTCTCTAGGGACGCTGATGTAAGGGGGGCTCTCTGGGGACCCTAATGTAGGGGGAGGCTCTCTGAGGACACTGATTTAAGGGGGGCTGTCTGGGGACCCTTGTGTAAGAGGGGCTCTCTGGGGACCTTGGTGTAAGGAGGGGCTCTCTGAGGAACCTGATGTAAGGGGGGCTCTCTGGGGACCTCATTCTGTTCTATATTGTTGTACTTATTCTTTGACTGTTTTGTTTAGGCTGCTTTCACACTGGGGCGGTTTGCAGGCGCTATTGCGCTAATAATAGCGCCTGCAAACCGACCCGAAACAGCTGTTGCTGTGTCTCCAGTGTGAAAGCCCTGAGGGCTTTCACACTGGAGCGGTGCGCTAGCAGGACGGTAAAAAAAGTCCTGCTAGCTGCATCTTTGGAGCGGTGAAGGAGCGGTGTGTTCACCGCTCCTATACCGCTCCTACCCATTGAAATCAATGGGAGACCACGGGGATACCGCCCGCAAAGCGCCGCTGCAGGTTTTTAACCCTTTTTCGGCCGCTAGCGGGGGTTAAAACCACCCCGCTAGCGGCCGCATACCGCGGGTTAAACGATGGTAAAGCAGCGCTAAATATAGCGCTGCTTTACCGTCGCCGCCCCGCACCGCCCCAGTGTGAAGCCGGCCTTAAAGGAGGGAGGATTGTTTTGGGAGCACTGAAGTGTCAGATGTGACTGTGTGGCAATGGCAAATAGTTTACATAGCTCATGGCATCATGGGTCAAGTAGAGGGCCCCTTAGCAAAATTTTGCTTAGGGCCCCAGGGAGGTCAGGATCGGCACTGCCAATATGCCTAAGGACAGAGATCATGAATTCCCAGCTAACCCTGTCAAATGCTTTTTCAGCATCTGTGCTGAGAAAGACACATGGCGTTTTGAGTAGTGAGGCCCTATGAATTAGGTTGATAACCTTGGTAGTGTTGTCCCTGGCTTCCCTGGAAGTAACAAAGCCCACTTGGTCTAAGTGTACCACCCCCGACATATGGTGGGACAATCTATTGGCCAGGATTTTCGTGAAGAACTTTAGGTCTATATTCAAGAGGGATATGGGCCGGTAGCTGCCGCAAGCAGCCGGGTCCTTGCCTTCTTTAGGAATGAGGGAGATATGGGCCTTTAGGGTATCTTTGAAAGTGACCACCTTCTGCAAGATTGTTAAACAGTTTGACCATATACGGGCCTAGTGTTGGCAAGAGGGTTCGGTAATATTGTAAGGTAAAACCGTCCGGGCCAGGCGCCTTCCCTGGCTTTATTCCCTTAATGGCACCCTGCAGTTCCACCAACGTGATGGGTTCCTCCAGTGCTGTCCCTATTTCCTCGGGGAGGGTGGGGATGTCTGATTTGATCAGATAGTCTCTTATGTCAGTGTCACTATTGTGTGGTTTTGGGAGGTTGTATAAGGCGGAGTAGAATTCCTGGAATTCCCCTGCAATTTGGGTGGGCATGACCTTTTTTTGTCCTGACGGGGAGACAATTTGGGGTATATACGCTTGTCGTCTCTGTTGTTTCAGTTTTCTTTTTTAACCACTTACAGATCGGAAGATTTCGCTGCTTAATGACCAGGCCATTTTTTGCAATACGGCACTGTGTCGTTTAACTGACAATTGCGCGGTCTAGTGACGCTGTACCTAAACAAATTTGATGTCCTTTTTTCCCCACAAATAGAGCTTTATTTTGGTGGTATTTGATCACCTCTGTGGTTTTTATTTCTTGCACTATAAACAAAAAAAAGAGCGACAATTGTTAAAAAAAATATATATTATTTACTTTTTGCTATAATAAATATCCTCAAAAATGTTTTTTAAAAAAAAATTTGTTCCTCAGTTTAGGCCAATTTATATTCTTCTACATATTTTTGTTAAAAAAAATCGCAATAAGCGTATATTGATTGGTTTGTGCAAAAGTTATAGCGTCTACAAACTATGGGAAAGATTTGTGGCATTTTTATATTTTCTTTTACTAGTAATGGCGGTGATCTGTGATTTTTAGCGGTACTGTGACATTGCGGCGGACAGATCGGACACTTTTGACACATTTTTGGTGCCTTTTTTGGTGCCTGAGTGGGCGGCAGGATCTCCCTGGCGTTTGTAGTACTCTCAGCGTATACAGTGGAGAGGAGAAGGGAGGGGCCTCTGACCCAGGCAGGTATCAGTTTCACTTTCACTCTGCTTGAACACTGTTGCTGATGCCCGGGTCGGAGGCCCCTCCCCTCTCCGCTGTATACATTCGGAGATAGAACTACTAGCCCCAGGGAGATCCCCCTGCCTGTGGACACCAATGTAAGAGGGGGGTTCTCTGGGGACACTGATGTAAGAGGGGGGTTCTCTGGGGACACTGATGTAAGGACAGGGCCCTCTGGGGACACTGATGTAAGGACGGGGCCCTCTGGGGACACTGATGTAAGGACGGGGTCCTCTGGGGACACTGATGTAAGGACGGGCCCTCTGGGAACACTGATGTAAGGACGGGCCCTCTGGGGACACTGATGTAAGAGGGGCCCCCCTGGGGACACTAATGTAAGGACGGGCCCTCTGGGAACACTGATGTAAGGACCGGCCCTCTGGGGACACTGATGTAAGAGGGGGGGCTCTCTGGGCACCCTGTGTAAGGAGGGGCTCTCTTGGGACCCTGTGTAAGGAGGGGCTCTCTGGGGATACTAATTTAAGAGGGAAGGCTCTCTTGGGACACTAATGTAAGGGGAGGCTCTCTTGCGACCCTGGTGTAAGGGGGGGGGCTCTCTGGGGACCCTGGTGTAAGGGGAGGCTCTCTGGGGACCCTGGTGTAAGGGGGGCTCTCTGGGGACCCCGGTGTAAGAAGGGGCTCTCTGAGGACCCTGGTGTAAGAAGGGGCTCTCTGAGGACCCTGATGTAAGGAGGGGCTCTCTGGGGACCCTAATGTAGGTGGAGGCTCTCTAGGGACGCTGATGTAAGGGGGGCTCTCTGGGGACCCTAATGTAGGGGGAGGCTCTCTGAGGACACTGATTTAAGGGGGGCTGTCTGGGGACCCTTGTGTAAGAGGGGCTCTCTGGGGACCTTGGTGTAAGGAGGGGCTCTCTGAGGAACCTGATGTAAGGGGGGCTCTCTGGGGACCTCATTCTGTTCTATATTGTTGTACTTATTCTTTGACTGTTTTGTTTAGGCTGCTTTCACACTGGGGCGGTTTGCAGGCGCTATTGCGCTAAAAATAGCGCCTGCAAACCGACCCGAAACAGCTGTTGCTGTGTCTCCAGTGTGAAAGCCCTGAGGGCTTTCACACTGGAGCGGTGCGCTAGCAGGACGGTAAAAAAAGTCCTGCTAGCTGCATCTTTGGAGCGGTGAAGGAGCGGTGTGTTCACCGCTCCTATACCGTTCCTACCCATTGAAATCAATGGGAGACCACGGGGATACCGCCCGCAAAGCGCCGCTGCAGGTTTTTAACCCTTTTTCGGCCGCTAGCGGGGGTTAAAACCACCCCGCTAGCGGCCGCATACCGCGGGTTAAACGATGGTAAAGCAGCGCTAAATATAGCGCTGCTTTACCGTCGCCGCCCCGCACCGCCCCAGTGTGAAGCCGGCCTTAAAGGAGGGAGGATTGTTTTGGGAGCACTGAAGTGTCAGATGTGACTGTGTGGCAATGGCAAATAGTTTACATAGCTCATGGCATCATGGGTCAAGTAGAGGGCCCCTTAGCAAAATTTTGCTTAGGGCCCCAGGGAGGTCAGGATCGGCACTGCCAATATGCCTAAGGACAGAGATCATGAATTCCCAGCTAACCCTGTCAAATGCTTTTTCAGCATCTGTGCTGAGAAAGACACATGGCGTTTTGAGTAGTGAGGCCCTATGAATTAGGTTGATAACCTTGGTAGTGTTGTCCCTGGCTTCCCTGGAAGTAACAAAGCCCACTTGGTCTAAGTGTACCACCCCCGACATATGGTGGGACAATCTATTGGCCAGGATTTTCGTGAAGAACTTTAGGTCTATATTCAAGAGGGATATGGGCCGGTAGCTGCCGCAAGCAGCCGGGTCCTTGCCTTCTTTAGGAATGAGGGAGATATGGGCCTTTAGGGTATCTTTGAAAGTGACCACCTTCTGCAAGATTGTTAAACAGTTTGACCATATACGGGCCTAGTGTTGGCAAGAGGGTTCGGTAATATTGTAAGGTAAAACCGTCCGGGCCAGGCGCCTTCCCTGGCTTTATTCCCTTAATGGCACCCTGCAGTTCCACCAACGTGATGGGTTCCTCCAGTGCTGTCCCTATTTCCTCGGGGAGGGTGGGGATGTCTGATTTGATCAGATAGTCTCTTATGTCAGTGTCACTATTGTGTGGTTTTGGGAGGTTGTATAAGGCGGAGTAGAATTCCTGGAATTCCCCTGCAATTTGGGTGGGCATGACCTTTTTTTGTCCTGACGGGGAGACAATTTGGGGTATATACGCTTGTCGTCTCTGTTGTTTCAGTTTTCTTTTTTAACCACTTACAGATCGGAAGATTTCGCTGCTTAATGACCAGGCCATTTTTTGCAATACGGCACTGTGTCGTTTAACTGACAATTGCGCGGTCTAGTGACGCTGTACCTAAACAAATTTGATGTCCTTTTTTCCCCACAAATAGAGCTTTATTTTGGTGGTATTTGATCACCTCTGTGGTTTTTATTTCTTGCACTATAAACAAAAAAAAGAGCGACAATTGTTAAAAAAAATATATATTATTTACTTTTTGCTATAATAAATATCCTCAAAAATGTTTTTTAAAAAAAAATTTGTTCCTCAGTTTAGGCCAATTTATATTCTTCTACATATTTTTGTTAAAAAAAATCGCAATAAGCGTATATTGATTGGTTTGTGCAAAAGTTATAGCGTCTACAAACTATGGGAAAGATTTGTGGCATTTTTATATTTTCTTTTACTAGTAATGGCGGTGATCTGTGATTTTTAGCGGTACTGTGACATTGCGGCGGACAGATCGGACACTTTTGACACATTTTTGGGACCATTGACACTTATACAGCGATCACTGCTATAAAAATGCACTGATTACTGTGTAAATGTCATTGGCAGGGAAGGTGTTAACACTAGGGCCGCACAGTGGTGTAGTGGCTAGCACTCTCACCTAGCAGTAAGAAGGGTCACTGGTTCGAATCCCAATCACAACACTTCCTGCCTGGAGTTTGCATGTTCTCCCTGTGCCTGCGTGGGTTTCCTCCAGGTACTCCGGTTTCCTCCCAAAATCCAAAGAAATGCAGGTAGGTTAATTGGCTTCTGTCCAAATATTGGCCCTAGTATATGAATGGGGACCTTGGATTGTGGGCTCCTTGAGGGTAGGGACCAATGTGAGTGTGTGATGTACAGGGATAAGGACAATTGTAGACTCAGGTTGAACTGGATGGACTGATGTCTTTATTCAACCTTACTAACTATGAAACTATGAAACTAGGGGGCAATCAAGGGGTTAAATGTGTGTTCCCTAGGTGTGTTCTAACTGTGAGGGGATAGGGGAGGAGACATATCGTTGTTCCTACTTAGTATAAAATGTATAAATGATATGTCTTTTCTCTCCTGACAGAACAGAAATCCCTGTTCGTGCTCTCGGGCATGCTGGCCATGTGCTTTGGGTTCCCCGCAATGCAGCGGGTGCCTGCTATCACCCTTAAAGGTACAGACATACCCATGCGGCGATTTGCAGGAACTAACCACTTTGCCACCGTATATAAGCGTGAGCCAGTCAGCAAGTGGTTAATAGTTACACATTTATGATCTTAACTTGCAAAAAAAATTTTTTTGCTTGTATAAATCATATAAATAATTAATACAAAGTGACAACATTTTGCTGAAAATGCACAACTTAATGAGCACTTTATGTTTTAATAAAATCTATTTTGGGCCATATCTTTTACAAGGTGTTCCTTCACTGACTCGCTTAGCTGTGTGTGTTTTGGAAATATGTCTCTAGTACAACTGCTAGGTAAATTTTGTTTTTGGCTCCATTGTATTGGTTTGAACAGTGATCGATTGTGTTTGTCTGTTCAGTGTTTCCAAGAGCTGAGAGTTATGCCGCGTACACACGATCAGAATTCTCGTCGGAAAAAACTCTGACGGTTTTTCCGACGGAATTCCGCTCAAGCTGTGATGCCTACACACGATCACACCAAATTCCGACGGTCAATAACACAGCGGCATAAAACACATTCGACAGCACTATAAAAGGGAAGTTTAATGCTTCCGAGCATGCGTCGAATTGTTTCCGAGCATGCGTCGGAATTTTGCGTGTCGGAATTGCATACACACGATCGGAAAATCCGATAGAAAGGTTTTCCATCGGAAAAATTGAGAACAGGTTTTAAATTCAAAGTCCGTCGGAAATTCCGACAGAAAAAGACCGTTGGGCATACACACGGTCGGAAAATCCGATGAAAAGCTCCCAGTGGACTGTTTCCATCGGAAATTCCGACCGTGTGTTCTCCGCATTAAATTTCTCCCACCAGTCTTTGAAAGAAGTTTCCAGAGCATAGGGCAGATTCAAATGATCATTTGAATACTTATCACGTCCCAGTTAATCCCTGGAAGGAGGCATCCAAACAGGGGCGTAACTATAGGGGGTGCAGCAGTCGCGAGCACAACCGGGCCCTGTGCTGCAAGGGGCCCATGCCGCCCCCTCTACATATGGCCGGTGGCAGCATAGGCGGTTAGGCACCGGGCGCACGGGTGGCTGGAGGTGGGGAGTGACTAGCAGAGCTCTGTGCTCGACTACCGCACTGGCTACCCAAAATACACTGCATGCTTGTCTGCCAGCACCCCCCTCCTCCCCGTCATACACAGATGTTGACAGGTCTTTCTGGGAGATATGTCCCCTAAGGACAGGGACCCCATCTCCCCTGGGGACAAGGCCCAGTTCTCTCTAAAGGACAGGGACCCCATTTCCCTTGGGGACAAGGAACCCATCTCCTCTGGGGACAGAGCCAACTTCTCCCCAGAGGACAGGGACCTCATTTCCCGTGAGGACAGGGACCTCATTTTCCATGGGGACAGGGACCCCTTCTCACCTGAGGACAGAGACCCCTTCTCACCTGAGGACAGGGACCCCTTCTCACCTGGGTACAGGGACCCCATCTCCAATGGGGACCCCATTTCCCTTGGGAACAGGGCCCACTTCTCCCCAGAGGACAGGGACCCCATTTCCCTTGGGGGCAGGAACCCCTTCTCACATGGGGACAGGGACCCCATCTCCCCTAAGGACAGGGACCCCATTTCCCCTGGGGACAGGACCCACTTCTCCCCAGAGGACAAGGACCCCATTTCCCTTGGGGACAAGAACCCCTTCTCACCTGAGGACAAGGACCCCATCTCCCCTAAGGTCAGGGACCCCATCTCTCCCCATCTCTCCCCTGGGGACAGGGACCCCATCTCCCCTGGGGACAGGGCCCACTTCTCCCCAGAGGACAGGGACCCCATTTCCCTTAGGGACAGGGACTCCTACTTACGTGGGGACAGGGACCCCATCTCCCCTAAGGACAAGGACCCAATCTCTCCTGGGGACAGGGCCCACTTCTCCCCAGAGGACAGGGTCCCAATTTCCCTTTCCCTTCTTCCTCTTTGTCTCAAAGGTGTAACATCATAGGTCTTTTTAGACCTCTGATATCTCACCAAAGTCCCCCAACGTGACTCCTAAAAAATCGTAAAAAATAACAAAAAAAACTGCTGATACCAATGGTGGAACTACGGGCTCACAAAAGTTGTACCTGTGACCGAGCCCTGGAGTTCCACCACCGGACTCGGAGGGAAGGGCCTCGGCTGGGGTTCAGGGGGCCCTTCATGGTTTCTTGCACCGGGGCCCTGAAGGTTCTAGTTACACCACTGCATCCAAAAGGTGGCTGAGGAGGTGATAATGTGCAGGAAGTCTGAGTAGAGTGTACTCTCCAGGGAGGGTTCCAGCTCTCCTGGGGGGCTGTTTCCCTGGGAGATAGCCAGAGAGACAAGGGATGCCAGTCTGGGCCTCAGCAATTGATGGGCTGAGTGCCTGGAGAAGATTGCCAAAAAATTTTACTTGCTGGAGGGCACTGTTTTGAAGTCCTGGTCTGGAGAAGGATCTGTTATCTCTCTCACTAAGGATTTACCTGTGGATACTGGATGGCAGACAGTTCCTGGGACACTGTGAGTGGATTAGTACCACTCGATTGGTGCAGGGCCAATGTGGTGCCAATATTTAAAACGGGAGTCTTAGTCTTTACCAAGTAACTATAGACCTGTTAGTTTCTATAGTCAGAAAGATACTGAAGAGTTTAATAAAAGACCACATAGACATGTTCTTGTTGTAAAAAAATATTTTAAGCAACAGACAGCATGGATTCATGAAAGTTGTCAAACAAACCTGATTTCTTTTTATGAGACGGTAAGTAAAACCTTTGACAGAGGGGTGGCTGTGGACGTGGTATACCTGGACTTTGCAAAAGCGTTTGACACAGTTCCCCACACACGGCTCATGTATAAGGTAAAGTCTACAGGCTTGGAAAGATCAATTTTTAAATGGATAGAAAACTGGCTAAAGGACAGAATTCAGAGAGTAGTGGTTAATGACTCGTACTCAGAATGGTCTAAGGTTATCAGTGGTGTACCCCAAGGTTCAGTGCTGGGACCCTTACTTTTTAATAGCTTTATAAATGATATAGGGTCCTGGGATTAAAAGTAACAATTATGTCTTTGCAAATGACTAAGCTATGCAGTGGAATAACGTCCTTACAGGATGCCTCCAACTTACAAGCCGGCCTCAATGCACTGTCTAATTGGGCAACCTAGTGGCAAATTAGGTTTAATGTTGATAAATGTAAAGTTATGCACTTGGGGGCTAAGAATATGCATGCATCATACATACTAGGGGGAGTACAACTGGGGGAATCAATGGTGGAGAAGGATCCGAGGGTTTTGGTAGATCATAAGCTCAATAATAGCATGCAATGCCAAGCTGCGGTTTCCAAAGCAAGCAAAGTCCTTTCTTGTATTTAGAGAGGTATGGACTCCAGAGAGAGAGATATATAATTTTGCCCCTGTACAAATAATTAGTAAGACCTCATCTGGAATATGCAGTTCAGTTTTGGGCACCAGTTCTCAAAAAGGATATCGGGCAACTGGAGAAAGTGGAGAGAAGGGCAACCAAACTGATAAGAGGCATGGACGAGCTCAGCAATGAGGAAAGATTAGAGGAACTAAATCTATTCTCTCTTGAGAAGAGGAGATTAAGGGGGATATGGGGATATCAACATGTATAAATACACAAGTGGTCCATATCGTGAACTTAGTGTTGAGTTATTCACTTTAAGGTCATCATAGAGGACTAGAAGGCACTATTTACATCTAGAGGAAAAAAGATTTAATCTCCAAATACAGAAAGGTTTCTTCACAGTAAGAGCTGGGAAAATGTGGAATAGACTCCCTCAAGAGGTGTTCTGGCAAGCTCAGTCATTTGATTAAAAAAAGGCCTGAATTCTTTCCAAAATGTACACAATATAACTGGGTACTAACATTTATAGGTAACGTTGATCCAGGTAAAATGCCTCTCAGGGGATCAGGAAGGAATTTATTCCCCTGCTGTAGCAAATTGGAGCATGCTTTGCTGTTTTTTTTTATTTTTTTTTCCTTCCTCTGAATCAACTGTGGGTGTGGGTTTGTGTATAAAGGATTGTACTTTTTCTTTTTTTTTGGTTGAACTTGATGGACTTGTTTCTTTTTTCAACCTGACTAACTGATGTAACTATGTAAAGACCTTGCTGGGGACTATTAGTAAAAAAGTGAATTGTCGGTGTACATGGGACTGAGCTTCTGTGACTGGCAGCTTCTGTACAACGGTGGGAGACCTGGGCATACTCTCAGTGGCCACGCTGGGGGTAAGTGCTACAAATAGAACCACATAGCAGGGGATTCAAATACACAAGCTCATTGAAAATCAAATATTTCATATTCCGCTCTAGGCGATATCAAGCTTCACAATCACACCTCAGGTGGTGGCTCAGGTCATCTCCACTAAAGAAATCAACTGTACCAACAACAGGAATGCAACACACTGAGATTAAAATAATATTCTTAGCTTATTAAAATAACTAGAGGAACAAGTTCTATGCTATGTTTCATGCTAAGCACATTGATTTTAATAAAGGAACAATTTTATTTTGCATCTCGATTTGAAGCATTTCTGTTGTTGGTACAATAAATTACACAAGCTGTTAAGGCTATTCACAGCATAGCAGAATTTGGCTCCAGTGTAATAAAGTGCTGCAGATATATACTCTAATGCCGCGTACACACGGTTGGAATTCTCATTGGAAAAAGCTCTGATGGTTTTCCCGTCGGAATTCTGATGGAATTTTGCTCAAACTGTCTTGCCTACACACGGTCACACCAAATTCCGACGGTCAATAACACCACGGCATACAACACGTTCGACTGCACTATAAAAGGGAAGTTTAATGCTTCTGAGCATGCTTCAAATTGTTTCCGAGCATGTGTCAAATTTTGCGTGTCGGAATTGCATACACACGATCGGAAAATCCGACAGAAAGGTTTTCCGTCGGAAAAATTAAGAACAGGTTCTCAATCCAAAGTCCGTCGGAAATTCCGACAGAAAAAGACCGATGGGCATACACACGGTCGGAAAATCTGATGAAAAGCTCCCATTGGACTGTTTCCATCGGAAATTCCGACCGTGTGTATGTGGCATTATACTCCACCTACTGGGGGCAAGTTCTAAATAAGAAAAATTCTGTTTTAATACATTTTCATTCATTTTAAAAAATGTGTTATATACAAAAACCAAAAGCAGAGAGAAATTATTCTTTCATACATAAAGATACTTTCAGCATAGGGTTTTCGGGTGATATCAGGCGAAGACATGGAATAGTAATATACCTATAGAAATAATGCATGTTTATTATAATTATAAATGAAAATCTATTTCTAAACAGAAGGGTGGTGAGTGAGGATAAAGTGAAGAATAGAGGGGAAGGGTGATTGGGGGTTAGGAGAGATGTTTGTTTTGTTGTGAATTTATGAAGAAATATATTTACTATTCAATGACAGAAATGTATAATTTCAAAAAGACACGTGAACTGTGAGGTCACCATAATTGACCTATCGAAGACCTCTAAGACACAGGAAACTCATGTATTCTAAATTACTACAACCATTCTATTCAAGGGGTTTTTACAAGCCTGTATTGAAACAAGATGTTGCCTGAACAAAAGGATCTTTTTGTCACAGACACCAGAAAAACTCTTATCTTATCTACTTGAATGAATAAGGAAGGACATGCAAATATATATGGCAAGGTATGGGCCAGACATAGAATGTACCTATGACCAACATTAAACCTGAATGACCAGAACAAATATCCCATTGTCTCAGAAAGTGAGAGATAAATAAAGCTAAGGAGCTAAGGAGTCCTCACTTCTCATAAGACAATGACTAGGATACCAAGTGAGGTTTGTTTTTCAACAGGACAAATAATGAGAATAAACATGAGATTGTTCACCCGAATGTCTAAAGTTCATCTCAAAACATGATGTTACCAGTCAATTCATAGTATATATGATATCTGTAAGTCACAAAAGAAAACTATCATTTTAGTATCCGATGAATTGATGAAATCGGTTATAAAGAAAACATAATAAATAAAGGGTGATTATTAATAGAATTGTTTTAGGAACAAATTAGTATTAAGACAAATATATGATTATGATATGAATGTATTAGAATTGAAATGCTTAGATAAACAAATATTGATTGGATACCCAAATTATACAGGTATCCAGATAGATAAAAACTGTATGTGATGTTGATTAATTATATATATATATATATATATATATATATATATATATATATATATATATATATACATATAACTTGTGTCCTTTTCAAATGGACTAAATTTTACAGATATACAATGATATGCATATATATCACCATTTTATGCAAGTGATTGATCAATAATTATGCTAGGCAATTTGATAGTATGGGGTTAGTTGAATTCCCAAATACTAAAGATATAGATATTTTCACTAAGGTATGATATCCAGTATAAAATAAAATATATTACTTTACAGAGCAGCCCCAAAACACATGTGGGACACCTGGTGGTTGAAGGTGCAATTACATTAAAAACATTTAGGCCAATAGGAAAGAGACACATACCTTTTGGGCTGAACATCTTACAAGTTTTATAATCTTATTGTGTGAGAGGGTATTTAAGAAGCTAGAGAGATAGAGACGGGGGACAGCTCAGGGGAACCTGAGAGCTCAGGGACCCACCCTGGGGAAGGGACACTGGGAGAAACATCTTCCCAGATAGACTGACAGCCATGCCTGGAAATATACTTTAACCTCCAAGGAGATTCCTGAACCCGGTAGCTATCTTAAATCCAGACTAATAGCCATTTTGGAATGGGTAAATATAACATGTTGATTTTATCTGGTATGTTCTCTTAACCATTGATGTATTGAATATTCTAGTATTGATAATCATTCTCCAGAATCAATAATCGCCTTTTAGATTTTTCTCTAATATTCAATTTTTCATTATATATTACTTTTTGCATAGTTGCCAAATTTTATTGACAAACAAATGTCTAAATTATTTTCGCATTGTTCAACGTTACTTACCTGCAGCATAGTAACGGCTGGGTGTGTGAAATACAGACATTATGTTAAATTGTCAAGTATAAGGTTATTGATTCTACTGAAGAAGTTATCATGGTGATATTGTGTCCAAGGTACTATTACGCCCATTTTGAGGGTATTTCCATTAATTGTCAAATGTTCAAATAATGCAATCTGTATTTTAATTTCATGTAAATATTTGTTTTCTGTCAACCAATAAATGTGACTATTAAGTATGATCACTCGTCTCCGTGAACAAGTTTCGCATATATAGACTGTGTCGTATAGATTGATCTTGTATCTTAAAAATATCTTCGTTAAAAATTACTTAATAAAAATGTGCGGGAAACTGTCCTTAAAAAAGCACAACATATTAACTGGAGGCACTGCGTGAGATAACGTCGATATTTTGTACAGGATCAGTCATAGTTACGGTGGTGACAGAAATAATATTTTGCATGAAATTATTAATTATTAATTTTTTAAAAATATAAATATTTTTGCCAAGAAAAATGTCTGGTCAAAGTGAATTTTATGTTGATAGGGATTATCAAGAGTCAGTCCTTAGTGGTAATATGAGTACTCAGACAAATTTGATACAAGTACAGGAAATGTTTGATATGTTTTCAAAAATTAACATGACAAATCATGCCGAAAAAAGTTTGTCTAACGAGACTAGTCTAGAAGCAGGCATTGAAGGCCTTATAAACCACGCCCGTCAGTTAATAAAAGACGTGTGGAACGTGGAAGGTCAAAGCGATGAACTCACAGACAGCTCCTCTGAGACAAAGGAAATAGAAAGGCCTGATCCCATGCATTTTGAATTAAGCGATAACCTGATGTATCTTTATAGTGAGTTTAAAAGTCAATATACCCAACAGGAGAGTGATATCTTAGAACCCCAGTCCCATTTAATAGAAGGGGAATATGAGCTTACTAAAAAGCTAAAGGAGATTAATGAGAAGGCAGATTATTATGATGAGTCTATAGTGACAATGATGAAATATGAAATAAAACAGATGCAAAATAATGCAATAACAATGCTGGAAGAATGTCACCAATTAGGTAAAGAGTGTAAACAATTAAGAGAGAAGGAGAGTTTTCTGCAGGAAAACGAGTCTCCTGACGAAAGTTGCAGAGTAATAGGCAGTGGAAATTTAAAAAGTTGCCGAGTAATAGGCAGTGGAAATTTAAAAAGTTGCAGAGTAATATGCAGTGGAAATTTAAAAGAAGAAACAAATCAGCTTAGGTCAGGACAGGAATCCCTAATTAAGCAACAAGAAGAATTAAAAGAACAAGGGAAGTTTAGGCCCCAGAATAATGCTCAGATGCTTAACCCTGAAAGTATAGAATCTGATAATACTCCAAAATTTGACTCTCAACCTAAAGTTTGGGAGTTACATAATGAAGAGGAATTAGAAAAAGTAACCATGTTCTACCCCAAGCCATCTGTAGAGCAAAGGGGGGTAAAAATTGAACCACCACATGAAAGTAGGTCTAATCAGTTTTCTTTGGGATCAGAGAAAACTACAGGCACCCCTAAACAGGACGCCTCAGAAATAATAGAATTTTTAAAAGATGCTGTCCCAGTGTTTAAGGAAGAGGGATCCGTATGCATTATTGACCACATTGAGGCCTATGAAAATGCTTTATCAGCTTTAGGCCTAAATGATGACCAATCTAGGATTAATTTCTTACCGTGGGTATTTGAAACCAAACACCGTCCATTCTGCGAAGAGTTAAAAAGTCTGTTGGGTACTGCCTGGCAAGAAATTAAAAACGGCTGTCATCTAGGATTTGTCCCGCACAAAAATGTTAACGCGGCTAGCGCGGACATACACAATATCACATGTACCAATAATCAAAGCCCCACCGAATTTATGGATGTGCTCAAAAGTGTTGTCCACTTAGCAGAAAAGGAGCCAGGTTATGATAAAACTGGGTTTGAACCCATGTTCTTCGAGGCCCCACCTACCCACATAAAAGTGAATTTAGCGAAAGATTACAAAGGGGGGTGTTCACTGGAGTCTTTGGTAAAAGAGAGTAACAATTTGTACTCTATCCAACAGACTGGTGAAAACAATGGAAGGCCTGAAAGCCCTATGATGAAATTTGTGGATGAATTTTATGTATCTCCTCAATCATTACAGTCCAAAACCAATAAAAAGAGATACGCTGATATCGTCAGAGGAGAGATGCTACCGAGTTTCCCCAGCGGGAGACCAATGTCCCCACCCATCAGAAGGGGGGAGCAGAGACCACCCTTTAGAGGGGGAGTTCAAAGACCACCTCAGGAGTCTCATCCAAAGGATCCAGACCCGAGGTTTAGGAGAAACTATAGGGTATATCTCCAACGGGTCAGATTTAAACCTAAGGGTAGACACCCTCACCTTTACCGGTGTAATTGGCTTCGGGGGCCTACACGGGTAAATAGGAAGAAACTACAGGGTAGGACACCTCAAAATCCCCAGAACAATAGGGAACAACTAAGGCCCAGACAACTATCCCAGAATCAAGACAATGTTTCTGATGGTGATATGTCTGATCAAACTGAGCCAGTAGTCCCCAGAAAGTACAGAAACCGGGTCCCACAACCCAATTCTGATCAGCCTGTAAGCAATACGGAAACCAAAATAGACAAAATTACGGATATGTTACACGGTTTGAATAAGTACTGAATGCATGTACTCAAGCGCTACTATGAATTTAAAATCAGAGATGCAACCGATATTTAAGATAACCAAATGATGTAGCTGCAACCCATATAATAGTGTTCCCACACGTAAAATAAGTCAAAGACAAGTACACATTTTTGTGTAATAGGTGCGCTTAAATCAACCTTAAAAGCTCAATAGATTGTTTAAAATAAGTTATTTAGGAGACCTCTGCGCAAAACAGGAATAATATGTGATATATGAATACGTGATAAAATAAATAAAACAGTGTTAAGTGTATTAAAACTTCCTTCAAAAGGTGAATTTGCTGAGGTATAGATGGCTGCAGTGCGCATAACCCTCATACAATATATGGTTTGATAATCCGTGCAAACCAAAGCTTGGTAAAATTAGGAACAGATATATAGGATCTAAAACTTGAACTTTCTATAGTACACCGGCAAATGGTGTGGACCAGTTGGTTACTTTAGTTCAGTGTGTTGTGCCAATTTGTGAAATAAATAAATAGATTGACTTAATTGAATAGATTAAAAACCACGAGTGTATCAATGGTTTCATTGCTAAAATGAACATGAATAGAAATTCTTCAAGGGGCAAATCCTGTGACCAGCCAAGGGCCACAGAGCCTTTTAAGCGCCTATGTTAAAATAAATCAGAGGAATGCACTGAATAAAGATATAGGAAGTAGAGGTTCTAACACTATGTTTCTCCCAGGTCACAGTAATGAGGATCCTGAAATCCCTTCCGGGGGATTGTGGTTGTTAGATATTAATTATTTTCCTATTTTTCAGTGGTCACTTCATTCCTCTGACATAAACAGGTCGCTCCAAACAGCCTAATTTCAAGAAGTCGACGAAGACGGTAATTCCAGAGGAAGACCGAATCCTAAAGACATTAATATCAGGAGGCCTAAATGGTTTGATATTTTGGTAAAAGATGAGGAGTCACGCGCATAAGGTAGTTTGATTGCCTCAAATGAGTTATATTGACACCCCAAAGGGGGGAGAATTTATTTGTTTTATTCCTCACAAGTAGAAGGTTGACTATAATGCCAAATATCTTATTACTGACAGTGAGTTGTCACTTACATGTCAAACTGAAATGCTTTTATTGTTACTCCAGAACCGCTACAATTAAGCTAAAAAAAAAAAAAAAAAAAATGGTTCTGAAGAACATAAGTCAGTCATAAATGTCTGGTATCCACAGCTATTAATAAATGTCCTCATGATAATGAGCCCTGGAGCTTGGTCTCCCATAGCAAATGTGTCATACATTGTCTTTATATCCCAAGTGTTTAGTTAAAGGACTGATAACACAATGGGAAAGAGGGGGGCTCCGAGGAAGCCCAGGATACCTGCTTGTCATGGATATCTCAAACATAAATCATATAAAAAGAAAAAGGACATATATGTTTTTCTCATGGAATCTATTATCCTTTACAGAACCAATCCATGATCAACAGAACCGAGAGTCCAACATGTGTGAAACATCCAGAGAAGGAACCGTATGTGGAATCCAGGGTTTTTCTCATGGAATCTATTTTCCAAAAATAAAATTAATTTAAAAACAGAACCAGGATACCTGCTTGACATGGATATCTCAAACATAAATCATATAAAAAGAAAAAGGACATATATGTTTTTCTCATGGAATCTATTTTCCTTTACAGAACCAATATGTCCATGAGCCGGTCAACAGAACCGAGAGTCCAACATGTGTGAAACATCCAGAGAAGGAACCGTATGTGGAATCCAGGGACATCATTGATGGCCAGTCTACAGGGACACAACCCACCAGGACAGCCAAGAACCAAAAGATGCCCGGAGTGATCCATTTCCCGCCAAAGAATGGATGACGGCCCTGAGATGCACACATCGATCACAAACCCATTTTTGTTTTCCAAAAAATTACACCCATCTGCAGGTGTCTATACCTTTTAAATATATCCACAATCCGGATCCATTTTCACAACTCGACTTACAAGGCCCAAACGAAGCCATATTTCTTCAACAAGTTGCATTGGAAAAGTCTGTCAGATGACTTCCGGCAACCGACAACTTTCCAAGGGGGGCTTTGTTGTGAATTTATGAAGAAATATATTTACTATTCAATGACAGAAATGTATAATTTCAAAAAGACACGTGAACTGTGAGGTCACCATAATTGACCTATCGAAGACCTCTAAGACACAGGAAACTCATGTATTCTAAATTACTACAACCATTCTATTCAAGGGGTTTTTACAAGCCTGTATTGAAACAAGATGTTGCCTGAACAAAAGGATCTTTTTGTCACAGACACCAGAAAAACTCTTATCTTATCTACTTGAATGAATAAGGAAGGACATGCAAATATATATGGCAAGGTATGGGCCAGACATAGAAGGTACCTATGACCAACATTAAACCTGAATGACCAGAACAAATATCCCATTGTCTCAGAAAGTGAGAGATAAATAAAGCCAAGGAGCTAAGGAGTCCTCACTTCTCATAAGACAATGACTAGGATACCAAGTGAGGTTTGTTTTTAAACAGGACAAATAATGAGAATAAACATGAGATTGTTCACCCGAATGTCTAAAGTTCATCTCAAAACATGATGTTACCAGTCAATTCATAGTATATATGATATCTGTAAGTCACAAAAGAAAACTATCATTTTAGTATCCGATGAATTGATGAAATCGGTTATAAAGAAAACATAATAAATAAAGGGTGATTATTAATAGAATTGTTTTAGGAACAAATTAGTATTAAGACAAATATATGATTATGATATGAATGTATTAGAATTGAAATGCTTAGATAAACAAATATTGATTGGATACCCAAATTATACAGGTATCCAGATAGATAAAAACTGTATGTGATGTTGATTAATATATATATATATATATATATATATATATATATATACATATAACTGGTGTCCTTTTCAAATGGACTAAATTTTTACAGATATACAATGATATGCATATATATCACCATTTTATGCAAGTGATTGATCAATAATTATGCTAGGCAATTTGATAGTATGGGGTTAGTTGAATTCCCAAATACTAAAGATATAGATATTTTCACTAAGGTATGATATCCAGTATAAAATAAAATATATTACTTTACAGAGCAGCCCCAAAACACATGTGGGACACCTGGTGGTTGAAGGTGCAATTACATTAAAAACATTTAGGCCAATAGGAAAGAGACACATACCTTTTGGGCTGAACATATTACAAGTTTTATAATCTTATTGTGTGAGAGGGTATTTAAGAAGCTAGAGAGATAGAGACGGGGGACAGCTCAGGGGAACCTGAGAGCTCAGGGACCCACCCTGGGGAAGGGACACTGGGAGAAACATCTTCCCAGATAGACTGACAGCCATGCCTGGAAATATACTTTAACCTCCAAGGAGATTCCTGAACCCGGTAGCTATCTGAAATCCAGACTAATAGCCATTTTGGAATGGGTAAATATAACATGTTGATTTTATCTGGTATGTTCTCTTAACCATTGATGTATTGAATATTCTAGTATTGATAATCATTCTCCAGAATCAATAATCGCCTTTTCATAGATTTTTTCTCTAATATTCAATTTTTTTATTATATATTACTTTTTGCATAGTTGCTTTTTATTGACAAACAAATGTCTAAATTTGTTTCGCATTGTTCAACGTTACTTACCTGCAGCATAGTAACGGCTGGGTGTGTGAAATACAGACATTATGTTAAATTGTCAAGTATAAGGTTATTGATTCTACTGAAGAAGTTATCATGGTGATATTGTGTCCAAGGTACTATTACGCCCATTTTGAGGGTATTTCCATTAATTGTCAAATGTTCAAATAGTGCAATCTGTATTTTAAATTTCATGTAAATATTTGTTTTCTGTCAACCAATAAATGTGACTATTAAGTATGATCACTCGTCTCCGTGAACAAGTTTCGCATATATAGACTGTGTCGTATAGATTGATCTTGTATCTTAAAAATATCTTCGTTAAAAATTACTTAATAAAAATGTGCGGGAAACTGTCTTTAAAAGTGATTCAAAACAAATCCATAATCATATATAGTCGTACTTTCAAGCTGTGGTTGAATGTGCACTACAGCAGTGGTTCTCAACCTCAGTCCTCAAGTACCCCCAACAGGCCATGTTTGCAGGTTTTCCTTTATCTTGCACAGGTGCTTTAAATCAGAGTCAATGGCTTGGTATTTTGGACAGCTATTTTATCTAAGAGAGATTCTCAAAACTTGGCTTATTGATGACTGAGATTGAGCACCACTGCCCTACAGTGCCAACCTTTTTGCACCAAAAGAGTTTTTTTTTTTAACATTTCCTAGACTTATTCCCCCATTAATAAATAATTGCATCTTACACTAACAAACCAAATTCCAACAACAAGGTGTGGACAGGTCATCTTGTATTGGCGACAGGGGCTAAAAACATTTAATGAGTTTACTTGTTTTAGTCTCATTCAACCATATAAATAATGCAATAGCTTAAATCACAGTAACCCATATATATTCTGCAGTTTGTCCTCATTTATGATTTACAGTTGGAATAAAATTGCATCATTGCTTCAGTGGATTTCAGAAACGTAATCCCATAGATATGGAGGCTAGTGTGTTTTATATAACGTAGCTGCTTCCTAAGCCTGGTCCAGGAGTGCCAACACCACATGGTATGAATGAATGGGTTCAATAAGGCAAGCATGGAACTGTGAAGACTGCCGGTCAGCATGTGGGGGACACGCACTGGTAACCTGTCAGTTGGAAGCCGAAGGAGATGAAAGCTAAGACTGGCAGATAGAAGACTACCTGTCAGTGTGGGATACACTGAGATCAGGACGAAAGTAAGCTTTTTAAAACATTAAACATAAAAATAAAAAAAAACATGAATTTTTGTTAAAAAGATTATGTGTGTAAATTCCTTATATGCATGTAGGACAACTGTAAAAATAAAAGCAGCACAAATCAATAATTTACCTGTCATGTTTATTCATTGCACACTTTCTCTCTCTCTGTATATACTGTATATTGGATTTTGTATTGAACTTGCTACATTGCACATGTAGTTAAATACTCTCTCATTGTGCACCTTCCTAATTAGTTGGGCCTTGGCTTGAATCTAGATTTCTAGGTAAATTTTAAATGATTTGTTGCTATACATGTCTTTTTTAAGCTATGTCATATATCTATATATATACAGTGCCGTGCAAACGTATTCATCCCCCTTGGCTTTTTACCTATTTTGTTACATTACAGCCCTTAGTTCAATGTTTTGATAAAAATGATAATGGGCATGATAATGGGCATGTGCGTATGTATTCACCCCCTTTGTTATGAAGCCCATAAAAATCTCTGGTGCAACCAATTACCTTCAGAAGTCACATAATTAGTGAAATGATGTCCACCTGTGTGCAATCTAAGTGTCACATGATCTGTTATTACATATAACACCTTTTTAAAAGGCCCCAGAGGCTGCAACACCTAAGCAAGAGGCACCACTAACCAAACACTGCCATGAAGACCACGGAACTCTCCAAACAAGTAAGGGACAATGTTGTTGAGAAGTACAAGTCAGGGTTAGGTTATAAAAAAATATCCCAATCTTTAATGATCCCTAGGAGCACCATCAAATCCATCATAATCAAATGGAAAGAACATGGAACAACAGCAAACCTGCCAAGAGACAGCCTCACATCAAAACTCACAGACCGGGCAAGGATGGCATTAATCAGAGAGGCAGCACAGAGACCTATGGTAAGCCTTGAACCTTGCAGAGTTCCACAGCAGAAACTGGAGTATCTGTACATAGGACAACAATAAGTCATACGCTCCACAGAGTTGGGCTTTATGGCAAAGTGGCCAGAAGAAAGCCATTACTTTCAGCATTAAAAAAAAAAATGGCACGTTTTGTGTTTGGGAAAAGGCATGTGGGAGACTCCCAAAAGGTATGGAGGAAGGTGCTCTGGTCTGATGAGACTAAAATTGAACTTTTTTGCCATCAAAGAAAACGCTATGTCTGGTGCAAACCCAACACATCATGTCACCCAAAGAACACCATCCCCATGTTTTTCAGCAGTTAGGACTGGGAAACTCGTCAGAGTTGAGGAAAAGATGTATGGTGCTAAATACAGGCATATTCTTGAGCAAAACCTGTACCACTTTGTGTGTGATTTGAGGCTAGGATGGAGGTTCACCTTCCAGCAGGACAATGACCCCAAACACACTGCTAAAGCCACACTTGAGTGGTTTAAGGGGAAACATGTAGATATGTTTGAATGGCCTAGTCAAAGCCCAGACCTCAGTCCAATAGAAAATCTGAGGTCAGACTTAAAGATTGCTGTTCACAAGCACAAACCATCCAACTTGAAGGAGCTGGAGCAGTTTTGCAAGGAGGAAAGGGCAAAAAATCCCAGTGGTAAGATGTGGCATGCTCATAGAGACTTATCCAAAGGGACTTGGAGCTGTGATAGCCGCAAAAGGTGGCTCTACAAAGTATTGACTTTAGGGGGGTGAATAGTTATGCACATTGACTTTTTCTGTTATATTGTCCTATTTGTTGTTTGCTTCACAATAATAAAAAAAAAAAATCTTCAAAGTTGTGGGCCTGTTCTGTAAATTAAATTATGCAAATCCTCAAACAATCCATATTAATTCCAGGTTGTGAGGCAACGAAAAACTAAAAATGCCAAGGGGGGTGAATACTTTTGCAAGACACTGTGTATATATATATATATATATATATATTATATATATATATATATACTATTTTGTGCCACAAAAATGAACGTTTCAGCTGAATAATCTGAATTCAAATTCAGATTATGTAACATCAAGCCTGCCCACTTTGTACCCAATGTTATTAAAATTTTAAAACAAAGATAGCATTTGCACTGCATCTGTGCCAATTTGTGCTGCAAAAACAAACGTATGTGCTGGTTTGGTTTCAGAGATATTGTGCATTATAGTGGATGAAACCTCTCCCACTTTGCACCACGTTATTACATTTTAAAAACAATTATACAATTTGTTTTTTGCTGATTTTTACCACAAAAACAAACTTTCTGTTTGTTTGGTTTTTGAAGATATTGGACATTCAATGTTAGATTATGTAACCTAAGCCCACTTTGTCATATGTTATTACATTTCAAAAACAAATATTCCATATTTATGCTGCATTAGCAGGAAAAACAAGTGGTATGGTGTATTTTTTTCATATAGCACTCTCATTTTGTATCAAAAAGAATGATTATGGGACTCATTCATGCTTTCAGCCTGAGCTACCCTGAAAACCTAAAATATACCTTTGAAGTTTTTCAGAAGATCTTTTTAGAGCTAGATATGGGGAATCTGTCTTCAAATCTTCACACTTTAACCGCTTGCCGACCAGCCACCGTTATTATACTGTGGCAAGTCGGCTCTCCTGAGCAAACCGCCGTAGGTGTACATTGGCCTTTGCACAGGAGATAGCGGGAGCGTGCCCATGATCACGGTATACAGAGGCAGAACAGGGATTTGCCAATGTAAACCAGGCGATTCCCCGATCTGCCAGATGACATGTCAGAGATCTCCTGTTCCCAGTGATCGGGAACAGCTATCTCTGTCATGTCCCTGGTAGCCCATCCCCCTACAGTTAGAACACACCCAGGGAACACACTTAACCCCTTGATCGCCCCCTAGTGTTAATCCCTTTCCTGTCAGTGTCATTTATACATTGATCAGTGCATTTTTATAGCACTGATCAATGTAATAATGTCACTGGTCCCCAAAAAGTGTCATTTGGGGTCAGATTTGTCCTTCGCAATGTCGCAGTCCCGCTAAAAATCGTAGATCGCTGCCATTACTTGTAAAAACAATAAAAAATAAATAAAAGTCCCTAAATTATAAAGATATAGTTTGTAGACGCGATATCTTTTGCGCAAACCAATCTATAGACGATTGCGATTTAAAAAAAAAAAAAAATATGCAGAAGAATATATATCGGCCTAAACTGATTTATACATTTTTTTTTTGGGGGGGGGGGGGGGGATATGTATTATAGCAGAAAATAAAAATTGTCTGTCTTTTTTTTTTATAGCGCAAGAAATAAATACCGCAGAGGTGATAAAATACGACCAAAAGAAAGCACTATTTGTGGGGAAAAAAGGACGTCAATTTTGTTTGGGTACAGCGTTGCACGACCAAGCAATTGTCAGTTAAAGTGACACAGTGCAAAAAATGGCCTGGTCATTAAGGGGGCAAATCCTTCCGGGGCTAAAGTGGTTAAAGTGCAAATTACTTCCCTAAAAGGCTTAAAAAAAGTTAAAACATTCTGTATTCTATGTTCTTTACAGATATACTGTATATACATGTGTGTGTTTCAGTTTGATTTGTTAGCTTAGAAAGTAGCATTTTTTTCTTTTTCTTTTTAAAATGTTTACATATACATTTCATGCTGCTTTAACCACTTGCTGACCGCCCACTGTCAAATGACGGCGGGACGGTTCAGCTACTGTGGCGGGACGCCGTCATATGACGTCGTCTACGATTTGGCCACTGGGGGGCGCGCGCGCGCCGCGGGAGGCGCGCGCGCGCGCCCGCCGCGTAGCTGGGGCCTCGGTGCGCGTGCCCGGCGGTCGCGATGACCGCCAGGCACCCGCGATTGCCCGGTAATCGAGCAGGACGTGGATCGGTGTGTGTAAACACACAGATCCACGTCCTGTCAGAGGAGAGGAGACCGATGGTGTGTCCCTTGTACATAGGGACACCGATCGGTCTCCTCCCCCAGTCAGTCCCCTCCCCCCACAGTAAGAATCACCAATATAGGGAACATATTAACCCCTGCAGCGCCCCCTAGCGTTAACCCCTTCCCTGCCAGTAACATTTATACAGTAATCAATGCATTTTTATAGCACGGATCGCTGTATAAATGTGAATGGTCCTAAAAATGAGTCAAAAGTGTCCGAAGTGTCCGCCGCAATGTCGCAGTCACGATAAAAATCGCAAATCGCCGCCATTACTAGTAAAAAAAAAAAAATAATAAAAAAATGCTATAAATCTATCCCCTATTTTGTAGACGCTATAACTTTTGCGCAAACCAATCAATATACGCTTATTGCGATTTTTTTTTACCAAAAATATGTAGAAGAATACGTATCGGCCTAAACTGAGGAAAAAAATTTGTTTAAAAAAAAAAAAAAAAATTGGATATTTATTATAATAAATAGTAAAAAATATTATGTTTTTTCAAACTTGTCCCTCTTCTTTTGTTTATAGCGCAAGAAATAAAAACCGCAGAGGTGATCACATACCACCAAAATAAAGCTCTATCTGTGGGGAAAAAATGATAAAAATTTTATTTGGGTACAGCGTTGCATGACCGCGCATTTGTCATTCAAAATGCGACAGCGCTGAAAGCTGAAAAATGGCTTGGTCAGGAAGGGGGTGTTCGTGGCTGGTAGGCAAGTAGTTAATAATAACCTGTAATGGGTGTCAATCCCATCTGGTGAGTAGGATACTTACTTAAAAGTCGGTGGAAGGATTTGCACATTTGAAGATATCACAATCAAATTTGTTTGATGATCATCAGTCTGCACTAGCACTTTGTGGGAACAATTCGTTTTTTTGTGGTGGTCATTGGACTTTTTAATATTATATTTTAATATATTTATGTGTTAACGCGGTATGGAATCACTATTGTTTTCTTTACACATTTGAGGCTTTACTACCTTCTGCTTATAATATATATATTTAATTCATTTCAAGGTATATATTCTTGTGCACTGTATATATATCTCCAGGGTGCGCAGGCGGAAGGGGTTTGTAGATCCCTTAACATTTTTTCATCATATTATTGTATTATTTTTAAATAAAAACCTTCAAACATATATCAAATACATTTGGAAAATAAGTTTTACCAACTTAAAAAAATGTGAGTAAGTTACAAGTTAATATCACTTAAAACTAAGTAACTAAGTAATAGGGCAGCACAGTGGTGTAGTGGTAACACTTTTGCCTAGCAGCAAATAGGTCGCTGGTTTGAACCACAGCACTACCTGCCTGCAGTTTGCATGTTCTACCCTGTGCCTGCGTAGGTTTCCTCCCACACTCCAAAGACATCCTGTGTAAATTGGCCCTAGTATGTGTATGTATAAATGTGAGTTAGGGATCTTAGATTGAAAGCTCCTTGAGAGCAGGGACTGATGTGAATGTACAATGTATATGTAAAGCACTCCATAAATTGACAGAGCTATATAAGTACTTGAAATAAATAGGTTAATGTATGTGTTCCTAACTTAAACTTTTCTATAAACTGGAAACTTAACTTAAAACTATAGTCCTAGACAAGTTAAGGTATGTATTCCTAACTTAAAACACTATGGTCTATAAGCTGAAAGAAATTGAGTTGGCTTTACTTAAAACAACAAAGTTGAAAACATGTTTAGTTGATAGTACTTAAAAAGCTGATGCAAATAGTTGCCTTCATTTTTTTGAGTAGACATAGTACAATATTTTTTACAGTGTGTTACTAAACCCACAACAGTAAAATCAGTCTGTATATGGAGTAAAGCATGCTTGTTATATTCACTGTGGGATCTAAGGGGTTAATCCTCTGCCTTGTGTAAAAAAGGCTGTTTGATCCTGTCTTCTCTGTTCTTCCCCTTCTTCCACTGTCCCCAAACCATCTCCTGATAGAACAGAGCCTTTGGGACAAGCTGCACATGCTCAGTTTGATGTGTATTGCTAGAGAGGTTTTTTTTATGGGAGGGTGCATGTGATCAGCACAGGGCCAATCAGTACTGTCCAGACAGAGGGTCAGGGGTCCTGCAGCCTCATAGGACAGTCAGAGCAGAATAAAAACTCCTCATACAAGCTTTAACCAGACATTGATAGAAGTCACAGGACTGTTCTAACTGCTGATGAAAAAAAGGTATTTAGCAGTTTATATGTGCAAAAACCATTGCATTTCCATGTCCTGTGTACTGAAGGAGACCACAAATAGTGAATGCAGGGTCCTGGGTTTAGTAACACTTTAACTGTAACTATATATATGTATATTGTGGCAGAGTGTCTCACAGGAAGTCTGGAAAACTCCTGTTCAGGATTCACACATCTCCCAGGCTCCTTTGTTAGAACTCTGCTTCTCTGTCTACTTTGGGCTTTGCACCTCTCCATTTTAGGCAATTTAGGCTCCCCTGAGACACACAGTCAGCTCTCTGCAGCCTGGGGAGCAGACAGATATGAGCTCTGACAAAAACATATATGAGAAGCACACCCTAATGCGTTTAGATTCAAGATGGTGCTGACATAAGACCAACAAACAATAGCGAACATATCACAGCGCACACATTCAATAATAACATTTCCTGCAGGGCTAGTTAAAAACACCTGAACATATTCAAAAAATACGGGGGTTTGGTCACGCTATATGGTTATATAGTGCTAAGCCTACTTACTGCGACAAAGTACCCCGAATTAGTGGGTCCTACCCTAGTAATAGAATGAAAGATCCTGCGTCTCAACCATGGGAGCCAAACTCGTCTATGTGGGAGAACTGAAGGGATTCCTCCTATGCACCGGTGGCCACTAAATAAGAAGTAATGAAGGGGGAGGGGTGCTCTAACCCAAAAAAAAACCTGGTCAGGGTTTATTACAACATGCAAAAACATATTTGAGAAGCACACCCTAATGCGTTTAGATTCAAGATGGTGCTGCCAGAAGACCAACAAACAAGACCAACAAACAAGACCAACCCCTCCCCCTTCATTACCTTTTATTTAGTGGCCACCAGTGCATAGGAGGAATCCCTTAAGTTCTTCCACATAGAGGAGTTTGGCTCCCATGGTTGAGACGCAGGATCTTTCATTCTATTACTAGGGTAGGACCCACTAATTCTGGGTACTTTGTCGCAGTAAGTGGGCTTAGCACTATATAACCATATAGTGTGACCAAACCCCTGTATTTTTTGAATATGTTCAGGTGTTTTTAACTAGCCCTGCAGGAAATTTCATTCTTGAATCGCGCTGTAATATGTTCGCTATTGTTTGTTGGTCTTATGACAGCACCATCTTGAATCTAAACGCATTAGGGTGTGCTTCTCAAATATGTTTTTTTATGTTGTAATAAACCCTGACCAGTTTTTTTTTTTTTGGGTTAGAGTACCCCTCCCCCTTCATTACCTCTTATTTAGTGGCCACCAGTGCATAGGAGGAATCCCTTCAGTTCTCCCACATAGAGAAGTTTGGCTCCCATGGTTGAGACGCAGGATCTTTCATTCTATTACTAGGGTAAGTGGGCTTAGCACTATATAACCATATAGTGTGACCAAACCCCCGTATTTTTTTAATATGTTCAGGTGTTTTTTACTAGCCCTGCAGGAAATGTCATTCTTGAATGTGTGCGCTGTAATATGTTCGCTATGGGGGGCGTGGCCAGGAGTGGCATGTGAGCGGACGTGTCTCACAGAGCTCCCTGTAAGCATCCTGCAAAAGATTCTTCTCCAGAACGATCCAGCGATACAAACGGGCACCGGAACACTCTGAGAGATCCCGAAACACTGCAGGTTCACGCCGGACCCTCCACCCGCCGCAGAACCGCCACGCCGGCCTGCAAACAGCAGAAGGGAGAGGAGACTGTGCCACAAGACAATCAAAATGGCGCCGCTCCGACCCAGCGTGCACGAGGTGACAGGAAAGACCAGGGTAAGACACTACCTAAAACACCCAAAGCACAGGGGAAGGACATGGTGTATTATATACAAAAACTGAATGCCATGGAGGGGCCCCGGTCAGATGAGGCGCTGGATGCTACTCCTGACATTTTTCACATGCAGCAGACAGGGGAATCATCTCATCAGGCACAGAAGTCTGCAGCAGAGCAGCTTACCCCAGAGATAGCTGTGGAGGAAGAGGGGGAATATATTGAACAGCCCACTCTCGCTAAAATTTTAAGAGCAGTACGGAAATGTGCAGACACTGCAGAAGCTCTTTGGAGGATTAAAGGAGGAGATGGGACTGATTTGACATGATATTCAAAAAATCAGAGAGCGCACAACAGCAGTGGAGGGCCGGGTTAGCGAAGTGGAGGACAGAATGGCTCCCATGGTCAGAGAAATGCAGATCACAGCCAGAACTGCCAATGCTAATGAACTTAAAAATGAGGATATTGAGAATCGTCTAAGAAGGAGCAATATCCGTATTGTGGGCCTACCGGAAAAGACGGAAGGCAGAGACCCTACTTCCACCGGGTCATCCACCGCGCACTGTGCTGGTTAAACTCCTTAACTTTAAGGACAAAGAGATCATACTGCGCTTAGCTAGCGAAAAGCGAAATATTCAGTATAATGGCGTGAGAGTATCATTTTACCCCGATTTCTCGGCTGAGGTATAGAGGCGCAGAGCTAAATTTGGGGATGTGAAAAGGAGTGGCTGGATGCGAATGAACATCTCTTTCGCCAAGCAGGAAGAAACAAAGAGGAGGCAGAATGAGCCCTATGTGCATGTACTTAGTCATGGCTTCTGAAAGGACTCTGTGGATTACAAATTCCCTGTCAAAGGGATTTCAATACTATTGGCTGCCTTTAGGGACAATTGGTTACATGGTCGAGAGACACACACACCAGTGTTAGCAGGAAATGAGAAAAAAAACATTTCCTATGCGATTAGTACAACCATTGGAGTACAAAATATGTTGCAAGACTTTGATCACTGTATGCCTGTTGCGACAGAGATCGGGCTGGGTTTTTGTTCACACCCAAAAGTTCCTATCAGTTCAATTTTTTTCTCCCATACTGAAGACTTCACTCCCGCAGGGAGCAAGGTGAAATCAATACAGCATTATGGACCACTGGCAGAGATACAAGCAACCGGATATGCCTGTCAAAGTGACAATTGGATAGTCTTTATAACGAATCGTTCTGAGCAAGATAACATTCCAGTCCTGGTGAACTCCCATTTTTTTGCTGCAGACATGGAATGCACCCAACGGCATCCCGAGAAGGAGTCAGGAGGTGGCCTTGGGATGACAAGAACTGGTTATATATGGCACGATTTAATATACTTTTAATGGGTATAGAACTACTATACGGTACTCATTATGGTGATGTGACATGATGGCTTGCACCCTGATAGTCTCATGGAACGTGAGGGGCCTTAGTGATCCCCTCAAACGTACCATGGTTTCCACATCTATTAGAAAACATCTTCCAGGTATTTGTGTGTTACAGGAAACCCACCTAACACCAGACATATTGTCGTGGCTGGGGTTCGCCTGGGTAGGGTGGGCGTATCATTCCACTCATACCTCATACTCAAGGGGGTGAGTGTGTTGGTACATCGTACCCTTGACTTAGTTTCAACTGGTTGACTCAAAAGTTGACCAGGAGGGGAGATATGTGTTTTTGTTGTGCAGAGTTTCACAATTAACATTTATTCTATACCCCCACCGTTTAAACCTATAGTTTTACGTGCCCTACTAACATTCCAACTGGCCAATCCTGGGACTCCCTTATTGCTAGTGGGAGATCTTAACGGCATCATAGACCCAACTCTAGATAGACACCCTCCTCCACCAGGGGGCCCCATGGAAGCTCAATGCCTTCTAGTTAAATCTTTTCCCTTCCCATACCAAAATTGAGACAAACATTGCGGCTTACTGGCAGAGACTATCCTGACGCGAATGCTGCCTGGGATGCTTTCAAAGCTTTCATGAGGGGTTTTTTTATATCTGAGGTCAATGCCATTAAGTGGAACACGTCTGCTCAGAGGGAACAGGCTGGATGCTACTCCTCAAATCGCATGCCAAATCATATTTTAAACTTTTGCAATGCCATACCAAAATTAGACAAACATTTTTTTTTTAAAGCCAGACTCGGATTGCGAGCATTGTCTTGCAAAACGAGCACGATTCAAGCCTCTGGGGTGTGTGCAGTACCACATTTGACCAGAGGTGACACTCTGCATAGCGGGAACGCTGTGCTACTCCTCAAATCGCATGCCAAATCGCTGCAATGCGAACCCAGGCTAAAGGCTACATTTACATATGCGGGTGTGGGAGTGCGTGGAAATTACATGAGTTCTCACACACAAAACACAGTACTGCACAAAAAACACACTGGGTGCCATTAATTCTTAATGGCATGCCCACACACTGAAAAATGCAGTGCCTTTTCCCACACATGGAAATTGCATGGTGTGTGATTGTGTTCTAAAAAAAGTTGCACGGACCTTTTCCTTGCAGAAAACACAGTCACAGCAGGCCATTCACATGAATGGGCTGCAGTGACCACGCGCCTGTGGCACGCAGAGCCTAATACATGTGAACTGGGGCTTAGTACTCCATCTATGCCTAAAAGAGAAAAGAGGAAGGGTTTAAAAAAATGTAAGCTTTTTTTTTTTCAGAAGGAGAATATTACTAGCAATGGCAGAAGTAATCCCACAAGAATGTTGGTCCTGCAGTGATTCTTACTAGAGAGTCACATCAGTTGTTGACTTTTTTTTAAATCAAGACCAGGCATGGAGCCTAGAAGTAAAAGATCAGGATCTGAAGTATATAAATATTTGTATTTGTTAAACATTTAATTATTAAAGTGGTAAAGGAAAGAAACTGAGAGGTGTTCTTCATTAAAGGAAAAATTCACTGTAAAAGCTGTGGCGGCCGGTGCTACTTATTTTTTGGGGGGCCACTTCCCAACAACCATGGCCAGTGGTTGTCGTGGTCTCCAGGCAGTGGGCTTATCGGAATCTGGAAGCCCACCTTTAAGAAGGGGACCCCCAGATCCTGACCCCCATGTGATTGGGTATCGGGTACATCGTACCCCTACCCATTCAACTCAAAAAGCAGTGAAATGTAAAAAAAAACAAGAGCTAGGTTTTTGACAAGTCCTTAATTAAAAAAATAGTTCTGAGCCCTCTTCACCCGCCGCCGTCTCTTCCAGTGCTGTCTTCTCCTGCCGCTGACTCTTCCCGGTGCTACCTTCTTCCCGAGCTGCCTTCTTGTGCTATCTTCTCCCACTGCGTCTTCTTCCTCGCCGCTGGTTACCGGCTATAAAAAAAAAGCTGCTCTTTTTTTGTGGCTGTCTTCCTCTGTTGTGTTGTCGCCCCCACTGTCTGGCAGCTCTTATATAGCCATGGGGCGTGGCCATCTGATGACATCACCTGAAGAGCCCGCCCCTTGTGAAGAGTACAAAAGAAGTACAAAAGCAAGCTTCTTTATTGATTAAATCTGTACAGGTAAAAAGAGCAAAGACTTACAGCTGCAGCCAGTAAACGTGTTTCACATGTCAGTGCTTATTCATTCTAGTAACGAATAAGCGTTGACCTGTGAAACGCATTTACTGGCTGTCCTGGAGCTGTGTGTCTTTGTCTTTTCACCTGTACAGATTTAATTAATAAAGAAGCTTGCTTTTGTACTTTGAAGTGCCGCTATTACTATCCTTTATCTTCATCCATTGCAGTGGCAGCTCGAGCTGGCACCCAGGTACCTTCAGTGATTGCAGATCTAATGCGGGTTAGTCTTGGGGCAGTGTGTACCCTCTGCATGCTCTTTCCTCTGTTTTAAAACAAACTACTGAGCTGGCCAGAACTAGTTCTTCAGGGAGCCTATTCCACATTTTTACAGCTCTTACTGTAAAGAAGCCTTTCCGCATGTGGAGGGTAAATCTTTTTTCCTCTAAAGTAAAGAGTGCCCCCCTTGTCCTCTGTACTGACCTGAAAGTGAATAGCTCAACACCAAGTCAACCAAAAAGAACTTTACTTTACATGTCTGCCTAACTACCCTAGACCGGTTTTTATTCTTGCAGTGCTTTTTCTAAAAAAGTGCAGAAATACATCTACAAATGATGCACTCCTTTGAACCCTGCAGAACTGGTCCTGGACAATATTGTGGGGTGCAGGGGATGGAAGCACTGTCTAGTCACAGTTTAGTTGCTGCTCCTCCTGCGTGGGAGCTACTAAACCAATTAGTACAAATCACTTGCTTAAGCCTCCTCCAGAATGTTCATGATGTTCGGGATATTTGCAGAATTATCCCAGTTTTTTCTATTTACTGTTTCATTATTTTAATGCATGTTGTAGCTTGTGCTTTATCAAGCACAGCATGCAGCAGACTCCACAAAAGCAAATAAATACAAACAAATGAAAAGAAAATGACTTGGGTAATTCTTTGGACTACATATTATAAAACCAATTGAAAGCTTTATTATGATTCATACAGCCTTGGAATCCACAACTGCAAATGTCGCCAAGAGTTAACAGCAGCTACCACAACTGACACCATAAGAAATTTCACAAGACCGCAACAAACAAAACAAACATTTGGCAGATCTCTTGCAATGAATTTTTAAAACATTACAGCGATGGAATTCAATTGCAAGAATTATTATACATATCTATAATAAATTTGAAGCATCCATCAAAAGCTAAAAGTGAGAGCAACAGTATTCATACAAAAAATGTATGTCCATTTCCTGTATCTCTACCCCACCCTACTCTGCTAAAACCAGAGAATGTTCAGATTTTGTGGAACTGCAAGCCCCAGCATGCTCTGCTTGCTTAAATGACTAGAAATATTAAGCTTCATGGACATGAGCATATTAAAATACTCCTACGCATGCTGGATCACTCTGCCAGGAGCTTAAAAAAAACGGAAAATTTTATCAAATACTTACCGTAACTTTCCTTTCCTGATAGGCTCCATGGCAGCATACGTGTGGGTTGACCCCGCCTCCATAACTACCCAATAGGACCCCTCCCTATAAATTTCAGCTGTGAGCTCCTAGCCATGTTTCGTAACTAGCCTACTCCAAGCATTGGGAGGGACTCCTGCTGCCACGGAGCCTATCAGGAAAGGAAAATTACGGTAAGTATTTGCTATAAATTTTCAGTTTTCCTGACAGGCTCTATGGCAGCATACGTGTGGGAAATAACTCGCCAAACACACCCGGGTGGGCACAATGCTGAGCAAAGAAAATAAATTCATTTAACACTGTCAACTGACAGCACTTTCAAACCAAAGTTAACAGATGACAACGTGGCTGGTTCAACACAATAGTGGGAAACAAAAGTATTAATAGATGACCAAGAAGCCGCTCTACATATAACTTCCGGCGCGATATGACGAGAAGCTGCCCAGGAAGTTGAGATACTCCGAGTTGAGTGTGCAGTCATTGCCTCTGGAGGAGCCAAGCCCTTCCCTTTATAAGCTTTTTTAATGGTCTGAACTATCCAAGCAGAAATGGATCTGATTGAGGCCCGTTTTCCTTTATTTTTCCCATATAGAAGAATAAAAAGGAGTTCCATTTCTCTAAAAGATTCCGTAGCTTCCAGATATTGACTTGAAAGTATATCCCACATCAAGGGTATAGACATCTTGACCCTCTGTTGCCTCAAAGATGGGTAACACAATTTCTTGATTTTTGTGAAAAATAGATGTTACTTTAGGGTTTGAACCCAGCATGGGAATTAACACTGCCTATCTGGGAAAAGGGTCAGGAACGGTTCCTTGGAACCTAGATTTCTGATTTCAGACACTTTTAGCTGATGTTACTGCCACCAGGAATACGGTCTTGAGCGTAAGATATTTGACTGATAGAGTTTTTTTAGGATCTGTTCCAAGTGTGGAAAGGAAATCTAGAACAAGTGGAAGATCCCACTTAGGAAACCTTGGTTTTCTTTGAGGTCTAAGTCTGATAGCACCCTTGAAAAACTGATGAATCAGGAAGTGATTAGCCCATGAAATCCCTGTAAACGCTGAGATGGCTGATATTTGAACACGAAGAGAGCTCACTGCTAAAGGCAAATCCAAACCTGATTGTAGAAAACTCAGGATATCCTGGACCTCTGGAGAACCACACTTTAGATCTAGATGACATGTGTTCTGAAAACTTGGACCAAATCCGTTCGTAAACTCTATTCGTGCTCTCCCTTCTGGCATTAAGAAGAGTCGGAATGGCTTCTTCAGGACAACCTAAGGCTTCAAGCCTTCCCCTCTCAAAAACCATACCTTGAGGTTTAGGTGAGCTGGATATGGATGCAGGGTTGTGCCTTGGGACAGAAGATCCAACCTGAGAGGCAGAGGAATTGAGTCCCAATAACTGAGGAGTGTTAAGAGGGGAAACCATGGCCTGTTGGGCCAGAATGGTATTACTGCTATGATTTCCACCTCCTCTGATCTGAGCCTGCGGAGAAACTGGAGTATCACAGGCACTGGAAGGAAGGCATATGCCTTGCTGAACCTCCAACTGTCCGTGAGGGCATCTATCCCATAGGCTTGGGAATCCCGGAACCTTGAATAATACTTGGTCAGCTTGTAATTGCATGGGGATGCAAACAGATCCACTTCTGGAGACACTCCCAGTGTTAGGAGCCATTTGAACACCTCTTTGTGTAGGGACCACTCGTTGTTGTCCATTTGAACACGAGATAGAAAGTCCGCCTGTACATTCTGAACTCCTGGAATGTAGACTGCCGAAATGTTGGATAAATTCTTCTGAGCCCAACTCATGATTGGCTCCACCTCTCGTAGGAGAGACCAGCTGCGAGTTCCACCTTGCTTTCTTATGTAAGCCACCGCGGTTGTATTGTCCAACTGGAGCATCACTGAGGAGTTCTCTATCAGCCCCTCATAATGATAAATTCATCATAACGAACATTCGTAATTGTTACGCAAATTTTCTTTTCAAAAGTTTTTATTGAGCATAAAACAAGTATACAAATATTACAAACATGGAGTAACATCCAATCAGAATCAATATATGAAACTTATGTGTTACAGAACGTAATGAACTCAGGCATATACATGGCTGTACATAAATTTCTGATATTAGTGTGTACAGAAAGGAAACGCATCATAACGTAAAATAATAAAGCATGGACATAAAACACTACTTGTAACATCTGGTGATGTATGGGATGCTCACCAAAAAGAACAAAATAGATCTGTGTCTATAAATGATAAAATGTAGACAAATATTATTATCTCTAAAGCTCAAGAGTACAAAACTGCTATTATGGGAAGGAATTCTATATCTAGACACCTAAAATGGGATTAAACTTATGACAGAGATGGAGCTTTAAGGTATGGATGTGAATTGATATGAAGTCCTAACATGAGAGAGAGAATGGAAAAGGCTGAAAAGTTTACGCAAATTTTATGAACCTAAGGAAAATTCGTATTTCGTACGAATCCAAATTGAATTTCAGACATGAATTACGAAATACGAATAAATTTTAATACAAAATGGAACGGAACGAAACAAAACTAATTTATTGACGGCGCACATGTCTAAACCAGGGTAATACAGTATATGGCTGCATGGCATAGTCTCTATGGGACTCTATAACAACAGAGAGTCAAGCTGATAATCACTAATTCAGTAAGCTAATAGCTCTGATAACACAGACCAACGGCTTGATAAATCCAAGGCCTGAGGGAGGACAAAGGGCCACTCCACTGGACCTCAAGTACTCTGGTTCTAATCGAGGAGGTGCTCCTCACAGAAGCTGGGTTTTCGGGAGAAGTAGACATGTGCAATTTTTTTTTTTCATCCGAATACAAATTCGGACACATTTTTGGTTATGCAGAGATTCGGATCTATCCAAATCTCTAAATGAAATAGTAACGAACAGTAACAAATTTCATTGAAATCCATTAAAATCGGTTTTGTTTATTCCTTTTCTAATGAATTCCAATTTTTCAGAACAATTATATTTCTTATCGGTCGAAAAAAGATTGACCGATTCTAAATTCTGTGTGAAGAAATAGTTGGCTGTTAAGCAGTGGGCCAGGAAGTCAGCCACCCACGACCTTAACAACCATAAGTTATCATCTGTCAGCAGGCTTCCCCACTGACAGATAATTAGAAAGATAAAGAATGCTGCCAATTGCCCAGCAATAGAAGAAAAAGTAAAAAAAAATGGCGTGGAGTCCCCCCCCCCCAAAATCCATACCAGACCCTTATCAGAGCATGCAGCCTGGCCGGTCAGGAAAGGGGATGACGAGCGAGCACCCCCCTTCCTGAACCATACTAGGCCACATGCCCTCAACATGGGGGGTTCTTTGGGGCAGGGTGGCTCAGCACCCCCCCCCCCCCCAAACCACCTTGTCCTCTCTTTACTTTTTGACAGCTCTTATATAGACAAGGGGCGGGGCCACCTGGTGGGACCACCCCTTCTGACATCACATGAGGTCATGTGACATCGGAAGGGGGCGGTGCCACTGGGTGACATAATCAGGTGGCCCCACCCCTTGCCTACACCGTCGAAGAAGAACTGTCAAAGCCAAAAAGAGAGGAGTCAGCAGGTAGCCTCTTAGGATGCAAAGTGTTTTTTGCCATTCTCATAGGTGGGGGTCGGGATCTGGGGGCCCCTTGTTAAAGGGGGCTTTAAGATTTAGATAAGCCCCCCACCCGCAGACCCTGACTGTTGTTGAGGAGAGGCCCTTGTCCCCATCAACATGGGGACAAGGTGCTTTGGGGTGGGGGGTGCAGAGCATGAGGGCATGTGGCCTGGTACGGTTCAGGAGGGGGGGCGCTCGTTCATTGCCCCCCTACCCCTTCCTGACTTGCCAGGTCTGGTATGAATTTTGGAGGAGACTCAACACTAGTTTTTTTTTATTTTGGACTGGGGGGGACCCTATGCTTTTTCCTGAAAATATATTTTCTATTGCCGCATTTTTTATCTCTACATTCATCTGTCAGTGGGGAAGCCTGCTGATAGATGATGACTTATGGTTGTTAAGGACACAGAGGCCGGCTTCCTGGCCCGCTGCTTAACAACCATCTATTTCTTCACACAGAATTTTAATTGGTCGATTGTTTTTCGACTGATCCGAATTCTAATAGTTCTGAAAAGTTGGAATTTGTTAGAAAATGTAAAAAACTACATGAATTTTAATGAAACAAAATTTTACGAAAACAAAACAAAACCAATTTTTATAACCCTCCAGTGATCCTGCTTTAAGTAAAGGATAACAGTAACTTCAAATAAGAAGTGCATGCCATAGACAGTGAACTGACTCCAAGGATGTATATTTCATAAAACATAGGGCATAAATCAATGGAAAACAAAATGCAGCTAGAAGCCTTTAATGTTTTTCATGTATAAGATGGTTAATCACAAGACGCCTTAAGCAGGAAGCACCAGACACAAGCAAGTATTTACAGCTAATACATAATTGGGAGCTTTATCATTTTGGTGCACAGCAAGGCAGTGGAAAATGTAGCGGAGATACATTTGATAAAACAGATTTACCTCAATATTGCAGCTTGATTGCTAAATTTCCCTTTGCTGCTCAGAATAAAGGTGAAGGGTGGGGCATGAAATGGCCCCCATCACCTGTGGGATCATGTCAGACATATATAAAAATGTGTAAAATGGAAAATTGTATCAAATACTTACCATAATTTTCCTTTCCTGGCGCCAAACCATGGCAGCATACTAGTGATAGAGCTCCGCCTCTTGACCACTCCCTCAGGACCAGTGAATAGCATAAATATAAGGCCTAGTTAGGCCCCACCCCATTCTCTGTAATTAGCTACATACCGAAACGTATAAGGGTGGGACCATATGCTGCCATGGTTTGGCGTCAGGAAAGGAAAATTACGGTAAGTATTTGATACAATTTTCCATTTTCCTGACGCCAACATGGCAGCATACTAGTGATAAATAACTAGCTGACAGGGTGGGATCTACTTGTCAAACCAATCTTCTAATTAGGATGAGACAGAGGACTGAATAGTCCTTCCTACAAAGTCCCCTGATGACAAGGCCCCCGGGTCTATTCCGTCAAGTTTGAGTAGAAATGTTGGAGCGACCGTGTACCCTTGTACAGATGGGCACCATAGATTCTCTTAAATGTGTTGCCTATGAGGCTTTAACCGCTCTGGCGCCGCTGACGGAAGCTCATGACCTCTATCCTATACACAACCAAGCCTGCTAGGATCCAGGTAGTAACCTCTTTCCCTTGATGATTCCCAACTGGAATGACAAAAGGTTTATTTAGATGACCTGAAAGGGACAATTGTGGAGATACTCCTTTAAAGTTCTGAAAATGAACAGTACGTGTGACTTTCCTGTGTGATGTTTTGGAAAGTTAGGCAATGTCCAGCTATCTGTTAAATAGCAGTCTGTTACTACGTTTGATGCAGAATGATCTACAAGATCCAACTCTATTCTTTCTGGAAAGAAAGGTATATATTATATATAATTTTTTCTTTATTTTATTTATTTTTATTTTTTACTTTGAAGCTCCAAGAGCTTGAATCTCTGATAACCTTCTGCTTGAAGTTTTTGTGATTGATACTGCTTTGTAAGTGATGGCTAAATGGATAAACGGATACGAGATCCAGCAACTGCAATAGATCTTTTCTTCCTTGGTGACTGACTCCTCACGACTGCCCTCAAAAGTTGTGCAAACTGAAGGATTCTTGGTCCTTTCAAATGTGTTATTGCCAATATAGCCCACACTCGTGAGCTAGGTGAGGATAGGCTAAGGCCTGGAGGAAGAATACAACAGCTGACACTGGAAGGGCAGTAGGATCAATGTCTCGCCCTACCAAGAAAAAAAGCAAACTTGTTCCAGAATTAGATCTAGATGTTGTAAGTAGAATGTCTTCTCACACACAACAAAATTAGAGATCACTCTGGAGTGAAACTGGAGCAACCGGAGTTGCCCATCCTCCCCCTTTAGTGCCTCTGCTTGCAGCCCCAGTCTGTGCATGTTATAGAGGGGAAATGTCTTCTGTATCCTGAAATGAATGGCCAGGGAAAACCGAGGGCCTCCTGGTCAATATGGAGAACTGGCTATGACAAATATGTTCTCCCTTGACAGCCTTAAGGGAAATCTCATTTACAGGAAATGTTGGGGAAAATATATAGGTTAGATTGCAGACCCAGGGAGAGACCAGAGCATCTGCCCCTTGCGCCTTGGAGGAGGCCTGAGGAGGTCTGTCTGTGGTAGGCCCCACCTGTGGGCCAGCTGAGAGAAGACCTTGGATGTAGACCCAGGGGTGGTGCAAGGGTTTTTGACACCCTAGGCAAAAAACAATTTTTTCACCACCATTGGCTCCACCCCCTTTACACTGTCCATGTGACAGAAGGCGGCGCTATACAGAAAGCATTGGCTCTGCTTCCCCTAGCGCTGGCTCCAGTGCTGCGCTTCTAATTACACTACCGGTCAGACTTAGTTGTATTCTGCAGCCTGCAGAGCATGCAGACACGGAGGGAAACCAGTGGCCGAGCGCCCCTAGGCAGCAGTGTGCCCTAGGCGGCTGCCTAGTTTGCCTAGTGGTAGCACCGGCCCTGTGTAGACCCACTCGTGCTCTGGGAAGCTTGTATTCGTTCAAAAGAAAAATATGCTGGGAGGTAAACTGCTTCCTGAAATTTTGCTGGTGATCTGCCCCAGGTGTTATGGGTTTCACCTCTCCCAATAGCATATTGCTGCAGAGTTTCATACTGGAGCTGAATATAGGCGACTGCTGCCCTGTTGCTAAACTGCAGGGAGATTGGTCCTCCTTGACTCTGTGTAGTAAGGCCAAAGTGCATAAAAGGGCTGTTTGAACCCACAGCGCATTCAAGATTATCCTCCTTGGCTAGCCTAGGAAGCTCCGATTGCCTTGACCGAAAGTCCCTCGCAATGCATCTACCCGGCGTCTTGCAGACCTGATTTGTAGCAATTCTCCAGTCTAAAAGGTCCTAACGGACCGAGACATCCTCAAGGTCTTTCCATCACCGCTGAGCGCTACTCATACTGAGTAACACTTATTAACTGTGTTCTATCCTGTTTCCTTCCTTGCACTAAGAATTCTAGATGAAATTTGCGCAGGTGCCCATGCACCCCAGGAATCATCTATATGCATGATGACGTTGTGCCCAGATGACTGAGGCACTGAGAAGCCATCAAACAAGCGGAAGTATTCATCCTCAGAAATCTATTCCTGACTATCACCACTTCCTCTGATTGAAATAAAACAGAGGAGCTAGCAGAGCACCCCCGGGTACACCAACCATTGGGATGGAGAAAGTTGGCTTTGTTTTCCCTCTAAGGTGTGAGGCTGATGATCCAGCAACAGCCTCCAGCCATGTGGTTATACTGTTTAATGGACTCCGTCTTAAAGAACTCAAAGAGGGCCCCACGGGGTTCAACCTCTTCCGATCTGCAACTGGACACTAACCAACATCTCCTGCGAACCCCAAACAGGATTGGGTAGAAAACGTGCAAACCCTCTTGAGTCTGAGGTGTCTGTAAGCAATGTAGCAGTCCACCCACTGTTGTGGTGGACTTGGCAGCTTCGTGGAAGAGAGGAGCAGTGAGGAATCTCCCGAAGTGACCATGAGTGTCTGATACCTTCATCCAACATGCCGTCCAGATACCAGTGAAGCGTGCCTTCTAGGTCTTACCTTAAGAGTCTGGGCATGCACATGTGTGACTGGCTCACTTATCCCCCCAGAAGTCTGCACCAAGACACAAGCCAGACCCTCGGCATCCACTGTCACAAAAATCTAATTTTTGGCAATACACTTCTAATAGGAAAACATATCTAAAGGGATGCAGACCCTGACACTCTCCTCAGAGTCCTGCAGGTGCAGCAGCTGGTTGATAATTATTAAACCATTCCCATTAGACTCACCCAGCACATGGGCTGGTTATTGCTGGTCTGCCGGCATCTGCAGATGCTACAGTATGTAGGAGCAGGTTGACCATTAGCTTGTTCAGAGTATACAGTTTCGAGATCCTGTTTATACGGGCATCTTTCTCAAACCCCTTCATTCTTCCCCACTTTTGTTTCTAGGAAGCAATACGCAGCCCAGGATCTCAACCATATGGCTTCCCTAGCCGCAAAAGTGCCCTTTCAGTGGCTATACAAGCAACTAGGAGGGACTTCCTGGTCAGCCTCCATATTTTGAATAGCAGACTGCTGCATCTGTAATAAATGGAACAATGACCCAGGCCCCCTTCAGTCCAATGAGAACCTCCAGAGCCATGAGTTGTCAACATCCCTCCACATAGAGTGGGTTGTAAGGCATAGTAGGTGCAGAGCATGTCTTTGGATTGTGTTGAGAAACCCACACAGGGAGAAGAAATAAACATCAAAACAAGTATTAGCATGTTGGGGAATTGAACCAGCAACCCCAGTGCTACTAGACAGAATTGTCACCCACTTAGCCAGCAGGCAGCCTCTGCAAAGTAGATTCATGGGCACCAGACACCTGTGCCACCTGTCCAGGATTCACCCGGACAGTTCGGATTTTGAATCATGCGTCAGGGTTTCAGTCCACCTGAGACCCGGACATATTACCCAGACCTGGCTGTGGCTCCCCAAGTAACCGAGATAGTCATATACAAAACTGTTGCTGTTGTAGGTGGCTGTTTGGCCTCACCGAAAGGTGATGATGTCAGCAAGTGCAATTTGGCCACTAGAGCGCTCTGTGCATTACATTACTACTCTCCTTGGGGCACCCAAATGTGTCTGTGCAACGCCAACCTGGCAGACTCCCAGACTACTACAGGACAGCCATGCGGGGAAAAGCATCCAGCAAGATGCCACATCTGCACGTGTACAAGTACGTTGTCTCCTATAGCAACAGTCTCCAACAGTTTCCAATACAAGTGTAACAGTTGCTCTGGGTAATTAAGGCAAGTCCAAAACAGAATCTTGTGCCAATCTTATCAATAATAAAGACATTTGGCATTACCTGTTAGCTGCATACTTCTCCAGGCAGTGTCTACTCACCAGCCTTCCAGGCATAGATACTGCGCCACAGGCCCTGCAGACATCTTGCTGGGGCGCTGGCTCTGGGAAAGAGGAGCAAAGACGTCTTCCTTGGAGCTCTTCTCCTGAGTGGGAGCGCCATCCGGGCTATGCTCCTCTGAAGAACGTCCGCCTTGCCTTGGCCCGGCCATCTTGAGAGCGTGGGCGTGCGGGGCTGAAGCAAATCAAAGCCAATCCGCATGAGAGGGCACTCTTTTTCCTGAAAACTTACCAATATGGTGGTCCCCACCCTAGTTGTTGAGGGTCTTTATATGAGCGGTAACTGACTCTTTATCTGTGGAGAAATGGGACGGCCAGCTGAGGTGAGGATAGCTGAAAAGTGTAGATATAGGAGAAAGGATTCCACTTTCCTTTTTTTTTTTTTTTTTATCTACATATACTTACATATGTACACACATACAAACATACCTACACACATATAGGGTCAGTCTGGGGGTGGGTTAGGAAAGGGTTAATTAAAGAGGGTAGGTAGGTAGGTACCTTCAGCCCTGATTACTGTCAGCTGAGCTCAAGATGTCAGAGGAATTGTGTGTTTGGAGAGAGAGAGATACACAGCAGCATTCACATTTGCTGGGTGAGTAAAACATATAAAAAAAAAAAACTGTATCTCAGACTAGAGCCATGCACTTTGTCTATATATCAGCCTGTTAGGAAAGGTTCAGTCTCTTTAACCATCTCTGCACCTGTGTGACAAGACAAGCCTGTCTTTTCTTCCGTTTGTTTTGCTGAATAAAGCCATTTTTATTTTACTGAACTGTCTGAACTGGCCTTTCACCCCTCTGATCCCCTACAATACATACATGTATTTACATAGACCCCCACACATATGCATACCCACACATCCATATACAAATTTTTTTTTTTTTTTTTTTTTAAACGTGTATATACATATACACACACCCATATCACATATACATACAAACATACCTATACACACACTTGCAACACCTGCATAGGACAGCAGGGAATGGGAAAGGTAATGAAGGACATGAAGGAGACACAAGGGGCTAAGAGAGAGACAAAGCATAGCTGCCCCCCCCCCCCATATTCCACAAGTGCTGCAGTTATCAATTTTAAAAGCAGATTTCATTCCTAAAGAGGAAACACTGCAGGGACCCCAATAAGACCCAGAGAAGGGGTTCCCAGGCTTTTTAGCGCGATGTTAGCAGCCCGAGCGCTGGGACTTCGCACTGGGAGAGGCTTGAACCCAGCCGGATGCTGCACAGAGGCAGAGGGGGGGACATAGTACTGCTTACTCTTCACTGATGCGTTGAGGTATGAGGAAAAAAAGAAGAATGGGGTGGGGCCTAACTAGGCCTTATATTTATGCTATTCACTGGTCCTGAGGGAGTGGTCAAGAGGCGGAGCTCTATCACTAGTATGCTGCCATGTTGGCGTCAGGAAATTAAATTTAAAGTTTTTAAGGCAAAAAAAAAAAAAACAATACTTACCAGAGATTGGTTGAAAAAAATGACAGTTGCTCCAAAACGGTCCTCTTGCACGAGTCTCAGGCTATAAAAGAAAAGAGGATGCGTCATTAGTGGGGCAGAAGACGACGAAGATCAGAAGAGGAGCACATCCCACCCTCCCTCCCTGTCGTGGCCTGTTTTTATGAGGTTTTAATCCCTTCCTTTATAAGGGGATATTATAATTGATGTTATAATTATAGCTTGAGCTTTAATGGCTAAGCTATTTATATATATAATTATATATGGTTATATGTTTTTTAAGAAGATTTTAATACATGCTAAGTGTATTGATTGTTTAAAATTTTATTTAAAAGTTGATATAAATTGATTTAATATTTATACCTATAAATAAAGGGCCAAGGCCAATTTAAACCACAGGTATTCATTAAAGTATTTGTATTCTTTATTTATTTAACTAATGGAATATTTTATTAAATATCAATTGTTAATGAGTTCTGACTATGATCCCAGTCATTCTGTGACATAAAGCATGTCCCTGAATGTGTGAGGTAAGAAAGTGCTGCAAGCATAGTGTCAGATCTGCCACAGATTGTCTGTCTGATCATTTAATCTCAGTGCTTGCACTTGGGGGCAGGTGATTTTCAAGGTAGGACATGGTTGGTTTTGGTGTAGTTGATTCCAGCATGGTCACTGTTGAAGGGGCTTAGATTCATGTTAAGAGTTACTTCAGGGTTAAATTAGATTATTGTTAGGGATTCGAAGGTAGAACATTACTCTGACACTAAGCCCACATTATAGAAATGTATCAAAAAATGCTGTATTACAAGCTTTTCCTACTCACTCAGTCACTGTGAGATTCGATTTCTGAGTTCTGCAAAAAACTTGGTTAATCCTACTGTTCTCTATCTCCCCCTTCTGTCCAAGTCCCCAATGCAGCTAGGGATTGTGCAGAGCAGTGTTTGGCAGCTCTGCACATGCTCGGTTTTCAGTGATTTTCTATGCTGAGCATTTCCTCACTATCGCATCCGAGCAGCCCATGTGACTATAGAGTCACACATGTGGTTGTATACATAGTGGTAAATGACAGCCCACTCCTTTTCTCCTCCTCCTTGTAAAATCAGTCTATCAGCTAATTAGCCTCTAGGATTGCTTTTACATGAAAGCCGACCGCCGGCTGACAAAAACGATACCAAGATGATACCTAAACCTGCAGGCATCATTCCGTTATAGAATAGGTAAGGAATTTTGCGCAAATAGGGATAAATAACAGTAAAGTGCACCAGTGCAATGATTGCTAGCTGATTGTAACACTAATAGAGGTTAATGATCTGGAGGTAATAAATAAATACAGTCCTAAATAGATGTAAAAATAAATACAATCCTAAATAGATGTAAGGATCAGAAATGCATATAAATATCACAAAATGGATGTAAAAATCGCATACAAATATAAAAATTGCATAGAAAAATTAGTGGATGTTGTATCGCAAGTAAATCGCATAAAAGATAAAAATCACATGGGTAAAATCAACAATGGTGACAATTGGCTAAAATTGTGAGTGCCCAGTGCTAAAAGTAGCTACAAAGTGAATCGCATGAGTAGCATAATTAATAAGCAAATTATCAAATAAAGTATCTAAAAGTGCATAAAATGCATCAAAGTTATTATTATATCATCATTCCGGTATAACCACTCAAAGTCCAGCAACATACCAGTATGTTACTGGTCCTTGTTGGGCATATATTGTAATGTTCTTTTTTTTCATGCAGCTTGTAGGATGATTGATACCACCGATTGATCGGTGGTATGCCCACCATTAGAATACCACCCTACATCCACCTACTTCTAAAGATGCGCATACAATAAATATAAAAATATATGCCGAAGCATAGAGGCAATCCACGCCTATGTCCACCCCTGTCCCCATGCTTCAGCATATATGCTCTTTTTTTTAACTGTGGTGGTGAAATCACTGCCTACAGCGCTGGAGTCACAGATTAAACCTTTATTGGTAAAATATATGGGGGGGGGGGGGTACTCTAAACCTAGTACCCGGGCCTACCACTAACTGCAACTAACTGCCCTAATGCTGTTTAGTGTCACAAGTGAAAAAGCTGAAAACTGCACTTGGTGACACTGACAGGAAGTGAAAGGGTTAACTGAGAGGGGCATCAGGGGGTTAAAAGTGTGCCTACGTGTACTGATGTCAGTGTAGTGCTTGGTGTACTCACTGTAGATGTCTTCTCCTCGCTCGCTGGAACTGAAAAGGGCTCCACGAGGGGAGATGACTTCACTTCCTCTGTCTGTGTTTACATTACACAGGCAGAGGACAGTCCGCCATTTGTCAGAACCAATCAGCAGGTCCAGGCCAGAAATCATTGGCCTGGGTCTGTAGACTGATTGGTTCTGAAACGAATCCGATCCTTACGGAGACAGACGACGTACCAGTACGTTGTTTTGCACAGCCGGCCCGCCCTGCCGCAGTATATCTACGGTGGGCAGTCCAGAACTGGTTAAAACATTTGTCAGGGTCCTTGAAATACATTAAAAAATATCCCTGTTCATGTGCTAAAAATGCACCCAGATCCTAAAATTCTGTGTACTGACAGCACGTGCTTTTTTTTTTAACTGAAATAGCAAAGAACGGTATCTCCTTGTCAAACTACTGAATCTCTTTCCTTCTTCTCATCTCCACAACATTATTGTTCTGTAGTCCAAGATAAGAGCTGGGAGAACTTATTGAGATAACACAGAAAGTATGCACAATGCCTTGTACACACGAGCGGACTTTCCCATGGGTATGTCCGCCGGACTGGAGTCCGCCGGACAATCTGCCCGTGTGTGGGCGGACTAAGTTTTAAGTTTTTTTTGTTTTAAAAGTCCGGCGGACTAAGTTTTAAGTTTTGTTTTAAAATTGTCCGCTGGACTCGCAGACCCCGACAACCAACGGCCAGGGTTGTCGGGAAGAGGCCCTCGTCCTCAATATGGGGACAAGGTGCTTTGGGGTGGGGGGGGGGGCCGCACGTGCCCCTTTCCCCAGGGCACCCCCCATGTTGAGGGCACGTGGCCTGGTACGGCTCAGGAGGGGGGGTGCTCGCTCGTCCCCACCCCTTTCCTGGCCGGCCGGGCTGCGTGCTCAGATAAGGGTCTGAGATGGATTTGGGGGGGCCCCCACGCCGTTTTTTCGACGTAGGGATTCCCTTTAAATCCATGCCAGGTGACGGGGCTAGCGTGGCGGCAGTCACTGCCTTCGCTAGTCCCGTCTACCTGCAGTTACGTTCTAAATGAGCAGCCTTTCCTCCGTGTGTGGGCAAGTCCGTTTATTTTCAAAAGTCCCGCAGACTTTTTCCCACGGATTGTCCGCCGGAGAAGGCCGGGCGTGTGTGGGCAAGTCCACACGCTCAGAAAGTCCGGCGGAGCCCCGCTGGAAAGTCCGGCGGTTTGTCCGGTGGACAATTCCGCCGGAAAGTCAGAGCGTGTGTACGGGGCACAAGACAGCTCTGATCTTCTGACTCAACCAACAGGTATTTTTTTGCCCTTACCCAACAATTATAAAAAAATGCTTACAACTGCATATTTAACACACAAGAAGAAGGCAATAAATATGAGATGTTCTGTGTTAGTTTACTTTAAAAATAGAAAAAAAAACAATGAATTCACAGTTGATTCAGAGAGAGGCAAAATACCCTAAAGGGTTCCAATTTGCTTAGCAGGGGAAAAAGTTTCCTTATAGTTCAAAGGCAATTAGATACTATCTGGGTCGACTTTCTACAATGATTTCTCCTGATAATAGCATTTATTTGTACACAAAACATCAATATAATGGGGCACAGCGCTGTATAATATGTGATAATGATGAATTTACACTTCAAAAAACAAAAAAGGTGTACAATTATAATATTCCAGTGCAACAATCGAGTCCAACTATCCACAGTAAGTCCAATATGGTGACCGTACTCATTGCCACTCCGAACATGTTACCATTAGTGTTGTATACTCATCCATATGGTGTTTTACACTCAGTGCCTCCAAAGAATGTGAACCCCAAATTCACACCACACTCACCAGATTGACTCCTTGGGGTCCATTTACTAAAACTGGAGAGTGTAAAATCTGGTGCACCTGTGCATGGTACCCAATTAGCTTCTAACTGCAGCGTGCTCAATTAAGCGTTGACAAAAAAAAATGGAAGTTGATTGGTTTCTATGCAGAGATAACCCCTTGGTCAAAAAGCGCTGAAGAATTTCCAACTTGATTGTGCTCCAATCAACCATCTGTATTCTTCAGCAACACTATGGGGTTAATTCATTAAAGACAAATAGATTGTGGATTTGCACAAAAGAACAGTTGCTCCAGAGCTTAGTAAATGAGGTAAAGCTTCACTTTGCAAAGAATACCCAATGACGTGCAAGAAAAAAAAAAAAAAAAAAACAGCATTATTGCTTGTACATGATTGGATGACGTTAGTCAGTAGAGCTCCCACTCATTTACTGCTCTTTCATGCCGCGTACACAGGATCGGAATTCTCGTCGTAAAAAGCTCTGGCGGTTTTCCCGACGGAATTCTGATGGAATTCCGCTCAAACTGTCTTGCCTCCACACGGTCACACCAAATTCCGACCATCAAGAACGCGGTGATGTACAACACTACAACTAGCCGAGTTCAATGCTTCCGAGCATGCGTCGAATTGTTTCCGAGCATGCGTAAGAATTTTGCGCGTCAGAATTTCTACAGACGATCAGAATTTCCGATAGAAACCTTTTCCGTCTGAAAAATTGAGAACGTGCTCTCAATTCTTTGCTGTCGGAAATTCGGCCAGCAAAATTCCGATGGAGCCTACACACGGTCACATTTTCTGATGAAAAGCTCTCATCTGTCTTTTTCTGGCCGGAATTCCGATTGTGTGTACGTGGCATTAGAGTACAAGTGTACTTTGCAAAGTGCACAGTTTATTTGTCCTGAGTAAATCAACCCCTATGGGGTTGATTTACTCAAGGCAAATAGACTGTGCACTTTGCAAAGTGCAGTTGCTCCAGAGCTTAGTAAATGAGGTAAAGCTTCACTTTACCCAATTATGTGCAAGGAATATAACAAAAAAATGAATTTTTCCTTGCACATGATTTGATGATGGAAATCAGCAGAGCTTTTGCTTATGTACTAAGCTCTGGAGCAATTGCTCTTGTACAGTGTATTTTCTTTTAGTAAATCAACCCCTATGCTCACTATATGGGTAAAACGCAAGTGGCAAATTCTTAAAGAGAAGGGAGAAAAGCCCCTTATAGTGAAATTCTGTTTTTATATGTAAAGCCATTGTACTTATATAAAAAAATTCATATGAGATACTATAAACCAGAAAGTGTATGTGTAGGGCGGGACTTCTGGTGACAATCATCTGCTCGTTGAAACATATGCTGGGCATCCAGAGCGGCGCTTTCTGAATCTGGTGCATGTGTCAGTGCCTGCATTAAAACTGGCCCAAGGTTTTTATGCTATAGGTGCAGGCCATATTATATCCTTTCTTGTATTAAGAAAGGTAGACTCCAGGGAGAGAGATATCATTTTGACCCTGTACAAATCATTAGTAAGAGCTCATCTGGAATATGCAGTTCAGTTTTGGACACCAGTTCAAAAAAAAGGATATCAGGGAACTGGAGAAAGTGCAGAGAATGGCAACCAAACTGATTAGAGACAAGGAAGAGCTCAGATGAGGCAGGGGCGTAAGTACAGGGGGTGCAGGGATTCGCTATGGCGACCTGGCCCCGCGCTCCAGGTGGAGTACCACCCCAGCATATCCTAAGCCTTGTTCCCGGTGATGCTCTGAATCTCCTAGAGCGATCTTGCTCCTATCTCTGACAGTACCATGTGCGGGAAGGAGGGGAAGCTTTCCATCTACTGTGCAGGGAGCTTTGTACTAGGCACAGACCACGCAACACCCCCCCCCCCTCCTCCGAGTGCCTCAATGGAACATTCCAGAGTGCAATCCTCATTACTGTAGGAGCCCTGCACACAGTGGTGTGGAGACCAACCAGGCACTGACACTGTACGGGGCTGCATCGCTCTTGATGGAGGTATGCAACTTTGTGTTTTGCACCCTCTATGTGGGAACCTGGGGGGGAAGGTGGTGGTGGGAGACCTGTCGCAGAGCCATTCCCCATGCAATTAGTAGTATGCAGTTTGGGCTAAAGAGCCAATCAGACAGAGACATCTGCTGAGTGTGGGCACAGCCACAGGGGGCTTATGCCTGGTACCTTCCCTCCTGGGCTGAGATGTCTGTATATGGGGAGCTGTAGGTACAAGACTGTATGTGATGTGTACTGCATGCAGTCTGCATATCTGCATATCATATGAGCAAAGTGTAAAGTCCATATAGGATGTGTGTATGGTGGGCATAGTAAAGTCTGAATAGTTGTGTTAAGTATAGTCACACCATGCACTGTGTGATCTATAGTGTGAGCATGGCATTACCCTGTTATGGTGGTACCTGTAGACACAAGATAGTCTGTACCTTGCACATCTGTTTGCAGCATTCTCTACATCAGTGTTTCTCAACTCCAGTCCTCAAAGCGCCTCAACAGTAATGTTTTATAGGTTTTCCATTATTTTGCACAGGTGATTTGATCAGTTTCATTGCCTTAGTAATTACCACAGCCGTTTCATCTGGGGGAAATCCTGGGAACAGGACCTGTTGGGGCACCTTGAGGACTGGAGTTGAGAAACACTGCTCTACATCATATATGCCAAACACAAGGCCAAATCCAGCCCGCCAGGCCCTATCATGTGGCTCTTTTACCCAGTTTTGCAGCCAGAATGTGTCAAAACTCCATCCTGACACCTATGGCTCTCACCCTCTGCTCCCACACACCTCTGTCACTTGTAGGGGGACAGCTTTGCTGTAAGTGGCTTCAAGATGTAACAAATCCCTGCACACACTCACGGCGGAGACAGCTCTCCAGAATGTGAGATCTGTGAGCATGATCTTCCTGCAAGGCAGTGCTGCCTACACAGGGAGGTATAACAGTGCCACCCACACAGGATGGGCCTGCCTACATAGAGAGTTACTAGAGCCAGGCAAGTTGGGGAGTGGGTGTTGCACACTGTGCAAAGAGCACCACTAAACCCTGCACTCTGTACACAGCACACCCCTAAACCTTTTACTCTGTACGTAGTGCAGCCCAGAACTCTGCACTCTGTGCAAAGGGCACCCATAATATCTGCACGCTGTGCATAGGGCTTCCCTGAAACTGCGCTCTATAACTCCATAACACACACCTGAATTATGCACTCTGTCCGTAACACACACCTGAAATCTGTACTTTGTACATAGCGTACCCCTGAACTCTGCATGTAGCATACCCCTGAACTCTGCACTCTGTATGTAGCGTACCCCTGAACTCTGCACTCTGTATGTAGCGTACCCCTGAACTCTGCACTCTGTATGTAGCGTACCCCTGAACTCTGCACTCTGTATGTAGCGTACCCCTGAACTCTGCACTCTATACGTAGCATACCCATGAACTCTGCACTCTGTACGTAGCATACCCCTGAACTCTGCACCCTGTGTGAAGCGCAGAGTGCCCTTTGCGACTGGGCCCTGGTGTTCTGCCGCCATGGGGATCCCCAGCTTGGTTATGGTTTCTTGCACCAGGGCCCTGAAGGTTCTAGTTACACCTCTGAGATGAGGAAAGATTAGAAGAACTAATTTTATTGAGGTTGATTTACTAAAGAAAAATAGTGTGCACTTTGCAAAGTGCAGTCCCACTCTTGCAGTTGCAGTGGCTCCAGAGCTTAGTAAATAAGGTAAAGCTTCACTTTGGAAAAAAAAAAAAACAATCACATGCAAGGAAAATTTAAAAAAAAACTAAATTTTTGCTTGCAGGTGATTGGATAATAGAAGTCCGCAGAGTTTCTGCTCATTTACTAAGCTCTGGAGCAACTACAACTTGCAGAGTGCAATTGCACTTTGCAAAGTGCACAGTCTGTTTGCCTTTAGTAAATCAACCCCATTCTCTCTTAAAAAGAGGCGATTAAGGGGGGATATGAACAACATGTATAAATACATAAGTGGTCCATATAGTGAACTTGGTGTTGAGTTATTCACTTTAAGGTCATCACAGAGGACAAGGGGGCACTCTTTACGTCTGGAGGAAAAGAGATTTCATCTCCAAATATGGAAAGGCTTCGTCACAGTAAAAGCTGTAAAAATGTGGAATAGACTCCCTTCCATTGGTGGTTCTGGCCAACTCAGTACATTGTTGTAAGAAAGGCCTGAATTCTTTCCTAGATACACACAACATAACTGGATACTAACATTTATAGGTAAAGTTGGTCCAGGGAATATGCGATTGCCTCTTGGGGGATCAGGAAGAAATTTTTTCCCCTGCTGTAGCAAATTGGATCATGCTTTGGTGGGGTTTTTTGCCTTCCTCTGGGTCAACTATTGGTATAGGATTGTGTATATGGGATTGTGTATATATAATAAATTGTGCATTTAAATACACCTCTTAAAAACAATACTAATTTGAAAAGCCTAAATTGAGACACATCTAATGATGAGCCAGGACCCATTATATCTTTTTACAAAAAGTGAGGCAATCCTAATCCTCCTTGAGTTTCCTACCCTACTGAAAATAATTATTGTCAAGTCATTTGCTTGTATTGATTCACTCAGGTATGAGGAACAATATAAGCTTTGGGTTTTAGCTTCGGTGCTGGATTTACCATTAAGCAGGGCATGCCCATAGGCAGCAGAGACAAAGAAGCAGCTTTTCCCTGTATAGTTATACACACATTTTTCATTATGATCTTTAGAACTACAATCATCTCCTAGAAGCCTTTCTACACATTGTCACAATATTCTGAACCAGACTAAGCATGAAAGCAGAGATCATAGTAGGGGGGTGCTTGCTTTGGACACAAAATGTTGTATAAGCGCATGCTCCAATTACAGAAATCTGGCCCTGATGAGCATACACCAAATGTTACAAATTAGCTTGTGCCCTAAAACTGTACATAAAGAAACAGAAACATTTAAATCAACAAAAGTTGATTCAGTATGAGTGTACAGTGGACTTTGAGCCCATTGAGCTGTGTCATTCCATCTGTTTTATTGTGTTTTGTGTTAAGGTAGCCCATTCATTTGAACAGGCTGCATAATGCGCCAAAACACATAACGATGCATGTAACATTTTTGGCAGTGCAGCTTAATCCACGTTTGTATGTTGCCACGCATTGCAACACACATACATTGGCAAGATGCGCTGAAGTGTTAATAGAGTGCGTGTTACAGTCTGAGGCCGTGAATGGACCCTGTGGGGCAGAATGGGCAGATTCGTTCATCCCTAATAAACAGTATTGTAGTGCGGTATTTGTTTTACTGGATAAAGCATGTTAAAGTGGTTGTATACCCACTTTCTTTAACTTACAGGTAAACCTATAATAAGGCTTACCTGTAGGTAAAATTAATATCTCCTAAACCTGTACGGTTTAGGAGATATTCACTTTGTATGCAACCGCTGACGTCAGCGGCACATGCGCTGTGAATGCCCGGCTGAAGGTCCGGGTCTTGCTGGGAAGAAGACTCCCACGCACTAGCTCATTATGCCTTTGACTTACAGGGTTTTTTTTTTTTTTTTAACATTTAAAAAAAAAAAGGGTATACAACCGTTTTAATACTGTAATATTCAAACGTATTTCTATTCTTGCCCCTGTAGAGGGTAATCCAAATTTCCTTTATTTGCCTCTCCTACACATTGTTCCTCTGTGGCACCACCGTGATTTTACATTCTCCATCTATTGTTGTGCAGAGTCTGAACTTTCCACAAACACTTTTAAAGCTCTAAGTTGTGGCCTCTGCTGTGGATTAATTAACTTATAAAATAGGCAAACCCAATCATTAGGATTTCATATAAGCCTTACAATCAGGGGTGGCCCGTCCCTTAAGGTCCATCCCGACAGACCTTAGCTTGTATAGTAAAAGTTTGTGGGGAACTGTATCAAATGCCTTTGCAAAATCCAGATACACTACATCTACGGCCCTTCCTTCATCGAGATGGAAGCTCGCCTCCTCATAGAAGGTTAAGATTTGTTTGGCAAGAACGATTTTTCATGAATCTATGCTGATTACTGCTAATGATAGTTTTTATTACTAAAATCTTGTATATAGTCCATTATCATCCCTTCCAAGAGCTTGCATACTATTGATGTTAGGCTAACTGGTCTGTAGTTCCCAGGGATATATCTTGGTCCTTTTTTAAAGCTTGGTGCTACATTGGCTTTTCTCCAATCAACTGGTACCATACCAGTCAGTAGACTGTTTGTAAAAATTAGGAACAACGGTCTGGCAATTACTTGACTGAGTTCCTTAAGGACATCTGGTCCCGGTGACTTATTTATGTTAAGTTATTCAAGTCTCTGATTTTATCCTCTGTTAACCATGAAGGTGCTTTCTGTGACGTCATGAGGATAAACATTGCAGTTTTGGTTACTAAAACCCCCCCCCTTTCCCTCGTGAAGACTGAGGAGAAGAATACATTTAAAACCTTTGCCATCTCACCATCCTTTGTAACCAGAATCCCTTCATCATTCTTTATGGGGCCAATATGATCTGTCCTCCCTCTTTTACTATTTATGTACTTAAAGAATTTCTTGGGATTTTACTTACTCTCCTCTGCTATGTTCCTTTTCATGTTCTTTCTTAGCTGCCCTGATTACACCCTTACATTTCTTATTGCATTCTTTGTACAGTTGGAATGCTGATGATGATCCCTCAGCCTTGTATTTTTTAAGGCCCTCTCCTTTGCTTTTATATGAATTTTTACATTGGCGTTAAGCCACCCAAGGCTTTTATTAGCTCTTTGTATTAGCTCTGTGACAACACAGAAGAAATTACACTTTGCTACAATGTAGTAGTGAGTGTACAGCTTGTATAACAGTGTACAGTTGTTTGTAGTATGTTATATATATATATATATATATATATATATATATATATATATATATATATATATATATATATATATTAGATATATGTAGTGTTTTTTATGTATTTTATATAGGCATTATAGGTAGGTATTCTAAGACCCAGTTCATTCTAGGCAGGCCACATTGTTATCTGTTAACCTAATTACACATATCAAAGGGGAAGTGGCCAAACAAGAATTACTCCACATATCAAAGGGGAACAGATAATGATTCTGGGCTATGTTGATGTTAATATGCAAGAATATAGATTGGGGATTCCATACAAGTCTGTTCTACAACTCAAAGGGGTGTTAAGGTGGTATCTGTTAATCAAATTGCGTATACTTGTTGATATTAATATGCAAGAATATAGATTGGGGATTCCATACAAGTCTGTTCTACAACTCAAAGGGGTGTTAAGGTGGTATCTGTTAATCTAATTGCGCATACTTGTTGATGTTGATATGCAAGAATGCAAATTAGGGCAGTCTATGACCGCAGCTCAATATAACCTTGCGTTCGGTCTAATCTGAGAAGAAGGGTTTGTGATTATAAAGGGACAGGTCTAGGGAAAATATTCCTTGTCATATGTACCCTGTTGGATTTTTATCATCTGTAAGACTGTTCTGTTTTAGAAGCCAATAAAATTTCTCTCTGGGAGAATTGGGTTTGCTGCGGGACTATACTTATTAATAACTACATACCATCTACGAACTATATATTATATCACTACATTGTTGTCCCCTCAAAATAACTCAACACACAGCCATTAATGTCTAAACCGCTGTCAACAAAAGTGAGTACACCCCTAAGTGAAAATTTTCCAAATTGGGCCAAATTAGCCATTTTCCCTCCCCGGTGTCATGTGCACTGGTTAGTGTTACAAGGTCTCAGGTGTGAAAGGGGCACAGACGTGTTCAATTTGGTGTTATCGCTCTCACTCTCTCATGCTGGTCACTGGAAGTTCAACATGGCATCTCATGGCAAAGAACTCTCTGAGGATCTGTGTTGGAAATATTTATTTCAATCTGAAAAAAAGAATTGTTAAAGATGGCCTAGGCTATAAGAAGATTGCCAAGGCCCTGAAACTGTTCCCTCAAAATAACGCAACACACAGCCATTAATGTCTAAGATGCTGGCAACAAAAGTGAGTACACCCCTAAGGCCCCTTTCACACTGGGGTGTTTTTCAGGCGCTACAGCGCTAAAAATAGCGCCTGTACAGCGCCTGAAAAAATCCGGCCCCATTCACTGCAGTGTGAAAGCCGGAGGGCTTTCACACTGGAGCAGTGCGCTAGCAGGATGGTCAAAAAAGTCCTGCTAGCAGCATCTTTGGAGCGGTGAAGGAGCGGTGTATTCACCGCTACTATACCGCTCCTACCCATTGAAATCAATGGGACACCGCGGTAATACCGCGGCAATACCACCGCAAAGCACCGCAAAGCACCGCTGCAGCGGCGGTTTGCGGGGGTTTTAACCCTTTTTCGTCCGCTAGCGGGGGGTTAAAACCGCACTGCTAGCGGGCGAATACCGCGGCTAAAACGACGGTAAAGCAGCACTAAATATATCGCTGCTTTACCGTCACCGCCGCTCTCGCCCCAGTGTGAAAGGGGCCTAAGTGTAAATGTCCAAATTGGGCCCAAAGTGTCAATATTTTGCGTGGCCACCATTATTTTCCAGCATTGCCTTAACACTCTTGGGTATGGAGTTCACCAGAGCTTCACAGGTTGCCACTGGAGTCCTCTTCCATTCCTCCATGACAACATCACGCTGGTGGATGTTAGAGTCCTTGCGCATATGTTGGAATACTGTCCTGTGGCCCAGTCTGCAAGGGGAGAGGATCATGCACTGCTTCAGTATGTCACAGTACATGTTGGCATTAATGATTCCCTCAATGAACTGTAGCTCCCCAGTGCTGGCAGCACTCACGTAGCCCCAGACCATGACGCTCCCACCACCATGCTTGACTGCAGGCAAGATACACTTGTCTTTGTACTCCTCACCTGGTTGCCGCTACACACGCTTGACACCATCTGAACCAAAAAAGTTTATGTTGGTCTCATCAGACCACAGGACAAGATTCCAGTAATCCATCCAAAGACTAAGGAGTCTGCTTGTCTTTAGCAAACTGTTTGCGGGCTTTCTTATGCATCATCTCTAGAAGAGGCTTCCTTCTGGGACGACAGCCATGCAGACCAATTTAATGCAATGTGAGGCGTATGGTCTGAGCACTGACAGGCGGACTCTAACATCCTCCAGGACACTTCAACCTCTGCAGCAATGGTGGCCTGCAATCATACTTCTAATTCCCAATGACAACCTCTGGATATGACGCTGAACATGTGCACTCAACCTCTTTGGTCATCCATAGCGAGGCCTGTTCTGAGTAGAACCTGTCCTGTTAAACTGCTGTATGGTCTTGGCCATTATACTGCAGCTCAGTTTCAGGGTCTTCTGAAATCTTCTTATAGCCTAGGCCATCTTTATGCAGAGCAACAATTATTTTTTTGCAGATCCTCAGAGAGTTCTTTGCCATGAAGTGGCACTTTGAACTTCCAGTGACCAGCATGAGAGAGTGAGAGCGATAACACCAAATTTACACACCTGATCCCCATTCACGCCTGAAACCTTGTAACACTAATGAGTTACATGACACCGGGGAGCGAAAATGGCTAATTGGGCCCATTTGGACATTTTCACTTAGGGGTGTACTCACTTTTGTTGCCAGCAGTTTCAACATTAATGGCTGGGTGTGGGGGTATTTTAAAGGGACAGCAAATGTACACTGTTATACAAGCTGTACACTGACTACTTAACATTGTAGCAAAGTGTAATTTCCTCAGTGTTGTCACATGAAAAGATATAATAAAATATTTTCAAAAATGTAAGGGGTGTACTCATTTTCGTGAGCTACTGTATATGCGGTTGATGCGTTTTTTTCGCCGCATTTAGCGTTTTTGAACCTGCATTTTTGATGCATTTCTTTCTGCCAATGATTCTTGCCTAGGTGTATTACATGCACAGCTCTCATTCTTGTGAGAGTTTGCCAGGAAGAGAGGGGGTGAGTCATAAGAGGGCCAATGAGAGCTGCAGAGCTGGAGATGTGCCTCTGTGTGTCTGTGTAAATCCAGGAAGTGAACAGACAGCAGCTTTAGCTGTCCACAGTTAAAATTATTGCAGCCAGACTCAGTGGAAGGAGATTTCTGCAGCATATTTTGAAAGACAGAAGGTAAGGCTAGAGTTCATCTTTGAGAACCATTCTCCCTTCACTCTCTTATCAATTTTTATTAAGGGTCCGGCGAGGCTTTGAAATGTTGCTTCTGTTTTAATGATGTGATCGCTGGATAAAAGCTTTGGACCTGTTCTGGAAATCCGTGGCATGCTGGTGACATTCTATTGCTCCAATCCCTCTTCCTGACACAAAACCCACCCAAAAAAAATGTCCCTTACTAGCACAAATCCCATCCCCTTCTCAAATACCCCTCCCAGCACAAGTAACTCTTCCTAGCACTCACCCCCCCCCCCCCCCAAATCACCCCTCCCAGTACAAATGCTCTCCCCCTCATTCCCCATTTTAAAGCCCTCCCCCCACTCCTAGCACATTCTTATCTTCAGAAGAAATTAATGTTTCTTACTCTAACTCCCCCCCATGTTCCCAGTGCAGACCTCCCCTCCCTCAAACACACAGACCTCAGATACAGGGCAGCAGATGGCTGTGTGATGTCCTTACTCCCAGGTTTCCCCTCATCTTGACAGGTCAGAGTTGAGGAGGAGCCTAGGGCTGCAGACAAGGTGACTTTTGCCAGGCAGCTGGCAGGGAGAGATGCCAACTGCTGCAGGGGCATTGGAGCCTGGCTTGGGGGCACAACTAACTGTTAGGTTGGGACTTTATAGCATTTGCTTACACACCCCACCCACATTTTTTGCTAGGAGAAGATAGGTGTGTGACAGACCTAGCTGGGACACAGGCTTTTTGAGAGGACTACATGCGAGCCTCCTGCCAACTGATTACGGGCCCTGGCATTTGGGGGAACGGTGCTCTTTGTGAGCTGCATGCCTGGGGACCGCTGAGCTGGTTTTACTTGGATTCAGGTCCATGCTAGCCCCCCAAGACAAGACACACTCTCTGTATATGCATTTGGCATTAGCAATAGACTGAATGGGACACAAGCTGTCAGATGCTAATGTCATGAACTCAAGCCACCTGTCTGTTGTGTTAATGAGGCTGGTCTGGCTTGTAAGGTGTATTCCACACAATGTTGTTGTGCTAATTAGCCCTGTGTTAAGGTTTATGGTAATGTCTGTTGAATAGTCATTCCAATTAACTAGGAGCCTTAAAGTCTGACCCTGAAAAGTCTTTTCAGCCAGTCAACTAGTCTGGGGCAATGATTAAGATAATTAGCTCATGCTAATTAGGTTAGCTTTTAGTCATCTGGCTATATATATGTGTGTGAAATGTCAAATAAAGCATTCCTGATGTACCTCAAGAAATAGTGCTGTCTAATTCTTGGGGGTTCCTATAACCAGATCCATTGGACTCATGTTCCAGGACTTAGGAAGCATTTACGGCGGACACCTTGAGTACAGGATCCGTCACAAGGTGCAGGTAAGCAAACTCTACACAGTCTAGATCTGACAGTTTTTTATCTAGGAGCACAACAGTGGCAGGAGGAGGAGCTGAAGGGGAGAGAGAGCACAGCGCTCACCTCCTCCCGGCTCTCTTCTACTCTTCAGAGTCAGCTTGTCACTTTCCTCTTAAGCTGTAGAGGCAAGAACTCTCCATGAGACCCCCCTTCCTCACATGACACCAGCGGCTGGGACAGCTGCCCCTCCCGTCCGCACCTTGTCCCAGCCCTACTGGGACAAAAAGGTAGTTATATATTAACATAGACTTGTCTTGCTTGGAAAGATAGCACACCAGTTAAAACTAGGCATCAACAACTGCTTGAATATAACCGCAAGCTTCCAAAACCAGGGTATTAGGTATGCAAAGATGTTGCATTCACGGATGATGGGAGTCATCCATGAATACTGCACTCAGCATATTCAGCTGTAATGTATATTATGTGGAGAGAGAAACACAGTTTTCAAACAGGTTGAAAACAACTGCTAAGGACAAACAATTTGAATTGCCAAAGCAAAATCAAACCAATTTAAGCTTTAACCATATATAGAATCTTGCTGAGATTGCCTAAGTCTGCTGCTAAAGAAAAAAGAAAATTATTTCATCTTCAGTGATGTAACATTAAATAAATCACATTTTCAGAGATGACATCTGCTCTACATGCTCCACTACTGCAATAGAAACAAATCAGGCTTTGAAACGATGCCGACATTTCTGTTATCATATAATACTACTGGAAGTCCTTGGGGCTGGGTGATCTGTCTTCATCAAAGGAGCATGAAATAGCTAAAAGCATAATTAATGTAAATCCCTGAGGTCTGATGATCATCTTGTCTTCATTCACAGATAGGCAAGTATATTTCAGAGATGCTAACAAAACCAAAAGCTACATCAATATGGTAAATAGTTATGAGTAGCCTGGACAATCTGCTAGTAATAGGATTGAAAAAAAATCATAATCTGGGAAATACCTAAAAAGACAATGAACAGAAACCACTAGCCTAACTTCTTTTACTTTACTACTGACTTTATTACTGTAAATGACAACTATGCCACTATGCATATATAAATACACATTAAGAATATACCCATACATACGATACTGTATATATATATATATATATATATATACACACATACAGTATCTCACAAAAGTGGATACATTCCTCACATTTTTGTAAATATTTTATTATATCTTTTTATGTGACAACACTGAGGAAATTACACTTTCTTACAATGTAAAGTAGTGAGTGTACAGCTTGTATAACAGTGTAAATTTGAGGTCCCTTCCAAATAACTTAACACACAGCCATTAATGTCCAAATTAAGTGAAAATGTCCAAATTGAGCCCAAAGTGCCAATATTTTGTGTGGCCACCATTATTTTCCAGCACTGCCTTAACCATCTTGGGCATGGAGTTTTACCAGAGCTTCACAGGTTGCCACTGCAGTACCTTTCCACTCCTCCATGACAACATCACAGAGCTGGTAGATGTTAGAGACCTTGCGCTCCTGTACCTTCTGTTTGAGGATACCCCACAGATGCTCAATAGGGTTTGGGTCTGAAGACATGCTTGGCCAGTCCATCATCTTTACCCTCAGTTTCTTTAGCAAGGCAGTGGTCATCTTGGAGGTGTGTTTGGGGTCATTATCATGTTGGAATACTGCCCTGCGGCCCGGTCTCTGAAGGGAGGGGATCATGCTCTGCTTCAGTATGTCACAGTACATGTTGTCAAAAACTCATAATAAAAACCCTGTTTGGGCTCAACCAACGCCAATAACATAAAGGGCATAAGGAAAAGAGGAAAGGAAATACAAAGCCCTCTGTGCAAGTACAAACAATCTAAATTTATTATATCAAAAACACATAAATGGAATAGCCAATAATAAAAATGTAATCATTCACAACGTGTCACTCAAACTGTGATAAAAACTCAATGTCCACCATTCTTGCCCCTATCCAGTGACAGTAATATCTATATAGCGAGGAATGTGAAAGTACAATATCTTCAATCCTGAGCAACAATAATAAATTGAAACATAGAAATTGCATGCATGTGAATTGGATGTGGAGCCAAATTTGGCTCCCAACAGCAAATGGATCCTAGGAAGATTAGACCTGGATCCTGGGAAAGAGGCACCCTGGCATATTGTGGTAGGTGTTAATTCCTTGATGTATCCAAAAGGGGGGAAAAAGCTGAGATATGAAAAGGGAAGGCACCCTGGGTCAACAGTGGTCTAGAGGAGGTATATGAAGTTATATGGATATATTGTTGGACAATTTCGACACGCGCATCTTACAGTCACAGAGTACGATGCACTAAGAGGCACCTACCTAATTGCCGAGACGCTGAAGTGCTACAGAATAATTTTAGATTTGATACAGACCTTTGTGATTACATTAATCACATTAATCACATTAATCCCTTCGCAATTAATACGATCCAATATCCTCACTGACCAAACCTTGGTGGATCTGGCTTCCACCAGGAAGTTGCGGTGGGCGGTACTTCCGTGATGGCTAATCCATGCACAATGAGCAATGAGATACCACAGTCGTCCTAAGTCATCTAGAACCACGGGCTGGATGAAACTATAGATGCATGCGGTACCCTGAAGAAGCAGGAATCTGTGAAACATGTCGGCCCCTCTGCATATCCAAACATCTTGTTTCATATATTAAGTATCAATTAATGGTCATAATGTTGGGCTGACTAATGTTGCCCTCCAGGGGCCAGCTTAAGGGCAGCCACCCAACTGCATCACACCGCAGAGCTCCGCATGTGCAGGGCGCTGCTGACTCCCGTTGTATTTTGAAAAGTTCTTTGGTGTGGGCCTTTTTTGATACGTGTGCAGCAGATCCCACCGTTGCTGTTTGCAACATATGTCTGAAGCGTATCAAGCGTGGCCAAAACAGCAACCGCTTGGGCCCCACATGCTTGACCAGACATATGTCGACCTCCCATGCAGTCCGTTGGGCAACAGTACTTAAAAGACCCACACCAGAGAACAAGGCAGACCTCTTCTTGCTCCTCATCAGCTGGGATCGCCAACCCCACTATACCTTCAGTTCTCTCAGAAACCTGCACTGAGAGGAATGAAGGTGTAGAATTAGGTGTGCCAAGTACTTGCAGGCAATCTGCTATCGCTACACCAACATCCGATTGTAGCACGCAAATTTCCCTACCCCAGTTGCTAAACCGTCAAAAGAAATTTGGTCCCAGCCATCCACATTCTCAGCGGTTGAATGCTAGCTTAGCTAAATTGCTAGACTCTGCCCCCTTTTGTGAATTTGTGGAATGTGCGATACCTCAGTGGCAGGTTCCCAAACGCGATTTCGTTTCACGGAAGGCCATTCCGGCTCTCTACCGACATGTGGAAGGCAATGTCTTGGCCTCATTGGACAGGGCAGTCAGGTGCCTATTACCGCTGACTTATGGTCCAGAAGGCATGGACAGGGATGTTACCTTTCTTTCACTGTGCACTGGGTAACTCTACTGGCAGCTGGGAAGGATGTGGGACAGGGTGCAGTATTGTTGGAGCTTGCTCCGCCACCATGCCTCGAAAATGCTAGTAGTGGTGATTCTGCCACACCTCTCTCCTCCACCCCCCCCTCCTCTTCTTCTTCCTCTATGGCCTCTTCCTCTGCAGATTTGTCCTCGGAACCAGCGATGCTCCATAGGCTTTCAAGGTGCTACGCAAGCATGCAGGCAAAAAGATGCCATGCAGTGCTTGAGTTGGTCTACTTGGGGAACAGGAGCCACACTGGGGCAGAGATTCTGTCAGCTCTGCAGGGGCAGACTCAGAGGTGGTTAAAGGAATATTTCACTTTTATTTTTTCACTTTAAGCATTATTAAAATCACTGCTCCCAAAAAAACTTTAGTTTTTAAAACTTTTTTTTTGCATTGATACATGCCTCCTGGGGCAGGACCCGGATCCCCAAACACTTTTTAGGACAATGACTTGCATATTAGCCTTTAAAATTTGCACTTTTGATTTTTCACGTTCGGGTCCTATAGATTTTAACGGTGTTCGAATGTTCGCACAAACTTTCGGTCCGTTCGCATGTTCTGCCGTGAACCAAACCAGGGGGGGTGTTTGGCTCATCCCTAATCGTGTATACATCACACAAAAGTCCAAAGTACAAACACACATGCTCGGAATCAATGTTCACCAAACATGGTGAACTTTTTATTATTTGGAAATAATAAAAAGCACATAAAATTGTGACTTATTATAAATTGCCTCAGCAATGGTCATGGGCGTCCGCAGAACTTTTTTCAGGGGGGGGGGGGCATCATTTTAAGGTCACCCATGCTCTGACCTTTTCGACAATGTCATTATCACATTATCACGGTCAGAGACTACAGACCTAGTACAGGTGATGGTCAGAGAGTGCAGACATGGCCGTAGAGACTGTCAAAGACTGCGGATATGGTCCAAGAGACTGTCAGAGACTGCGGACATGGCCCAAGAGACTGTCAGAGACTGCGGACATGGCCCAAGAGACTGTCAGAGACTGCATACATGGCTCAAGAGACTGTAAGAGACTGCATACATGGCCCAAGAGACTGTCAGAAACTGCATACATGGCCCAAGAGACTGTCAGAAACTGCATACATGTGGGGGTGATAGAGAAAGGGGGGTGACAGAGAGAAAGGGGGGTGACAGAGAGAGACAGAGAGGGTGACAGAGAGAAAGGGGGTGAGAGAGAGAGGGGTGACAGAAAGAGACAGAGGGGGTGACACAGAGAGAGGAGTGTGACAGAAAGAGACAGAGGGGGTGACACAGAGAGAGACAGAGGGGGGTGACACAGAGAGAGGAGTGTGACAGAGAGAGACAGAGGGGGGTGATAGAGAGAGAGGGGGTGAAAAAGACAGAGGGGTGAGAGAGAGAGAGTGGGGGTGACAGAGAGGGGTGATCAGGGCCGGACTGGGAATAAAATTCAGCCCTAGAAAAAATTTCATACCAGCCCCACAGCGTTATTATACCAGCGCAACAGCATAACGTCATTATTTTCTGGTTCATGAAAGGGAAAACCATACATTATTACATTATATATATATATACACACATACATACACACGGTGGGGGGTGGAGAGCATTGGGGTGGGGGCTGGAGACTGATGGGGAGAGCTGGAGAGCACCAGGGGCAGAAAGAACAGGGGTGGGGAGCATGGGGGGGCTGGACAGCACTGTGGGTGGTGGGAAGCACTGGGGTGGGAGCTGGAGACTGATGGGGAGAGCTGGCGAGCACCGGGGGCAGAAAGAACGGGTGGGAAGCACGGGGGGGCTGAACAGCACTGTGGGGGGGCTGGAGAGCACCGGGGGCAGAAAGAACAGGGGTGGGGAGCACGGGGGGCTGAAGAGCACTGTCGGGGGTGGAGATCACTGGGGTGGGGGCTGGAGACTGATGGGGAGAGCTGGAGAGCACCGGGGCAGAAAGAACAGGGCTGGACAGCACGGGGGGCGGGGCTGAACAGCACTGTGGGGGTGGGGAGCATGGGGGGCTGGAGAGCACTGTGGGGGGTGGGGAGCACGGGGGGCGAGCTGGAGAGCACCGGGGGCAGAAAGAACAGGGGTGGGGAGCACGGGGGGCTGGACAGCACTGTGGGGGTGGGGAGCACGGGGGGGCTGGAGAGCACTGTGGGGGTGGGGAGCATGGGGGGGGGGCTGGACAGCACTGTGGGGGGTGGGGAGCACGGGGGGGCAGAGAGCACTTGGGTGGGGGCTAGAGAAGGATGGGGAGAGCTGGAGAGCAGGGGGGGCAGAAAGAACATGGGTTGAGAGGGGGGGCTGGAGAGTGTGGTGGGGGAGGAGAGCACTGGGGGGAGCACAAGGAGAACTGGAGGGGGGCTGGAGAGCCTGGTGGGGGAGGAGAGCACTGGGGGGGGGGGCAGAAAAAGAATTTAGATAGGGGGGTCAGCAGGGGGGCGGCATATAGAGGAAATGAGCTTTCTATATTCCTCCATGCAGCCGCTGAATGCTTGATTCTCCTCCTCTCCCTCCTCCAAGCATTCAGCGGCTGCATGGAGGAATATAGAAAGCTAATCTCCTCTATATGCCGCCCCCCCCCCCCCTGATCCCCCTATTCAGGCACACCGTTAGGGCTGTACTGAGTACTCACATCTCTCCTCCTCCTGTGATTACGGAGCTGGCCGGGTCTGTGTTCTGCGGCCGCGCACCGCGCTGTAACACGGTCCCGCCCCCCTAGACCGGCTCCTGTGATAGGTGGAAAACTGATTCTATCTACTATCACACGAGCCAGTCTAGGGGGGCGGGACCATGTTACAGCGTGGTGCGCGGCCGCAGAACACAGACCCAGCCAGCTCCGTGATCACAGGAGCAGGAGAGAGAGGGACTCAGGGGAGCACTGCAGCCGCAAACCGGGTGTGATGGGGGTCCTCACTCCTGATCCGATCCCTAATTCCAGGGGGGGGCACTTGCCTCCCCTTGCCCCTACCTGCGGACGCCCATGGCAATGGTATTGTTTGTAGTTTGTTAAGACACCTGTGTCAGTTTGGATAAAAATTGTTGTGAGATGGAGAGTAACAAGTGAAAGTGACAGAGACGTAGCACCTTGAACGCTCCATAGGCGTTCAAGGTGCTACGCAAGCACGCAGGCAAAAAGATGCCATGCAGTGCTTGAGTTGGTCTACTTGGGGAACAGGAGCCACACTGGGGCAGAGATTCTGTCAGCTCTGCAGGGGCAGACTCAGAGGTGGTTAAAGGAATATTTCACTTTTATTTTTTCACTTTAAGCATTATTAAAATCACTGCTCCCAAAAAAAAACTTTAGTTTTTAAAAACTTTTTTTTTGCATTGATACATGCCTCCTGGGGCAGGACCCGGATCCCCAAACACTTTTTAGGACAATGACTTGCATATTAGCCTTTAAAATTTGCACTTTTGATTTTTCACGTTCGGGTCCCATAGATTTTAACGGTGTTCGAATGTTCGCACGAACTTTCGGTCCGTTCGCATGTTCTGTTCTGGCTCATCCCTAATCGTGTATACATCACACAAAAGTCCAAAGTACAAACACGCATGCTCGGAATCAATGTTCACCAAACATGATATTTATATATATATATATATATATATAAAAAATTAGCAGAAGGTGCCCAAAGGGTGGCGCTCAGGAGCTGAAATTCCACATAGTACGTCACTACGTTCATGTTTGCTGGCTGACAATTGTGTGCCGTTACTATGCAAGACAAGTTCCTCGCACACGCCCTTCGGACAAAAGCCAGACACTCTGTTGGCCAACAATCCGATCGTGTGTACAAGGCTTTAGTCTGGGCTGCCATTAAAGATCATGTGTGTGTAAAGGCATAGATAGTGTATGGCAAGATTGACAATGGTGGTGGAACCCTCCTACACATAAATGGTACATTTAGACATAGTTTTAGGACCTGAGTCAGGAGTTATGTTTAACAATATAGGGAGATGAGACAACTTCTCTACATGAAGCGGCATGTTTGGGATTCAAACCCAGACACTCAGGGATGCTAAGCAGAAGTTTCTAACCTCTAAGCCACAGAGCTGCCACATGTGAAAACCTCTTACACATAAATACACATAAATACTGCATTTCTTTGGACATACAGGTGATGGAATTACATTACTCAAGAGTTATTCTTCTTGATTTATTCTGTGATATTTGGTGGTTCTTTGTGGGTGAGTGTAGACTAGTGATATTACCCTAAATGTTGGAAATTACATTTTGATTTCTGATGTTGGTACATATATAACATTTTTTGGGCTCAAATTATGATTATTTGGAAATAATAAAAAGCACATAAAATTGTGACTTATTTTAAATTGCCTCAGCAATGGTATTGTTTGTAGTTTGTAAAGACACCTGTGTCAGTTTGGATAAAGATTGTTGTGAGATGGAGAGTAACAAGTGAAAGTGACAGAGAAAAATATATTTTACCAAAACATCAAAACATTCCACATTCTAGCATTCTTAAAAACAAAATAGATTAAGTAGAAGCAACAATGTTGCAAAGGAAAGTTCATTTCAGAGAAAGATACATTTCATCTCAACATTAAAAGGATTTATTTGGAAAGTTACAATTGTACCATTAGAATCAATGGCTAAAACTTGCATTGGACTATGAAAAGAAAGGGGGGGGGGGGGGGTGGGACTTTAAATGAGGTACACATGGCCAGAAGATATCAAAAAACAAGTTTTTATTGGTGAAACAAGGAACATGGCAAAATGACATGATACAGGCAGCAATGAATAAAATTGTCAATCACATATTACAGACCATATATAGAAACAAACATTAGTAGCAACCAGCCAACCACTGTGTGGTAAGGAACGAATCCTGGATGTAGTAAAAACACTTAAAATTGCATGGTAGATGGAGAACTCAAGATAGTGTATTGAGTAGGGGTGTCTGCATGAGAATAAGTGCATCCAAATTAGACTGATGCGTTTCGTGGATAATACCACTCTTCAGGGGTGGGTGCACACAAATCTAAAAAAAAAAAAAAAAAAAAAAAAAAAAACATGAGCAGACCAGTATGATCCAACGTTGTACCCCTCAACAGGGAGGATATGTTCAAAAATAAAGGGAGAGAGTTACTCATCCCTATGAGTACTTACATCGTAATAAGTCTGGAAAATGGGGAACGAGGAGTCAGAAGCTGTCCAAATTGTCTGCACTGGGAGCTGTGGAAGGGACTGGGTGCATAAACATGTCCCCAAGAAAACGAAAGACAAAAATCCAGATAGTGGTGTGAGTGGGCTTCATATCTAAAAATATATATTGGGTGTACTGTAAATACTCTATATTGTGGAAAGTTGCTAGATCCCAACTCCAAGGTGCAGGTGAACAACTGAGTGTAAAGGGAAATAGTGTGTGAGGAGGAAAGAGGAGATCAGAGAAAAAAAAAAAACATGAAAAGCCATGACAAAAATAAGAATGAGCCTCTGTGAGCATGAACAGGAAAATAAATAACCACGTAATTACATGTTACTGATGTAGAAAAGTGAATTCTAAGTAGTGTGCAGTGTGCACAAAAACTGAAAATTGTATCATACTTACCGTAATTTTCCTTTCCTGGTGCCTATCCATGGCAGTATACCTGTGATAGCTCCGCCCCGGAGTCCTCCCCTCAGGATAGTTAATAGCTTATAAAAATGACCCCTGTGTCCCTCCTTAGCATTCTCCAATTATATCGAATACCAAAGAAGGGAGGGCCATGTATACTGCCATGGATAGGCACCAGGAAAGGAAAATTACGGTAAGTATGATACAATTTTCCGTTTTCCTGGTGCCTCCATGGCAGTATACCTGTGATACAATAAATAGCTGAAAACAAGGGTGGGTACTGCTTCAAAGAAAATTTTATTTAAGGACCAGCTACAGCTGACTCAATTGTCCTTCTTCCGAATTCCACCGAAGTGAGCGCCCCTGGGTCAATCCTATAGTGTCGCATGAACGTGTTTGGTGTCGTCCATGTGGCTGCTCTGCAAATGGTCTCCAAGGATACGCTTGCCCTTGCTGCACATGATGAAGCAACTGCCCTTGTAGAATGGGCTTTAACCATTGGTGGATCCAGCCCTCTTGCCCTATACACCTTATGGATTAATTTACAGATCCAAGAAGCAATCGTTCTAGTTGTAGCCTCCTTCCCCCTGCTTCTGCCCCATGGTAGTATGAATAGCCTGTCTGATGTTCTGAAGGGGTTTGTGACCTGCAGGTATTGCGTTAGCACTTTGGAAATGTCCAGTTCCTGTAGTGTTCCTGAATGAGGATCTGTAAACGTAGGTAGTGCCCAGGCCTCTGAGAGAGTGGCACGGGATGAGACCTTAGGCACAAAACCTTGCACCGTCCTTAGTTCTACTCTATCCGGGAAGAAGGCTACATGCTCTTCCCCTGCACCTAAAGCTTGCAATTCTGAAGCCCTCCTTCCTGAAGTTATTGCCACCAGGAAGACAGTTTTAAGAGTCAAGTTCCAAAGTGACGCGGTTTCCAGAGGGATGAATGGTTGGGCCATCAGACCTTCCAGGATTAAGAGGTAGATCCCATGCTGGGAAGGCTCGTTTTGATGGTGGGCGAATCTTTGACCGCTTTCAAGAATTGGGCCATGAGAATGTCTTCTGCCCACCGCTTCTGGGTACTTGTGGAAACTGCCGCCATCTGAACCTTTAATGAGCTTAGGCTGAGGCCCAGATCTAATCCCGACTGCAAAAACTCTAGGATTACTGCGGTAGACGGCCTTGTTGGGTCTGCCTGCCTGTCTTCCGAAAATTGTTTGAACCTATTCCATATCCTAGAGTAAATGTAGTTCGTAGAGGGCTTCCTAGCTTTTAAGAGAGTTGAGATCACCCCTGCCGAGCATCTCATGGATTGGAATCTTTCCCGTTCAAGATCCAGACATGAAGGTTCAACTTGTGTGGTACTGGATGAATGAACTTCCCCTGTGAGAGCAGTTGTGGGAATACCGGAATTTTGAGCGGGGCACATAAGCTGAGGTTCATTGCCCAAGAGAACCATGGCCTCCTCGGCCAGTAGGGAAGGAATGCCCCCACCGTGACTGGCTCCCTTGTTAACCGGAGCAGGAACTTCATGATTAACGGTCTTGGAGGAAAGGCATACGTTGTCTTGCAAAGCCATGGGCTCGATAGAGCATCCACTGCTTCCGCCTCGGGATGAGGTAGGCGTGATATGAATCTCGGTAGCTTCGCGTTCGCCGAGGAGGCGAATAGGTCTATTTCTGGGAGATTCTGACGGTCCATGATCCAGTTGAACACTGCCGGATGTAGGGCCCATTCGTTGTAGCTCTGAAAGCAGCGAGATAGATGGTCCGCCTGCTGGTTCAGATGGCCTGGGAGGTAGACTGCCTTCAACTCTGTCAGGTTCTTTTCCGCCCACAGCATAATAGGTTCCACTTCTTTTAACAATGAGATGCTGTGGGTCCCTCCCTGCCGCTGAATATAGGCTACCGCCGCTCTATTGTCTAATCGGACCAGGACTTGGTTTCTGTAGCAGATGTTTCCCCAGATTCAATAGAGCCAAGTAAACCGCCCTCAACTCCAGGATATTGGAGACTATTCCCTCTGTGGGAACTTCCCATTTCCCCTGTATCTCCAGGTGATCGCAGTGTGCTCCCCACCCTCTTGAACTCGCGTCTGTGGTAAGAATGGTCCAAGAGGGGGATCGCAGGAGACAGGGTTTCGAGATGAAATCTTCTTTCGTCCACCAGAGAAGGCCCCTCTTCATGGGAGCTGAGATCAGTATCATTTGGTGCAGTGACTTCCTCCTCCACTGTGTCAAGAAGCCCCACTGAAAGGCCTTCAAATGCCAGTGGGCCCAGGGTACAATTGGTATGCATGCTGACATAGTCCCTATTAGGCTTAGACAATCCGTCACTTGTAGATGGGACAGAGATCTTACGTGTACCATTTTCTGAGTAATCGCCATTACCTTCTGAGGGGGAAGGCGAACCATACCTGCCTTGGTGTCGAAGAGGGCCCCCAGATAGATCATTGCTTGAGTTGGGGCAAGGACGCTCTTCTTGGGGTTTATTAGCCATTCAAACTCTTCTAGGGTAGCCAGAAGCACCTGTCTGTGCCCTAGCGACTGGTCCGGGCCGGATGCTAGGAGAAGAATGTCGTCTAAAAAATGGAAGACACGAAGACCCTTTTCCCTGAGAGGTGCCAGAACTGCTATCAGTACTTTTGAAAAAATTCTGGGTGATGTGCATAGGCCAAACGGAAGGCATTGAAATTGGAGGTGTGCTGAGCCAACCGCTACTCAGGTATTTCTGGAAAGCCGGTAGAATGGGCACATGGAAGTACGCATCTTGTAAATCCACCGAGATCATCCAGTCTCCTGGTAGGATCGACTGGATGATAGTCTGTAGGGACTCCATTTTGAAAGAGTCGAGCTGAATAAAACGATTTAGTCTCTTTAGATCCACTACCGGTCTCCCCTCTCCTCCCCTTTTGGGGGTAAGAAAGAGCGGAGAGTAGAAACCTGTGAATCTCTCGGAGGGAGGGACAGGTATTACCGCCTGCTAAGCCCCCAGGAGTTGGAGGTACCTTTGCAGCGCTTCTGCCTTTTGAGGCGATGTCTGAACTCTTGTTGGGCTGAATGAGTCCTGTGGAGGCCCTTCCAGGAAAGTCCAAAAATGTCCAAACCTCACCGTAGAGACCACCCACGGGTCTCTGCACTTGTGTCGCCAGACCTCCGCAAACTCCCTCAATCTGGCCCCTACTGGTGAGGGTGGGTTCTTGTCCAAAGGACTTCGTCCCCTCTGGGGCACCGGGGAGACTTCTCTGTTTGTTTACTTTTAAAAAGGTCGCCTGGGTACTTCTCCAGTTCTTTTTGGAGTCCCTGTTTTGCCGGAAATTGTTAAAGTTCTTGTTCCTGGACCACTGGAACTTGGAAGAAACTACCCGAGAGCGTCTTACTCTCCTATCTTGGGGGAGTAACCCCGATTTCCCCCCAGTCACTCTCGAGATCGCCTTCTCTAGCTTCTCCCCGAAAAGCGTCTTCCCATCATACGGAATTTTGCACCAATTCTGTTTTGATGCCGCGTCCGCTGCCCATGGCTTCAGCCATAACGCCCGTTTGGCCATGACCGCGTGCAGCATCGCTCTGGCCGAATATCTCATAGAATCGATCGCGGCCTCTCCAATAAAGTCGGCTGATAGTTTGAGCTCATCTAAGGCCTTTATAATATCTTCTTTTGGCACATGCTCCCGAATGGCCACCTCGATATTTTCGGTCCATAACTTGACTGCGCTAGACACTGAGGCCAAGGCGATCGCCGGCCTACAGGCCCCACCCGCTAATTGGTAAGTTTTCCTCAGATCGGCGTCTATGCGCCTGTCAAGCGGGTCTTTAAAGGATGTTGAGTCTTCCATCGGTAAGGTGACATTCTTGACCAGACGCACTACCGCAGCGTCAACTATCGGGGGAGTATCCAGGAGAGAAGCATCCGATTCTGCCAACGGGTAAAGTTTCTGAAGCTTGTTCACGGAAAAACGTTTATCCGTTCGCTTCCATTCCCCCTCCACTAGATCTTTCAGTTCCTCCAGGAAGGGAAAGAAGTTTTGTTTTTTCTTCAGAAATGGGAAGAAAGACTTGTTTTTTTTGGGGGGCTCCTCTGCTTCCTCCCAACCAATGGCTTGCTTGACTGCCGCCACAAATGGCTGGACTAGCCCAAAATTGAAGCCAGAGGGGTCTGATTCATCCAGAGAATCGTCCGAGTCACCCCTATCGCCTACTGCGGGAGGAAGATCCCGAGCGGGGCCGGCCCGGTCCGCGGACGGGCCTGGAGTGGCTGTATCCGAAGGCTGTACCTGGGCACCAGGGATATACTGCATAGCCGGGTTTGATTGCATTATTTCCACCATAGAGTCCTTGACTACCCTTATGATTAGGTCAGTGACCTGGTCCACTTCGGCCCTCTCCTGGCTAGCGTACCCCTGTAAACAGTCTCTGCAGATTCGTTTATCCGGTAAAGGGGCCGTCCCACATGCTCTGCATGAGTGACTGTGCCCTGAGCTAGGGTGGGAGCGTCCACTGTGGTGACCAGAAGTCTGGTTAGACATATTCTGGTGTATAGGGCTGAAACGAAAGTAACAGCACAAGGCACTCTTTTAGAATCTTTTTTTTTTTTTTTTCATATGTACACATATATGTACAACCGACCTCCATGTATGGAAGCATATATATATATATATACATATATATATATATATATATATATATATATATATATATATATACACATATATATACACATACTCCACACATGGCTGCACGTGCCCTTACCTAAGGAAGCAAGGGTCTTGATCGAAAGGCGGCTGGCTCATTTTTGCAGAGGCGGGCAAGGGCAGATAGGTGACTGGACAGAGACTGAGAAATAGACAGAAGGACAGATGAATAAAACATGCTACTGCCTCCCAAGGCTAAATATATATATATATATATATATGTATATATCTATATGTATCTCTGCCTCCCTCCCTCTCTTCTCTTTTTTTTTTTTTTTCCATATATTTTCCCCCAATAATCAAAAAAAAAATCAGCCACCAAGAACATATCCCCGCCATAGAGTAGAAAAAATGTAAAATTTTAATCTATGTATATATTAAAAAAACATTTAATAGATAGGGAGCCTCCAGAGGAAGAGATTTCACTTACTTTTGACCAAGGCAGAGCAGCGCAGGAGCACTCTTCAGGTGTGACCTGTTCCCAAGAGAGCCTGCTGCCTACTGAGCCTATTGACTTTTAAATAGGAGAAGGGGGAGGAGACTT